>OY756947.1:33838161-34438161 GCA_963580275.1 Crataegus laevigata | reverse complement strand
TATCTAGACAAGTTCTTTCAAGCACCACGTCGAAGAAGCATAGTTTTCGGAAAAAAACTAGGATCGAAAGCCTGAGTCGATATTATCGACTCGATAATAGCTGCCAGGAGCTCCGAAAGGTCGTTGCCTTTTGAAACTCTTCGGCATCGATGAAGGTGTTGATTGCTTTCTGATCCAGAGCTTTGTTGAGATGGCTGACGAAGAAGAAGCAGCAGCCTCGAGTCCTCCAAAATTCAGGAACACATCGTACTTCCAATGCCTGTCGGATGAAGACGAAGAAGCAGCGGCAGCAGCCATTAACATGCACGGATGAAGACGATGAAGCAGCAGCAGCCATTAACATGCACGGGATTGATCGCAGAAAGTACTCTATAAGCGATGATTGACTAGCCCCATGTAATGCAAGGACTGAAATGCTCGTACAGAATAAAAAGCATGAATAATTAATATAAACATACATTGAAATTAAATCATGCGAAAAAGGAAAAAATAAACTCCAGTGCATGATTCACGGTGGAGGTAGCCAAACTACAACAGAGCTTCTCACCCCTTGCACTCCATCCTTCCACACCAATCCTCTGAATTCTGGAACCGCCTGCCGGGATTTCATGGTAAGGTGATCTTATAAGAAAGCTTTTGGTTTGCTCTGGTGAAGTTAAACGTCTGAGGCTCGACTTTCACATAAGCACCTTTGGACTGTGAAACTATGGTGTGGTAATTCAAAACCGCAGAGCCGACATCAGTGACAGTTGTTTGAAGAGTCAAAACAGAAACATTCGTTCTGCATTAGCAGCTGTGATTGCCAAAATCATAACAACGGCCCCTGCGTCTTTCACTACATGTCCCTCCTGCACTCTGGGTCTAATACCAGTCACAAATCACAATCCCGGCAACAATGCTGCAATCCAAAGTTCCTTCCAAACACAAGGAGCTGTGATCAGGGCAAGTTGAATTGCTTCAAATATACACCATCAACCTCCTCTCTTCATTCATTTCAAAACAATAATAGATAAAAGAACAACTCCAAAGAAGTGAACTGCACTTCAATTCCAAAAAAGTAAAAGTGAAATTCTGGAGTTCATAGTGATGGAGGGTTTGGGGCGTTGAGGTGTGCTTGCAGTGGATTGAGTCGTGGCAACTTATTCATTCGGTGGAATTGTGAGTGACTGTGAGAGACAGACATTGGTCGCTGAGGGGACTTTGAGTATTTGGGGATGAGTCATGGAGAGTCGGTCAAGCTTTGTTAACAAATGTCCTCTACCAATAACTGGAGAAATTGGCTAGACAAATGTGTGAGTCTAACACATGAAATCTAGACTAGCTAACTGGCTAAGAAAACCAACAAGCGAGAAAGGCTGTGTAGCAGGTCTTGTTTGCTGTATTGAATACCATGGTTTCACTCAGCGAGAAAGGCTTCATTTCTCTTTGATTTCCTTCACAGGAAAAGGTGTTCAAAATTTTATAACTACCTAAGCTACTGATGAATGCAGATTGTGCTGATGATGCATACGACTAGATTGAAAAACCCGTCGTTATACCCCACTAACGCAAAAAAGGCAATCTAATCTAGACTAATATAGTCATGTACACAAATTCAGATGTAGAAATGTTAAGATAAAAGGAAATGCAAAGTACCTTTCACCCAAATTGGCATTAGCAAGGTAGCAACAAGAATTGACATAGCAGTATCTTCAGTTTGTGCACAAGCACAGTTTCTGCACTAGCCATCTGACAATGACAATTCCACCAAAGCCACTGCAGGTGGTGTTGAAAATCAATGTCAAGCCCAAAACAATAAGTAATCCACAACCCAATCTAAAGTCCAAGTCCATATCTAGTTTGATGATGTAAGTGCTTACAATTGCAAAGTTAGGTTGTGTGTGAAAACAAAGCAAAGTTAGGCAAGTTAGGTTGTGTGTGAAAACAAATAGGTGCAATTAATGTGTTTTGTGTGGTAGTAAATAATCTTAGTTTAATTAAAATGTGTGGTATAGTTTCCATTTGGTTTGCTATAAATACCCAAGTCCCCAAGCCTTGTAATTCATCCAAAGCAAAAACAAAGCTAAGTGCTAAATAAGAAAAGCTTTGCTAATTAGTGTTTTTGTGAGCTTTCTTTAGAGTGTGCTTTATTTTCTTCTTCTTGGAATAATTAGAGTTATCTTGGATACTCTTTTTGTTCAACAATTGGTATCAGAGCCAAGTCGGTCAGGGATCGTTCTTGGTGGAGCTATCTTGAGTCGTGAGGAGTTTGGTACTCTGCAAGTTTGTTAGTCAAGCTTGATCGGTATAGTCGAAGTCTTGCCGGCACGATGGGTGACCTTCAAGTAGTTGGAGGAATCAAGAAGCTCAACAACAAAAACTACAACATGTGGTCAACATGTATGGAGTCCTACTTACAAGGTCAGGACCTTTGGGAGGTTGTCGATGGTGGTGAAGTTACACAACCGACGACAGAAGATGCCAATGGCGTCTTGCGAAAGTGGAAAATTAAAGCAGGCAAAGCAATGTTTGCTTTAAAGACCACAATTGAAGAAGAAATGTTGGAGCACATCCGGGATGCCAAAGCACCGAAGGAAGCATGGGACACTTTTGCTACACTCTTTTCAAAGAAGAATGATACAAGACTACAACTTCTTGAGAACGAGCTGTTGTCGATAGCGCAACGTGACACAACGATTGCCAAGTATTTTCACAAGGTGAAATCGATATGCCGTGAAATTTCTGAATTAGATCTAACGGCGTCTATTGGGGAAGCTAGGATAAAGAGAATAATTATCCATGGTTTGAGACCCGAATACCGAGGGTTTGTTGCCGCTATACAGGGATGGCCGATACAACCATCACTTGTTGAGTTTGAGAATTTGCTTACAGGTCAAGAAGCTATGGCCAAGCAAATGGGAGGAGTCTTGCTGAAGGGTGAAGAGGAAGCGCTCTACACCAACAAAAGCAAAGGCAGCCTCAAGCGGCACACTGGTGGTGGATCTAAAAAGGATGGTGACAAGATGAAAAATCACCAAGGAAATGGAGGCTTTCGTCCAGGGGGAGCTTCGAAGAATCGCAGTAATAATAAAAAGTTCGATGGCGAGTGTTACAACTGCGGGAAGATGGGCCACATGGCGAAAGATTGTTGGGCCAAGAAAAAGCCTGTTGAAAGTAATACTGCTACTTCCAGTTCGAAGGAGAATAGTGAAGATGGCTGGGATGCTGAAGCATCATTTGCTACCGAGGAAGAAGAATTAGCCCTCACGGTAACAACACAAGAACAGATTAACTACAAAAATGATTGGATCGTAGATTCAGGCTGCTCAAATCACATGACGGGTGATAAACAGAAGTTGCAAAACCTATCTGAATACAAGGGAGGTCGTGTGGTGGTGACGGCCAACGACTCAAGGTTACCGATTGCCCATATCGGTAAGACTGTAATTGTGCCCCACTACAACACTAACCAGGTGCCACTTCAAGATGTTTACCATGTTCCAGATATGAAGAAAAATCTGCTTTCAGTGCCTCAACTGACATCATTGGGAAATTATGTCTTGTTTGGTCCACAAGATGTGAAGGTGTATCGACATCTCAAGATCTTAGGGACGCCAACAATGGAGGGACGACGACTACAGTCAGTCTATGTAATGTCAGCAGAAACTGCATACGTAGACAAGACAAGGAAGAATGAGACAGCAGATTTATGGCACATGAGATTAGGTCACGTTAGCTATCATAAGCTAAATGTGATGATGAAGAAGTCAATGCTTAAGGGGCTACCTCAGCTTGACGTGAGAGTAGACACGGTTTGTGCAGGATGCCAGTATGGTAAAACACATCAACTACCATACGAAGAGTCGAAGTTTAAAGCGAAAGAACCGTTGGAGTTAGTCCATTCCGATGTGTTCGGGCCAGTCAAGCAACCATCGATAAGTGGGATGCGATACATGGTGACGTTCATAGATGACTACTCCAGGTATGTGTGGGTTTTCTTTATGAAAGAAAAATCTGAAACATTTTCAAAATTTAAAGAGTTTAAAGAGACAGTTGAAGGAGAAGTGGGAAAGAAGATTCGTTGCATACGCACGGATAATGGAGGAGAATATACCTCGAATGAGTTTTCCCAATATCTACGAGAATGTAGAATACGTCACCAGTTCACATGTGCTAACACGCCACAACAGAATGGCGTAGCAGAAAGAAAGAACCGGCATCTTGCAGAGATATGTCGAAGTATGCTCCATGCCAAGAATGTACCAGGAAGGTTTTGGGCTGAAGCAATGAGGACTGCAGCCTTTGTGATCAACAGACTTCCTCAACCAAGGTTAGAATTTGTTTCACCCTTTGAGATACTGTGGGATATGAAACCTACAGTTAGTTATTTTCGAGTACTTGGCTGTGTGTGCTACGTATTTGTTCCAAGTCACCTACGTAGCAAGTTTGACAAGAAGGCAGTCCAATGTATCTTTGTGGGATACGACAGCCAAAGAAAAGGGTGGAAATGTTGTGATCCTACGACTGGAAGGTGTTACACCTCACGAGATGTGGTGTTTGATGAAGCATCTTCTTGGTGGTCCTCAGAAAAGGAGGCATTGCCTAATTCAAGAGAGATTGAAGATAAGTTGCAGCAAAAGATGGGGGAGCAAACTGTTCGAATCCAGTCGAGACCAGATGAGTCTGAGGATTCGCTTGATGATGATGATGTCGAGCGAGCAGTACCTCAAAACCATTGGCAAGGTGGCGTATGTCAACAACCAGAAGAAGAAAGACCTAGTGAAGTGGAAGTATCGACTCCACAATCACAACCAAGGAGGTCAACAAGAATCCGGAAGCCAAATCCTAAATACGCCAACGTAGCCATAGAAGAAGAAGCAATTGAACCTGAGTGGTTCAAAGTTGAGAGAAGAGGTCACTGCAGCGGAGCTAAATCAAGCTTGGAATCTAGTGCCAAAGCGAAGAGATGTGAAACCCATATCATGCAAATGGGTGTGCAAGAAAAGCTTCGTCGTCAACTCAGCATGGAGAAAAGAATGAGAGCTGACATTGAGGGGGAGTGTTGAAAATCAATGTCAAGCCCAAAACAATAAGTAATCCACAACCCAATCTAAAGTCCAAGTCCATATCTAGTTTGATGATGTAAGTGCTTACAATTGCAAAGTTAGGTTGTGTGTGAAAACAAAGCAAAGTTAGGCAAGTTAGGTTGTGTGTGAAAACAAATAGGTGCAATTAATGTGTTTTGTGTGGTAGTAAATAATCTTAGTTTAATTAAAATGTGTGGTATAGTTTCCATTTGGTTTGCTATAAATACCCAAGTCCCCAAGCCCCCAAGCCTTGTAATTCATCCAAAGCAAAAACAAAGCTAAGTGCTAAATAAGAAAAGCTTTGCTAATTAGTGTTTTTGTGAGCTTTCTTTAGAGTGTGCTTTATTTTCTTCTTCTTGGAATAATTAGAGTTATCTTGGATACTCTTTTTGTTCAACAGGTGGCATAGTGACCGATTGATTACTTCAAAACCAAGCTTCGTATCCATATGTTTATCAGCACAGTGTACCCAAAACCCCTGAAAATTATTTCTTTTTCAGATAACAAAATTTCCCAGATTTTGAAATTTAATTCCGAATCAAAAATTGGGTTTGAATTTTGATTACCTAGAAATTGGGGGGTTGGGGCAGAGAGGGACCCAGGCAAAACGGAGCTCTGGCATAGCGTGTAGCCGTCGTGGATGCCAATGATGTTTGGGAGAGTTGTACACGTGTCAAACCTTCCCTACGGATCTCTGTAGTGGATGCCGATGATGTTTAGGAGCATAGTACACGGGTGAAAAAGCCAGTATGCCCATTATCAAAATCCACTGAATTATCCCACAAGCGTACTAAATCCTCAAAGTTGACGGGTAATTGAGAAAGATTTGTGCACCCACAGAGATTGAGAGCTACAAGGTGTTCCAAATTACAGAGTGTTGGGAAGATGTACAAGGCTTTTGCAGTTTCTCAGATTTAAATACTCAAGCCCCTGAAGTTGTTCAATCGAGGGAGAAAGCTTTCTGATAGAAAGACTAATCCTAGAACAATATGACCAAGAAAATTACCCATCCTGTCACTGAAAATTGATTGTGGAAAGCAGCAGCAGTGTACCCACCGCTGATTGAAGCAGTACATATAAAGACGAGAGCAGTGAACAAAGCTCCACGATTATTACGGATATAGGACACCAAAAAATGCTAGCAAAAATAAGATAAACAGCCCGAAGATTTAAAAAAAAATATTTAAAACTAAAACAAAGGTTAAAAGTTGACACCGAATATCACAATATTCTACTCTAGATTCATACACCGATGGAGGAGCCAAGTTAAAAATTCAATAAATTAGAGTATTACTGGTCTCTTCTGTAATAAGTGCAGTTTACACAGAGTCTGCAAGTTCATTGTCTTTGAGTTGCAATATTAATGCAGTGTGTCATAAATTAGTCTTTAGAATTCCTAAGTATATTAATGTGGATCTTTCCAGATTCATGTACCGATTAGCCTAAAAGGGGCTAGCTTGTTAGCTTTTAAAATCAGTGTTAGTGGAAAGAAATCTTGGATTTTCTGCTTGTGTGTGAGGCACATTAACCTTGGAGTGATTCCAAGGCACCTGGTGGGGGGATGCCAAAGGAAGGAGTGAATCCAAACATCTTCTTATCTGCCTAACTACTCTTATTGCCCTACATCTTATACGTATATGATATTATGTGTAGGTGTAGGTGTTCAACATTTACAGAGGCTACGATGTCTGTTCAATAGGTGTTCCCATCAAGGTAAAAACAGAGTAAAATATCTGTCACCATTCTATCTACAGAACATAAAGCTATGAAACAAGAAGAGAAGTGACTGAAGAATGATAAATTAGCTTACATGGCAAGCAGTTGGGTACCCACGCCCAAGACAGCAGAAAACAATGACACGTTTGGGGGATATCTGAAAACATCACCATGTATTTCCAGCCAACCTCCTTGTCTTCTTCTTCGTCACTGTTTGAGAACTTACGACGAGATTAATTACACTAGGCTGACCAAGTAAAAACATAATGTAGTTGGACAAGATTGTGAATAATGTTTTACTTTTTCATATCATTCTTGAGGCGTCACACTATGAGCAAAGCAAGCAATCCCATCAAAAGCACAATGATGATAATAGAATTAATGAATGAGAACCAATGAATTTTCTGGCGGACTGGCAGCAATGAAGCCTTTGAGTACTTGTCCATCCTGTTCTGGAACTGAGTTGATGTGGCTTTCCAGTTAACCGAATAAGTGAACTCAACGTCAATATCAATATCTTCTGTTATATCAACAGCATGATTTGGATCACTAAAAGCATGTGTTTCTATTACTTAGTTTCCATTGTAAAGAACATCAAAAAGAAAATGTGTGAACAAATAATACTTGGTCCCTTTTTCCCAACTGTCATCTTCAACTTTCCCGATGTACCCCCAGACTGGAAGATCATCACAATACATCTGGAAGTAAAATTCATTACTGATAACATCCCTGAACTTCACAAATTCAACAACTTTAAGCTTCTTCCGACACAGGCTCTCTCCAGCTTTGTATTGCTTAGTTGAAGAAGTAACTGAAACCTTATATCAAGAATTAGTTGTAACTTGTGCCCAGGTATTCTGCAAGTACATACGATGCAATATTAGAACAATGAGTTTTTCATCGTTTAATATCACAAAAATTTGCATTACATAAAGAATGTAGGGAAAAAGTTAAACATATCATCAGATTTTTTTGCTTTTCAAGCTTTGTTTTGATCAAACGCTACAAAATCAGTTCATTGTGCACCATTCAAAAGGTTTGTTAATCCATCTTCAAATTCACTGTTTCTTTAAATTGGGAAGTAAACGAAAACAAAAAAGGAGTTTTAGGAAGACCATATGAAGCAAGAACTTAAAACTGTTAGCGTTTTCCTCTAAAAAAATTTACAGAATTTAAACAATTTGTATTCAATCGGCGGTGAGGAAGATAAGGGTACCTGGGGTTGTGCAAGAGGCCAACTTTGTTGACGAAGAAGGGGGCAGATCTCCTACATTGTAGCTGTGATCGCCTGCTGAGGCTGTTGCATAAGGAGCTGAGAATGTAAGGATCGTCAGGAGGACCACCGGGAGACTCATTTGCAACGAAATTGCAGATATAGAAACGTTAAGATAAAAGGAAAGCAATAGCTTCACAGTTTCAGCACAAGCACAAATCTAAAGTATACGAAAGAAAAGCAGCACATAAGCAATTGAAAGTTTGAAACCCGCCAAACCCGAACGAAAAGACAGGTAACAAATGTATTCCACATGTAGAGATACGTACCTCTCCCTCGCGACATAATCACAATAAGCAATTGAAGGCCGCCGCATGTGGCCTAGTGAGCGATCGATTGCCTCAAAACAGAGCTTCGTATCCCTGTGTTTATCGGCACAGTGTACCCAAAACCCCTGAAAATTGTTTCTTTTTTCAGGTAATATAATCTCCCAATTTTGAAATTTAATTCCGAATCAAAATTTGTGTTTGAATTTTGATTACCTGGAATTGGGGGTTTGGGGCGGAGCTCTGTGATATAGCGTCTAGTCCTCGTGGATGTCCATTTTCTTTGTCAGCGTTGTACACGCGTCAAACTTTCACAACGGCTCTGTAACGGATGCCCCCACTATCCATATATTCGTACTGCATTATCCCTCAAGCGTCCTAAATCCTCAAAGTTGACAGGTAATTGAGAAAGGTTTGGGCACCCGCAGAGATCGAGAGCGTCAAGGTGTGCCAAATTACAGAGAGCGTCAGGAAGATGTACGAGGCTGTTGCAGTTTTTCAGATTTAAACGTACAAGCCCCCGAAGCCGTTCAATTGAGGGGGAAAGCTCTTTGATAGATGTTCCATCCAAGCAAAGCTATCTTAATCCTTCCATATTTTCTTCGATGCTTGGAAACACTTCAAATTTTGTGCAACCAGAAAGAGAGAGATATCGAAGAAACTTGAGTTGACAAATGCTGCTCGGAAGACTCTTAAGTTCCTCTCCAACCCCATGAGATTAATAATTGATAAGGGCAGTTCTTTAATTTTTGATCCAGACAAATCAAGCGATGTTAGTTCCTCCATAACTTTTGGAATCTCTGGAAACATCTCAAGATTCGAGCAGCCAAAAAGATCAAGGGTTTCAAGAGATTTCATACGAATGCTGCTTGGAAGACTCTTAAGTTCCTTGCAATATCTTAGGGACAAATACTTCAACCCCGTGAGATTATTAATTGACGAGGGCAGTTCTTTAATTTTTGATCCGGACAAACCAAGCACTGATAGTTCCTCCATAACTTCTGAAATCTGTGGAAATATCTCAAGACTCGAGCAGTTAGAAAGATGAAGGGTTTTGAGAGATTTCATGCGCATGATGCTCGCGTAAATCTTAAGTTCTTTGCACCCATTAAAATTCAATAAAACAAGGTTCGTATGAGTCGAAATAGACGGGTGCACCTCAACTAAACTTATACAATCTCGAAGAATTAGGTTCTCAAGATTGGGCATCTCTGTGAAGTCAGGGGTTTCCTTAAGGTATTGACAATAACTTAAATTGATGAACTTCAACTTTTCCAGCTTCTGTTAAAACATTCGGGAAAACATACATTACTTAATGAGACATCTTTGAACCCAAACATTTAAAAGAAACATATACATGTAAATGAATGTACATACCTGGGTTCCTTCCCAAAGTCGGTCAATGAGACTATATTTCATATCAAGGTCAACAAGATTTTTGAATTGACAGTTGGACGGCAAAGACTTAAGGGGGAATCCACTCCAAACGAGACACCTCAACTCACGAGAAAAAAACTTTAAGTTCCCAATCAGGTGTTGTTTGCAGTAATCTTGTTTAAAAATGGGGTATTCATGACTGATCTTGAGAAGTCTTAGTTGAGTCATACTAACAAAAGCTTTAGCATTTAAACATACCCCATCTGAGCACGACAAATCCAGGATTATGCTTTGAACTGCTTTTGTAGCCTATACAAATCAAAGTAAAGGAAAAAACAGAGAACCTTAGTTTACATTATGAAATTAATGCTTTTTTCTTATGGAGCAGTTTGATAATCATTTTGTTTTAAGTTTTCAACTTTGGTAATTGTTTTCAATTTTCAATTATTAAAAAATGAAAACTAAAAGTTTAAAATTGAAAATAAAAATGGTTATCAAACGGGCCTAAGAAATAGATTTTGATCAAAAGTTGAAGCTTTCTACTAACAATTGCATAAGAAAAATATTTCTCACCGTATTTTGAGTTAACACATGATAAACATCTTCATAACTCCACAACCTACTTTGTCTCCCAGGCTCTTCGATAGATTCTTGGCGAACTATTTCCCGACCCATTTCCTCTAGTAAATCATGCATCCCCAGTTCCCCATTCACTGAGACAGTTATGAGAGCTCGATCGATTAGAACTCCTATACCAGCGTGAGGATAGAAACCACAACTGTCCAGGATTTCGGTTGCATAGTCTTCTTTCATTCCTTTAAAAAAACATGCAATATCTAGAAAGATGTTCTTCTCTTTTAGATCTAGTTCATCGAAGCTTGTTCTAAGCACATCATTAATCCTTCTTTGCGGGACTTCCTTTAATTTTTCTAAGACACCTTTCCACTCACGGATAGTTTTGTTATAAAGAGAAGCTCCCAAGACTTTGAGTGCTAAAGGTAGACCTTGAGCATAGTTTACGGCACGCCTCGTGAGATCATCATAATCTCTAGTGGGTTGGTTTGTTCTGAAGGCGTAACGCCTAAACATTTCTAGAGCTCTGGGATCACTGAAAATCTTGGGCTTATATATCGCATCTGTTCCGCTTAGTAATTGCAAATCTCTAGTTGTTATAATAATTCTACTTCCACCACCAAAAGAACCCTTATTTCCGAGTAAGGCTTCAATTTGAGCTAATTTGTCTACATCATCAACAACAACAACAACTTTTCTCTGACCAAGGCTTTTTAACATCACTTGGAAACCGTTAGCCGATATGTCGGAACTCCCCACCTTGTTGCTCGAGATACTAGATAGAAGTTGTGTCTGCATATATAATTTGCCATGCTTCATGAAACCTTCCTTGACATTTTCAAGAAAGCAACAAGCTTGAAACTGACAAGCGATTTCATCAAAAACAGCTCTGGCGATAGTTGTTTTGCCTAAACCACCCATACCCCATATTCCAACAAGGCGAACATCACCCAATTCCACGCCAGGAGGATCAAGATGTAATCGTGAATGCATTTCACGCATATGAGAATCCATTTCGACCAATTCATTATCTTTGCTTGATGTTGAGGATATGGGGATCAATTTCCTATAAACATCCTCTACAATTTCCTCAATAAGCTTTGCATCATCCCTGTCAAATTTAAAATAAAAATAATTCAGTACCAAATAATAATTAATAGGCCGTTTTGATAACTATTTCATTTTCACTTACTCATAGTTTCGTGAATCCCAGCCGGATAAACAGGTGGCCGTTGTAAGAGCGGATCTCCAGCTCTGAACCTCTTCCATTTCGGCGCTAGAATCATTCTCATGCTGAGCAAAAGCTTCCGCGAAACTTCTCTTGAGTTTACGAATATCGGATGGATCGACTTCGTAGAAAATGGGGAGCACAATCTGGTTCTTGGTATGGTGGCATTCCAAGATGTCCACGAGTTCTTTCAAGCACCAAGTGGAATTAGCATATTGTTTAGAGAAAACTACAATCGAAAGCCTTGACTCTCGAATCGCTGTCAGGAGCACGGAAAGGCGGTGCCCTTTTCTGAGCTCTTCGGAATCAATGAAGGTGTTGATTGGTTTCTGACGCAGAGCTTTGTAAAGATGGCTGACGAAGCCCCTGCGAGTGTCTTCCCCTCTGAAATTGATGAACACATCGTATTTCCAACGAAGGCCAGAAGAAGAAGAAGAAGAAGCATCCATTAATCGATCGCACCTGAACAGCGATGATCGAGCAGCTAAGATTAAGAGGAATGTAAGAGCGGAAATACTCAATTGATCTACAAACTGGATCACCGGAAAATGGCCTGACCGATACCAAGTCAATAAGTCAATGCAAAAGGGTAAAGGGAAAAAGGAAATTTCTGTGCGAAAGGGATGTGCATAATTTTGATTTTTTGACCCAAGAAAATGCCAAGAAAGGGGTCACAGTAGTATGTTGAATATAGACTTCCTACCAAACAATTTTTTTTTTGTAAAGAAATATATACCGATCTCCCTATTCACATGAAGAGTAAGTTAGGGAGATCGAAAATATTTCCGGTTAAATGTAAACATCTAACATGTGTGCTATATCTAATGGAATTGTGGGTGAAAAGCGGGAGATTAATGATTATTTGACTTCTAATCTGATGACACGGTACTCACGGTACAACTCTAAAAAATTTTATGTATATACTTTTAGCTACAAAACCACTAAAATTTCACAAATTGCTTATGAAATAAAATATACTGACTAGATTTGAACTTGCATAGTTTACGGTTTTGCTACATATCATTGTTTTGCTCGTGTTCTAAGGTTGAAACTAGATTTGAACACAAGTAGCAGAGGAGGTTAATGAGTGGTATTTTAAAATGTTCAAATCGAATTAATAGTCTCTGTAGTGATAAGGTATTCAAAAAATAATCCGTGGTAAAATAATTAGCATTCAAACAAACCTTACCATTTGCAAAATTAATCAAAAAGTTAATTTTCCACCAAATATCAATCAGATGAAAAGGATAAAAAAAATTAGAAAAACTAACAAAAAGTTCAAAAAAGTTTAATTTTAATAAAAAATAACAAATAAATATGTAGTGAACAGTAACAGAAATATCTCTTTAAAACTCTTTAAAAAAAATTGGGTCCATGTGCTAAAGTCATTTGTTAGCGTGCATTGTAACATTTGTTTAAATACAATATGATATAAATAGGTTGAAACGAAAAAGGACATAGGAAAATTATGCTTTATGAGTTTTCACTTTTCTTCTTGGAAGGTTCAGTGTGAAACAAATCTGCATATTTTTCTCTTGACCAAGAAAATGCTGGGAAAGGGTGGTTGGCAACTTTGCGTGTGGGGACTGGATCAAAGTAGTACGTTGAATCTACACTTGCCTACCCAATAATTTCTGAATTCGGATAATCTCTAGATCATTTTGTGAGAATTATAGACATTCGTAAATTGCGTTCGTTTATTGTAAATTGTGTGGTTAAAAATTATTTTTAATTATTTTATTTAAAATCAAACACAAACAATACTTGATGAAAACTGACAGCACGATTTATAATGAACAGACACTATTCATGAATTTTTGGAATCCTCACAAAGAGGATCCGGAGAGAATCTTGTTGGAATAACTTCTTAGTAAGGGTAAGATAGGGTGATTGGAAATATCCGGAAGTGTGAGGGCAATCGGAAATATCTCGAAGTGTAAGCATCTCACATATGTACCATATGCAATGACATTGTTAGCGAAAAATAGGAGATTAATAGTTGTTTGGCTTCTAATATGATGTAACGGTAGTACTGGTATTACTCTGAAAATCTGTATGTATATGCTTTGAACTACAAAACTACTAGAACTTCACAAAGCTTTTGAAATTAAAAAAAAAAAAGAAAAAGAAAAGAAGACTAGATTTGAACTTGCACAATTTGACATTTTCCTTTGTATTCTAGTTCATATTCATGTAGTTTAGAAAAACACTTTGTTAGAATATCAACGTAATACCGATTAGTTATTAATATTATTAAAAAATACACATAAAATGTCACGTCTCTTATTAATAATACGGTTTTACATAGCATCATTTCTTCAGTTGTCACGATGTTACATTGCACCATTTTCATCAATTGTTGGCCTCACACCCTTCACTGATCAACTCTCTCCAAAGACTATACAGTTGTATTTAGATTCATTCTAAAAAGGCAACCATCCGATGATTGGTAATAGTTGTACAGTTCTACAGCGCATGCAAAAGCTTAGAATACAAAATACAGGGTTTCAATTACATGTAGAGAATGCAATTTTATGCTTGCACGTGTATATCAGCATTAATAAGAAAATTGTTATCAACACTCTAAAGTAAACATACAACACAAATGACATTAGAAGAAAAGAAAAACAAAACTGAACAAAATTGAACGATAAAATAGTGTTCTTACACTCCAAAAAAGTGTTCTTACACTATTAAGAGCATAAAAAAATACAGAAAAAAAGAAAACTGAACAAAATTGAACGATAAAATAGAGAAGGGGGTTGACAGAATATGCTATACGCAGAAAAAATGATGTCGTTGTAACGAGCCCATCGAGGCCCTCAATCTACCGAATATTTTCTTCATTGTCAAAATATCCTCCTGCCCCTCCACTCAGATCAACTGGCTTTTAGTACCTCCACCAGTTGAAACCATTGTGCATGCAACCTTTGATATTATTTGTTACTCACAACAACTTACTTGAAAGGAGCCGGTTTATATTGCGCTTCACCATCTGTTGCCGCGACCTCTCCCACCACCACCACCACCGGATCGGTTGTTGGAATACCTATCATTTCGAAAACCTCCGCCACGACCACTGCCAAACCTTCCACCACCGCCAAATCTTGTATTCCTCGATTCTTTTTCTTGCAAATTAGGCAGTGATTTCAACACCGTCATGTTCACATTAGCTGCATTTTCCTGACCTGCACCCAACATAATACGACCACAGAAATCAGACTTCAAGACATCAATACAACCAAATGAACGATACGTTCCATGTCTGAAAGGAAAGAACTGAATACCATCAGTTTCTGATAGAATCTTAATAAACTATCGTGCTTGATGAGAATGTAATTCATGATCATATAGAGATATGAAAAGAAGAACACCAGCAAGAAACAAATCCAAATCTTCAGCTGCCACATCAAAAACTGCACCATTTCCATCAGCTGTTAGTGCCATACCCTTCACTGACTCAACCTTCTCCTCGGGCAAGAATCTCCTCAAGACCCCAAAAGCAAAACTGAGACAAGTTCTTTCAAGCACCACGTCGAAGAAGCATAGTTTTCGGAAAAAAAACTAGGATCGAAGGCCTGAGTCGCTAATCGCTGCCAAGAGCTCCGAAAGGTTGTTGCCTTTTGAAGCTTTTTGGCATCGATGAAGGTATTGATTGCTTTCCTGATCCAGAGCTTTGTTGAGATGGCCGACGACGAAAAAGCAGCAGCCTCGAGTCCTCTAAAATTCAGGAACACATCGTATTTCCAATGACTGTCGGATGAAGACGAAGAAGCAGCAGCAGCAGCCATTAACATGCACGGGATCTCGCAGAAAGTACTCTGTAAGCGATGATTGACTAGCCTCATGTAATGCAAGGACTGAAATGCTCGGACAGAATAAAAAGCATGAATAATTAATAATACATACATTGAAATTAAATCATGCCAAAAAGGAAAAAATAAACTCCAGTGCATGATTCACAGTGGAGGTAGCCAAACTACTACAACAGAGCTTCTCACCCTTTGCACTCCATCCTTCCACACCAATCCTCCGAATTCTGGAACCGCCTGCCGGGATTTCATGGTAAGGTGATCTTATAAGATAGCTTTTGGTTTGCTCTGGTGAAGTTAAACATCTGAGGCTCGACTTTCACATAAGCACCTTTGAACTGCGAAACTATGGCAAGGTAATTCGAAACTGCAGAGCCAAAATCAGTGACAGTTGTATGAAGAGTCAAAACAGAAACATTTGTTCTGCATTAGCAGCTGTGTTTGCCAAAATCATACCAATGGCTCCTGCATCTTTCACCACCTGTCCCTCCTGCACTCTGGGCCTAATACCACTGTCACAAATCACAATCTTCCCGGCAAAAACGCTGCAATCCGAAGTTCCTTCCAAACACAAGGAGCTGGGATCAGGGCAAGTTGAATTGCTTCAAATATACACCATCAACCTCCTCTCTTCATTCATTTCAAAACAATAATAGATAAAAGAACGACTCCAAAGAAGTATCTTCAGTTTGTGCACAAGCACAGTTTCTGCACTAGCCGTCTGACCATGCCAATTCCACCAAAGCCACTGCACGTGGCGTAGTGACCGATTGATTACTTCAAAACCAAGCTTCGTATCCATGTGTTTATCAGCACAGTGTACCCAAAACCCCTGAAAATTATTTCCTTTTCAGATCATAAACTTTCCCACATTTTGAAATTTAATTCCGAATCAAAAATTGGGCTTGAATTTTGATTACCTAGAAATTGGGGGATTGGGGCGGAGAGGGACCCAGGCAAAACGGAGCTCTGACATGGTGTATAGCCGTCGTGGATGCCAATGATGTTGGAAGTGTTGTACACGTGTCAAACCTTCACTATGGATCTCTGTAGTGGATGCCGATGATGTTTAGGAGCATAGTACACGTGTGAAAAAGCCAGTATCCCCATCATCAAAATCCACTGCATTATCCCACAAGCGTACTAAATCCTCAAAAGTTGACAGGTAATTGACAAAGATTTGTGCACCCACTGAGACTGAGAGCTACAAGGTGTTCCAAATTAAAGAGTGTTGGGAAGATGTACAAGGCTTTTGCAGTTTCTCAGATTTAAATACTCAAGCCCCTGAAGAAAATTACCCATCCTGTCACTGAAAATTGATTGTGGAAAGCAGCAGCAGTGTACCCACCGATGACTGAAGTAGTACATTTAAAGACGAGAGCAGTGAACAAAGCTCCACGAGTATACGGATATAGGACACCAAAAAATGCTAGCAAAAATAAGATAAACAGCCTTAAGATTAAAAAAAAAAAAAAAAAAAATCAAAGTTAAAACTAAAACAAAGTTTAAAAGTTGACACTCATACGTCCGCATTTTTTTTAAAACAGGACTGAATAATCACAATATTCTACTCTAGATTCATACACCGATGGAGGAGCCAAGTTCAAAATTCAATAAATTAGTCTACACATAGTATTACTGGTCTCTTCTGTAATAAGTGCAGTTTACACATAGTCTGCAAGTTCATTGTCTTTGAGTTGCAATATTAATGCAGTGTCATAAATTAGTCTTTAGAATTCCCAAGTATATTAATGTGGATCTTTTCAGATTCATGTACCAATTAGCCTAAAAGGGGCTAGCTCGTTAGCTTTTAAAATCAGTGTCAGCGGAAAGAAATCTTGGATTTTCTGCTTGTGTGTGAGGCACATTAACCTTGGAGTGATTCCAAGGCACCTTCTGGGGGATGCCAAAGGAAGGAGTAAGTCCAAATAACTTCTTGTCTGCCTAACTACTCTTATTGTCCTACATCTTATACGTATATGATATTATGTGTAGGTGTTCAACATTTACAAGGGCTTTGATGTCCCTCTGTTCTATAGGTGTTCCCTTCAAGGTAAAAACAGAGTAAAATATCTGTCGCCATGCTATCTACAGAACATAAAGCTATGAAACAAGAAGAGAAGTGACTGAAGAATGATAAATTAGCTTACATGGCAAGCAGTTGGGTACCCACGCCTGGTGTGAAAATTATCTTAACACACAAATAAAACCCTCTTTTTATCAATTGTAGTAAAGTATGTAAGTAGGGATCGTTCTAAACCGGGGATTAGGAGGGATTGCTAAACACTTGGAAACTGACTTAAAAACATAAAAACAAAGTTTAAAACACTAAACTAGACTCAAAGAATGCAAAACTAGAATTTAAGACACTAAAACAAACCAAAAACTCAAAACAGCAACCAAAAGACTCAAAACTGCCTTAAAAACACTTTCTGGGCAGTTTTGGACACAGAGCACCAAATTGGACGAATTTGGGTTTTAACTTGACTCCAACTATTTAAAAACACAAACAAAACAAGTTTAGAATAATTTGAAACAAGAAAGTAAATGGGGAGTTTGATTTGGACGAATTCAAATTAACAAAACAGATTCTAGAACTAAACAGATTGCAAAACGAATTTGGGGATTAAGATGAATGATGGACAAGCTAGAGGTTCTTTCTCTACACATGATATGTATGCAAACGAATTGATTATTCCCAGTTACTTCTTATTGAATCATGAATGACAATGCCCCAAATTAACCGTGACATCACTAGTTAATTCTCAGATTTTCCTTAAGTTATTAGATTGGATGACATCATTCGACAACCTAAAGCATTCTCCAAAAGTCCTCTACATGACATCATAATAGAGATACATTCAAAGATCATTATGTTCAATGAAAATCATAAGCATTGACAAAACACTTATAACTATGACATCATGTTACTCATGCTAGGAATTGAACTTAACGCGATCGTGACCAACGACCTTCACTACATATGAATATAAGCTTGTAACGATTATGTGAAACTTACTTATACTCTAGCATCAGATTTATGCAAGCCAATTAAGTGTCGACCCTCAATCAACAAACACAAATAAGTTATCAATCCAACGGTTAAGCCAATTTCATTCAAAACTCAATAATCCATAACTGAAATTTATCAATTCATATTACACACATAATCATGGCTTTGAAATCACCCTTAGCCAAGAGGGGTTTAGCCACTCATGTTCACAACAAGGCAAAGTAAACAGAAATTAAACATAAGAGACATGAAACGAATTACACCTAAAACGCTCCAATCTTCAAACGTCCAAGGTTCCTTCTTCTCCTCCTTGCTGCGGCACAAGTGCTAAAGGATGTGGTTGATGTGTATGGATGAAGGGGATGTGTTTTGGATAGAGGGGTGGTGCGGCAAGGGAGAGGGATGGTCAGAAAGTATGGAGAATGCAAAAGGGGGCTGCGGCAAAGGTAGGGAATTGTGTTTAGGGTGTGTATGGTGAATGAATGGTTCCTTGTGGCTGAAACAAGAGAGTTTATTTATAGGGATGGGAAAGTCCTAATCCCTAATTAATTTAGAATGACATAATTTCAGCCCAAATCCAAAAGGTGTGGCAGATTTTAGGGAAAAGGTAAATCCAAAAGCATGGCAGATTTTAGGGAAAAGGTGTGCCAGATTTTAGGGAAAAGGTATAACCAAAAGATGTGGCAGATTTGAATTAATTTTTCTTCCTCTCTTTGGCTGATTCCTAGCATGCTTTGGTCATCAATTTCGTCCATCTACATTGCTCCAAGCTTATGCTATCCATTTCATGCCCAAAACTGCTCCAAAAGGCTCCAAAATGCATCTTCTTGCAAACTTTGTCCTTAGAATCTGAAAACACACGAAAATGACTTTAAACACTAAAATAACTAAGGAAACACAACGCACATGCACGAGAACAAGCCAATTAAGTTGCATAAATATGCTCCTATCAACGCCCAAGACAGCACAAAACAATGACATGTTTGGGTAGGGGTGGGTTCAAAAAACCGAAAACCGAAAAAAACCGGGAACCGAACCGGACCGAGACCGAAAAAAAAACCGAACCGAAACTCTCAAACCGAACCGAACCGAATCTGCCCAGTTCGGTTTCGGTTTTTGAGGTTCGGAAACCGAACCGAACCGATTTATATATTTAATTATTTTTTTCAATGTTTATAAATAGTTTAGTCATACAATCATAACAAAGCAGATGTGGTTGCCAAGTTGGTTTCAGTTAAACTTTCAAAGTAAGAGGGTATGGGTTCGAACCCTCTTAATGCCTTCTGGATTTTAGAAATTTTTTCCAATTTTTATGAGAAATCAACAAAATAAATCAACAAAACCCTCCCGCCAGGTTTCGAACCCATTCCCTCAAGGTTGGGAATAGCAGCCGCAAGCCAACTTGACAGGAGGCTTTGCTCTGTTATAATTGTACAAGTATAATATTTATAGGTATCCTAAAACCGAACCGGGCCGAAACCGAACCGAATTCAAACCGAACCGAACACAAACCGACAGGAAACCGAACCGAACCGAACCGAACAGTAATTTCGGTTTGGTTTCCGATTTTGGCAAAAAACCAGTGTTTTAAAGAACTCGCCTCGGGGCGCGCCTAGGGCGCCCTTGAGGCTGGGCGCCATGACAAACGCCTCAGTTTTGCTGGAGTGGGCGAAAGGCTTCGCCGGAGCCGCCTAGGCACCGCCTCAGCCGCCGTCCAGTGGGGTTTTTTTTTTTTTTTTTATTTTTTTTTTTTACTCCCAAACCCAAATTTTATATAATTGATGTGTGTGTTGTCTACGTGCATTGTTATATGTGTGCTCATTATGCTTTTCATCCTCTATTTTATACATATATAATATAATATATGTATATATATGTGTGTGCTCAGGTGATTATTGATTAATAATCTCTCTCTTTTTAATATAATATATGTGTATGCTCAGTGTATATATTAAAAAATTTAGGTCCCGTGAGGCTTCGCCTCACGCCTCACACCTTACGCCTAGGCCGGGCTTCCCCTCGGACGCCTCGCCCACGCCTCACGCTTTTAATACATTGCAAAAAACCGAACCGAACGGAACCGAACCCACCCCTATGTTTGGGGGATATCTGAAAACATCACCATGAATGTATTTCCAGCCAACCTCCTTGTCTTCTTCATCGTCACTGTTTGAGAACCTACAACAAGATTAATTACACTAGGCTGACCAAGTAAAAACATAATGTAGTTGGACAAGATTGTGAATAATGTTTTACTTTTTCATATCATTCTTGAGGCGTCGCACTATGAGCAAAGCAAGCAATCCCATCAAAAGCACAATGATGATAATAGAATTAATGAATGAGAACCAATAAATTTTCTGGCGGACTGGCAGTAATGAAGCCTTTGAGTATTTGTCCATCCTGTTCTGGAACTGAGTTGATGTGGCTTTCCAGTTCACCGAATAAGTGAACTCAATGTCGTCGTCAATATAAATATCTTCTGTTATATCAACAGCATGATTTGGATCACGAAAAGCATGTATTTCTATTACTTGGTTTCCATTGTAAAGAACATCAAAAAGCAAATGTGTGAACAGTTAATACTTGGTCCCTTTTTCCCAACTCTCATCTTCAACAATAGATAAAAGAACAACTCCAAAGAAGTGAACTGCACTTCCTTAAAAAAAGTAAAAGTGAAACATTGGAGTTGATGGTGAGGGTGGGTTTGGGGTTTTGGGCTGTGCTCTCAATGGATTGAGTTGTGGCAACTTATTCATTCGATGGAATTGTGAGTGACCATGTGAGAGACATTGGTTGTTGAGGGGACTTTTAAGTATTTGGGGAGAAGTTGAGGAGAGTCAGACAAAGCTTTGTTAACATATGTCCTCTACCAATAACTGGAGAAATTGGCTAGACAGGTGTGGTGTAACATATGAAATCTGGACTGGCTAAATGGCGAAGAAATCCAATAAGCGAGAGAGGCTGTGTTGGAGCTCTTGTTTGTTGTATTGAATACCATGGTTTCACTCACCGAGAAAGGCTTCATTTCTCTTTGATTTCCTTCACAGGAAAAGGTGCTTAAAAGTTTATAACTACCTAAGCTACTGATGAATGCAGAGTGCTGATCATGCATATGACAAGCAATTGAAAAGCCCATCATTATACCCCACTTATGCTTCAAAATTATCTAATCTAGACTAATATAGTCATTTGGACATTAATACAAATTCAGAGGGCTCATTCACTGTAATTTGCAGATATAGAAATGTTAAGATAACGAAATGCAAACTACCTTTCACCCAAATTGGAGGAGCACCGGTGGCATAGCAGTGAGCAATGACATAGCCATATTTTCACAGTTTCTGCACAAGCACAAATCAAAAGTATAAGAAAAGCAGCACATAAGCAATTGAACCCTGCAAACCCAAATGAAAAGATAGACAGTAAATGTATTCCTATGTAAGAATGCAGCTTTTATGAGAAGTTTATGGATCCAAATGGCATTTGATGCAGATTGCTAGATGGTGAAAGCGAAATCCAATGTGGGACAAGGGACAATTACATCATCGTCAATTCCACTAATAGATAAAAGAACAACTCCAAAGAAGTGAACTGCCCTTCCATTCCAAAAAAGTAAAAGTGAGTGTGACATATAAAATCTAGACCGGCTAACTGGCTAAGAAATGCAATAAGTGAGAAAGACTATGTAGCAGCATTTGTTTGTTGTATTGAATACCATGGTTTCAATCAGATACAAAGACTTCATTTCTCTTTGATTTCCTTCACAGGGAGAAGAAATCGTTGAGGTTATTAGTTATTCCTCCTCTCGTTGTGCCCTTTTAGACTGCTAATTCCAGACGATCCAATCCATACATCTTCCCTGCAAAAGCATGTGTGCCAGACTTCAAGATCAATTTTTTTCCAACAAAAGAACTTAAAGATGAAGCTCATTAGCGGAATAAATGGTGCACAAAGGGATTTAAAATCTTGACTTCTGTGGATTTTTGGCAGATTTATGTGAGCATACAACTAAAACTGGCATCACTATCTGTGATATGGCGTGTAGCCGTCCTGGATGCCGATGATGTTTGGGAGTGTTGTACACATGTCAAAATGTAAGCCCGTTATCAAAATCTACTGCATTACCCACAAGCGTCCTAAATCTTCCGAGTTGAGAGGTAATTGAGAAAGATTTGGGCACCCACAGAGATTGAGAACGTTAAGGTGTGCCAAATTACAGAGAGTGTTGGGAAGATGCACAAGGCTTTTGCAGTTTGTCGTTGTATTGAATACCATCGTTTCACTTGGCAAGTTAAGACTTCATTTCTCTTTGATTTCCACTGTAATTTGCAGATATATAAATGTTGAGAGTAAAGGAAGTACAAATTACCTTCACCCAAATTGGAGGAGCACCGGTGGCATTAACAAGTTAGCAACCAATGACATGGCAATATCTTCACAGTTTCTGCACAAGCACAAATCAAAAGTATAAGAAAAACACCACATAGGCAATTGAATCCCAGCCAAACCCTAACGAAAAGATCGGCAACAAATTTAATACCGAACAAAAAAATTGGGTTTGAATTTTGATTACCTGGAAATTGGGGAGTTGGGGTGGAGAGGGACCAAGGCCAAGACGGAGCTCTGTAGTGGATGCCGTTGAAATGTGAGTACGCCCATTAGCAATTTTTACGGCATTACCCCCACAAGCGTAATAAATCCTCAACGTTGAGAGGTAATTGAGAAAGATTTGGGCACCCACAGAGATTGAGAGCTACAAGGTGTGCCAAATTACAGAGAGTGATGTACAAGGCTTTTGCAGTTTCTCAGATTTAATACCTCAAGCCCCTGAAGAAAGTTTTGTGCCCATTTTCTCAGACTTAATAACACACCCTCGATAACATTTTCTTAGACTCAATAATAAACAGAGGTGGAAAAAGTTCTGTGCACCCACCGAGATGGAGAACCCTAAGGTGTGCCAAATTACAGAGTGTGTCGGGAAGATGTACAAAGCTTTTGCAGTTACTCAGACTTAATAACCGAAGCCCCTCAAGCTGTTCGATCGAGGGGTAAAGCTTTGTTAACATGTCCTCTACCAATAACTGGAGAAATTGGCTAGACAGATTTAGGGGACTTTGAGTATTTAGGGAGGAATCGAGGAGAGTCAGGCAAGCTTTGTTAACACATGTCCTCTACCAATAACTGGAGAAATTGGCTAGAGATATGTGTGAGTGTAATTTATGAAATGTAGACTGGCTAACTGGCTAAGAAATCCAATAAGCTGTGTAGCAGCTCTTGTTTGTTGTATAGAATACCATGGTTTCACTCAGCAAGAAAGGCTTCATTTCTCTTTGACTTCCTTCACAGGAGAAGGTGCTTAAATTTACAGGAGAAGGTGCTTAAAATTTTATAACTACCTAAGCTACTGATGAATCCAAAGTGTGCTGATGATGCATATGACAAGCAATTGAAAACAATCTAAAAAGCAATCTAATCTAGACTAATATCGTCAATTGGATATTAATACAAATTTGCAGATATAGAAATGTTAAGATAAGGATATGCAAACTACCTTTCACCCAAATTGGAGAAACACCGATGGCATTAGCAACGAGCAATGACATAGCAATATCTTCAAAAGTATAAGAAAAGCAGCACACAAGAAATCGAACCCCGCAAACCCAAAAGAAAAGACAAACAGTAAATGTATTCAGTATGTAGAAATCCATACCTCTCCCCGGCGACATAATCATGAATGGATGAGGGCATATTGTAAGTATACAAATTTATTTCAGAATCGAAACTTGGTTTGAATTTTGGTTACCTAGAAATTTGGGGGTCGAGCGGAGAGGGACCCAGAGCTGAACCTGGAGGCGACCGCAACCACGACGGAGAAGATAAAAACGCACACAGTGAGCTTGAGCTTAGCGGCGCCGACCAGGCTTCGAAACTTTCAGGATGTCAATTATTTTTATTTTTTATTTTCTAAAAGGAATTATTTTTATTTTATTAAACATTTACTTTTTTTTTCACAATTATAGTAGTTTTTTTTTTTTTGCATCCAATTTAGGATTTTTACTGGTAAGTTATATATCATTCCAACCAAATCATGGTTTGTGGATTTATTTATCAGATACAAGTTAATTTGCTACGCTTTTGATTTAGTGGTACGTGTTTGTATTTTGAGCATTTTATACGAAGGTTGGGTTGGGTTGCTACTTGGTAGTTGGTACAAGGGGATTTATAATTTCGATATCAAAATAATTTGTTAGTGGAAATTTTATGTTAACATAGAGCTAAAACCAACACTAGTGTGAATCTTGAAGTAAAATTGGTGAAAAATATAATCACTTAGTAATACGGTATAGTAAATTTAGTGTTATTCTTCTCACTCTTAAGTAAGAGTCTGTATACTCAAAAATGTTCGTTATGATAGTACACTTAAATTTTTTTTTTTTTTTTATATTTTGATTTACAAAGATTGAGATTCAAACTTAGGTACAATGAGAGAAGCACGCTCTTCAAGTCAACTCAAGTCATTGATGCGAGAATTATACGCACACAAATTAACCCTCTTTTTGACAGTTGTAGTAAAGATGTAAGTAGGGTATCGTTCTAGGCCGGGGATTAGGAGGGCTTGCTAAAACCTCTATAATAATTTAAAAACGTAAAAACAAAGTTTAAAACACTAAACTAAAATAAAAACACTTAACTAAAATAACTCAAAATAAAACTAACAAATAAACTAAAACAAATCAAAAGACTCAAAACAACTCAAGACTCTGGAAAATACAAACTAAGCTAAAAACTCGAAACACACTAAAAATGACTCAAAATGATAAAAACAATTTAAAATAAAAACTAGGAATTAAAATGGACGGAAATTAAATTAAAAGATTACAAATAATAAAAAGTAACTAAATAATAATATTATAATAATGGGGGGATTGATTTTTGACGAAACGGAAACTAAACTTAAATAAATTACAAAATTGACAAAAACATAAAATAAAAGTGAACGGATAGATAACGGATTGGCTAGAGGGTTTTTCTCCACACATGACACATAAGCAACCTAAATTGATTTTCAGTTGTTCTTTCAATAAATTGTAAATTTCAATACTCCAGATTAACCGTGAACAGCACTTTTTTAATCTTCAAGTTTTCCTTATGTTATTAAATTGGATGAACAGCATACAACAATTTAACACATTCTCTAAAAGTTCCCTACGTGAAAAGCACAATAGAGATACAATCAAAGATCATTAAACTTTGTGAAAACTATAAATACTGACGAGGCATTCGTAACTATGAAAAGCATGATACTCTTGCCAAGAATTTACTTAACGCGATTGTGGATAACAACCTTCACTACTCATGAATATAAGTTCATAACGATTAGGTGAAATTCACTTATATTCTAGCATCAAATTCATGCATGTAAATTAAGTTTGCATTCTTAATCGACAAACATAAATAAGTTATCAATCAAGCAGTTAAGCAAATTAAATCACAACTCAGAAATCACAACTGAAGGTAATCAATTCAAATTACAAATATAATCATGGTTTTGAATTAACCTCTAGCCAATATAAATTAATTACACATTATTTATAAATCAAAAATAGAAATTAAAAACATAAGTTTGGAGGATTAAACCAAAATGGGAGGGTGTTTCTGTGCACTGTGCACTGCACCGTGCCACACATGGCAGCTTCTTCTCTCGTGAACTGCCCTGCTGCTCACTGATTTGGCCTCTGCCGCTGCTTGCTGACCTCACTGCTGCGCCCTCGGTTTGGCAACTCCTGTCCACCTATTGCCGCTTGGCAGCCGCTAAGGAAGGCAGCCTTTGCAAGCAAAAAAAACAAATTGGCAGCGCCTGCCTTCAAAACCCCCCCAATTCCTCTCTCGGTGCTGCCCAAGGCAGTTTCTTATCCCCCCTGGGCGCTTTCTGTTTTTCTCCAAGGCCAGCCCCGAGGCTCTTCCAGTCCTCCTCTCCCCAATTTTATATCCTTTTATTTAGCTCTCTCTCCAATTATTCTCTCCAAGTCAATTATGGCAGCCCGAGTGCATGTGCCTTTTTCAATTTCTCAACATTTCCTGCCTTCCACCGAAAGCAAATGCAAGTGACAATCATCATTTTTTTTTCTGCTTTTGACCACATGTAATCACACACACACACAACATATTATATATATAAATATAAACATATAAATATATAAATATAAATATATATATATATATATATATATAAATATATATATATATATATATATATATTATTTTCTAAATGATAAATTCTAATCAACAAGCAAGATAGTTTAAAAGAAATTATTACTTAACACTTTATTTATTCTATTTTTATTTTCTTAACTTGAAAAACTTATAAAACATAAAAATAACGTTATTAACTCAAAAATATAAGGAACTAACTAAGAAAAGACGAGTGAATTTGATATAAAAATATGTATAAATATGATCCGATCAAATACCCCCACACTTAGCTTTTGCTAGTCCTCGAGCAAAACAAAGAAAACAGAAAAAGTAATAACATGAAAAACATTAGCTTCCCCCAATTTGACCCTCAGAGAATTTCATTCGAGAACGCAAATCATCAAGAACCATAGCTAGCACCAAACAAACTAATCCAAGTTCATCTTCCTTATTCAAATATTAGCAGTAATCTTTAAATCATCCTTGAAGTGTAGTGTGTGAGATAGCCATGCTAATGCAATTTCAAGTTTTTATTTTTAAAATCATCATATGCAAACCAGTAACCTTCTCACGGGATATGCACTCAATCACACATGTGTTTAGTTTTAATGTGTTTCGCTCAAAGAAACAAATGTGAAAGATCTACCATAAGCTTGCATAAAAATCACTTCTCCACAATCATAATTGCAAAACTTAAATCAAGAGGACTTTTATTGGATGTAATGAGGCTTAGGGATAGGGCTATTGAAACGAAAGAATAGGAAAACACAAGTTCCAAGCTACATCGCAAGCGATTCTTTTATTGAGATTTATAAGAACTCAAATTCTCAGCGATTCTTCTAACACCTCCCATCACACCCTTAAACTGAAACTTTAAACTTTTTTTTTTTTATTTTCTTCGTATACAATCTTTCTTTTTCTTCTCTATTCTCTTTTTTTTTTTTTTAAATAAATAATAATAAATACAAACATGCAATACCCCCACACTTATTCTTTTGCCAAACCTTCCAAGTACTTCACAAACATTTCTCATAAGACAATCTCAAATTGCTCGCTTGGAAAGGATAAGGAAACATGTTTCAGTTATAAGGGTAGACATATCTGGTGATAAGAAATAAAAGGTTCAACAAATACGGCTCAAATAGGCAATCTAATGATATTTTTTTTTTTTTTTGGGAAATATGGTTATTTGGGCCATGGTGGTGAACCTAATGCCTCTATCATTTTCAAGTTCATGCAATCAATGACAAATATTTCAAAAGATCGTTACGCAAGTTCTAGAGATGCATCTCACATAAGTTCATCACACATGAAAGAATAGGAGTGTATGAAAAATGCACACACTTTCAATAAGCTCAAAAACTCACATAGGATGTATACGGTCACTAAATTCACATATGAAGCTTTAAGTCATGCTTTAATTTCACATCAACACGGCTATGTGCATTTGGTTTTTCAAAGATGATCAAACATGTACAAACTAACAAGAGAATAAGGAATTTCACATAACACATGTTAACTAAGTTCTTGATAATCATGGTTCAAATTTAATCCAATTATATCATTGGGTCGGGAAACTAATAAAAATCTAATTTAAAACCATAAGGAAAACAAGACAATATTTTTGGATTTTTTAAATTTTTTGAGAAAAATTAAATAAAACACAAAACTAATTAAGAAAACAAAAAGCAATAACATGGAAACAAATGAAACCAGTTCAAAGTCGAAGGTACAAAAATTTTCAATTTGGTCATTTTTTATACTTGATACCCCCACACTTAAACTAGACATTGTCCCCAATGTCATAAAACAAAAATATGCAAATAAAAATAAAATGAATAAATAATACGAAACAAAATAAGAAAAGGGACTGAAAACTTCTCTAATTTGCAGAAAACCAAGCGATGACCCCCGAGCGTAAATTTTGCAATCAACTTCAAGGGAGGAAATAACCAAACGTTCCTGCAAAGAAAAGAAATAAATCAGTTAAGCACGCAAGAAAAAATAGAAAAATGCAAACGAAAAATAAAAATTGAAAATAAAAGATAATGAAAAGAACTAATAGGCGATCATTGGTCATGATTGTTGATTTTCCACAGCTTTCATCTTGAACTGGATGGGCCTCCTTCTGGCAAGTGCTCCTCAGCTTAGTTGAGGATGAATCAGCACGTTGTCTCCACATGCTTCAAGTAGTCCGGTCTCCACGCAGGTGTGGCATCTTCTTGAACTCACCTCAGACTCCTCCTGCTTCGTCTGTGAGGTACTTTTGTTTTTGAAGAAGTACCTCAACACAGATTTATTTTTGAAGTGGGTTGGGAGGGGTCTGAGATGAGTACTCGAGAGCAAGACTAGGTAAGCAATCAGGATCTCACTTTCTCCATGTTCTTCAGATGAAAGTGAGGAGAAAGCGTAATATGAGATACTTTTGCTTTTAACCTTTTTAATATGAAATACTTTTGCTCTGGAAGGTTTGTTTTCTGGGGTGATCCAAGGGATGAAGAACACTGAATAACTCGAAAGCTTTCTTTGGGAAGACATTATCGGAGATGAAGAGAGGTTGAGAGGTTTAGAGGTAGAGAGGGTGTGCCTTTGATGTGGAAGGCGAAGGTCGAACTTTATAGAAATTTTCCTTCACAACCGGAACTGTTCCCTCACTATTTGTCGGCAGCCGGTGGATGGATGAACAGTGCCCGTTACGCGCTTTCTGACAAAGCTTCCGTAATTTCCGCGAAGCTGACTGCGCATGCGACGAGTGGCGACAAATTGGAATGATGATCCTTTGAAAACCGGGGTTCAAAACCGGGTGCGGCTCGTGGTTTTCGCAACGTTCCACGCTGCACGTGATGAGTCACGACAAAATTGGAAAAACTGAACCACGTGATTGCTGAGTCAAGCCCAGCTTTTGAGAACGGAAACGGCTCTTTTGAGAAAGGAGCGTCCAGCTTTTCCGAATTGCGTGAGGACGCGTCTTCAACCTCAGAGGAGCGCCTCTCTTTGATTTGCTTCTTTTTATAGAGGCGCTAATTCTGCTCCACCTCACACTTGAACTCCCTCAAACACTTCCTTCTGAAAATACTCTCTTCTGTAAACACTCATAATCCTTCCGAACTCTTTTTGCACTTCTGCACTCTTAATCTTTCCGCACTCTTTTTCCGCTTCAGCAATCTTAATTTTTCCGAACTCTTTTCTTCCTCAACCCCCTCTAAAAATGTCTTGCCCTTCCGACCGTCGCCTAAACTTGAATGTCGGGGAAGACGATGACTCGTCTTCTCCGAACAACATTTGGAATCCATCCTTCATATCCCCCAATGGTCCTCTTACAGTCGGGGACACAATGATGAGGAATGAAATCACCGCTACGGTGATTGCCAGAAATCTGCTCACTCCAAGGGACAATAGGATGCTATCTAGGCGGTCGGACGAGCTGGCCGTTCAGGAATCCCTTGCCCTCAGCGTCCAAAGTGCAGGCTCAGTTTCAAACATGGGTCAGCGCCTGCTTGCCCGGTCTCGTCAGGTGGAGTCGCTGATGGCTGAGGTGGCCAGTCTTCGGCAAGAAGTCAGAGGACTCAGGTACGAGAACAAGGAGTTGCACATGCTTGCAACTAGTTACTCGACCAGCATGAAGAGGAAGCTGGACCAGCTGCAGGAGTCGGACGGTCGGATCCAGAGCGATCATGAAAGGTTCATGGCTCTACTCCCGAGGTTTATGTTGCCTTCGTCCTCGGGAGTTGCACCAAGCGTTTCGGCTCCGGAGATTCCAACTCTGACTCTTCGTCTTCCAGGAGCTCCGTCGACTTCTCAGGCACCACCTAACCAATAACAAATGACCAATGAACTTATTAGTTTTTCGTATTATTGTAAATTTATTTAAGCTTTTAATGTTTATTTAATATATATATATATATATATATATATATGTTACTAATATTATTATTATTATTATTAATTTTTTTGTTTTTTTTTTGTTTTTTTTTTTTTTTTAAAGTTTATTTTAAGCAATGTAAAATATGTAAATCAAAATATGTAAATTAATGCAAAAAGACTTTGTTTATCCGCACTAAAAATAAACATTGCCCTTAATTTATTTAAACTCAAACTAAATAAAAATCAACCAAATACAACTAACTAAACAAAATAAAATGAAAGCAGTAAATAGAAGGGTTTAGGAATGCAAATCTGATTGTGGGTGATTCCTAGGCTTCCCTTCTTTATTCAAGTGCATGGCTTTATCCTTGAACGGACAGTGGTACTTGAAATGATCCGGCAATGGTTTGAATTCACGAGTGGGTGCCTGAATCATTAAAATTAGAAATATGTTAGTATAAAATAAAAATAAAATTGGAATTGGAGAAAATGGCTTATTATATTTTTCCGAAACAGACTCAATAACAAAAACTACTCCCTTGAACGTTTCGGGGACTTTGCACTTGGCCAGATTGACGATGATGGTTGTGGCCTGTGCCGTGTCATCAATCTCAATTTCATGGGCCTTTGTTGCCTCATGCACAACCGCTTGGATGTATTCTTGAAAGTCTCCAGCCACTTCATTCTCTTGAATCCTTCTTCTTGGTGTGCAAGGTTCTTTGAACGTTTCAACAAAATCTGGAACTTGATTTATTGCACCAAGAATCGGGATATCACTTTGGATCTCAGGAAGAACTTCCACAATCTGCCCCATTTGATTATTCAATTCTCCCATCTCCTTGGTTTGATTTTCTACTTCCTGGTTCAAAGAGATGAGTAATTGAATAATATTATCATTATTCACAGATGTACCTGAATTGAATTGGGCAGATTGTTGTGGTGGCTGTGGTGGCTCATATGGCCACTGATAGAACTCTTCTGATGACGGCAATTGTTCTTCTTTTTGCGAGCCCTGCGTCAAAGAAATTAGTCCTTCAAGAATTTCATTATAATTTACGGGCATACTTGAACTCGATTGGAATTGTTGTGGGGGATGCTGTGGTGGCTGCATAGGTCTGGAATAAAACTCGTCTTGCTGCCAATATCCACCTTGTTGAAAGTGTTGAGGTTCATCCCACATCTGATCCGAATAATCTCTCCAATCCGAATTGCAAGCGTTGAAAAACATGTTGCCACTTGATTGACTGTGGCCTTGATATCCCCATTCATCGTCATATGCCGAAAATTGAGGATACTGATGAGCTTGATATCCTTGCCCATAAGGCACATCAAGTGTATGGACACTTGGCATTGAGGTCCGTTCGGCATTATGAGTCAATTGAGCAGTGAGCTGCGCCAATTGAGCTTGAATGGTTGCCATATCTTGCTCCATTAGTACCTAAAATTAAAGAACGAAAACTAAATCAAATATCAAAAGTAAAACACAAAAACACAAAAATAATAAAAAGAAAAAAAATAAATAAACACAAACAAAAACATAAAACATAAACAAAAACATAAACAAGGGATTAGCAAATTTGCTAATCCCCGGCAACGGCGCCAAAATTTGATGCGAGAATTATACGCACACAAATTAACCCTCTTTTTGACAGTTGTAGTAAAGATGTAAGTAGGGTATCGTTCTAGGCCGGGGATTAGGAGGGCTTGCTAAAACCTCTATAATAATTTAAAAACGTAAAAACAAAGTTTAAAACACTAAACTAAAATAAAAACACTTAACTAAAATAACTCAAAATAAAACTAACAAATAAACTAAAACAAATCAAAAGACTCAAAACAACTCAAGACTCTGGAAAATACAAACTAAGCTAAAAACTCGAAACACACTAAAAATGACTCAAAATGATAAAAACAATTTAAAATAAAAACTAGGAATTAAAATGGACGGAAATTAAATTAAAAGATTACAAATAATAAAAAGTAACTAAATAATAATATTATAATAATGGGGGGATTGATTTTTGACGAAACGGAAACTAAACTTAAATAAATTACAAAATTGACAAAAACATAAAATAAAAGTGAACGGATAGATAACGGATTGGCTAGAGGGTTTTTCTCCACACATGACACATAAGCAACCTAAATTGATTTTCAGTTGTTCTTTCAATAAATTGTAAATTTCAATACTCCAGATTAACCGTGAACAGCACTTTTTTAATCTTCAAGTTTTCCTTATGTTATTAAATTGGATGAACAGCATACAACAATTTAACACATTCTCTAAAAGTTCCCTACGTGAAAAGCACAATAGAGATACAATCAAAGATCATTAAACTTTGTGAAAACTATAAATACTGACGAGGCATTCGTAACTATGAAAAGCATGATACTCTTGCCAAGAATTTACTTAACGCGATTGTGGATAACAACCTTCACTACTCATGAATATAAGTTCATAACGATTAGGTGAAATTCACTTATATTCTAGCATCAAATTCATGCATGTAAATTAAGTTTGCATTCTTAATCGACAAACATAAATAAGTTATCAATCAAGCAGTTAAGCAAATTAAATCACAACTCAGAAATCACAACTGAAGGTAATCAATTCAAATTACAAATATAATCATGGTTTTGAATTAACCTCTAGCCAATATAAATTAATTACACATTATTTATAAATCAAAAATAGAAATTAAAAACATAAGTTTGGAGGATTAAACCAAAATGGGAGGGTGTTTCTGTGCACTGTGCACTGCACCGTGCCACACATGGCAGCTTCTTCTCTCGTGAACTGCCCTGCTGCTCACTGATTTGGCCTCTGCCGCTGCTTGCTGACCTCACTGCTGCGCCCTCGGTTTGGCAACTCCTGTCCACCTATTGCCGCTTGGCAGCCGCTAAGGAAGGCAGCCTTTGCAAGCAAAAAAAACAAATTGGCAGCGCCTGCCTTCAAAACCCCCCCAATTCCTCTCTCGGTGCTGCCCAAGGCAGTTTCTTATCCCCCCTGGGCGCTTTCTGTTTTTCTCCAAGGCCAGCCCCGAGGCTCTTCCAGTCCTCCTCTCCCCAATTTTATATCCTTTTATTTAGCTCTCTCTCCAATTATTCTCTCCAAGTCAATTATGGCAGCCCGAGTGCATGTGCCTTTTTCAATTTCTCAACATTTCCTGCCTTCCACCGAAAGCAAATGCAAGTGACAATCATCATTTTTTTTTCTGCTTTTGACCACATGTAATCACACACACACACAACATATTATATATATAAATATAAACATATAAATATATAAATATAAATATATATATATATATATATATATAAATATATATATATATATATATATATATATTATTTTCTAAATGATAAATTCTAATCAACAAGCAAGATAGTTTAAAAGAAATTATTACTTAACACTTTATTTATTCTATTTTTATTTTCTTAACTTGAAAAACTTATAAAACATAAAAATAACGTTATTAACTCAAAAATATAAGGAACTAACTAAGAAAAGACGAGTGAATTTGATATAAAAATATGTATAAATATGATCCGATCAGTCATTGTCTATGATATCAATATCCCAACTGTAAATGTTGACTTCAGTATAAGCTACACTCGGTCAAATTCATTCCTCTTTTCTTTGATTCCTTCTCCTCACTAAACCATCTACTCTTTCGGACAACCTAATTACTTGCAAATTAGACTCGTTAGACCAACTCCAATGGAAAGATCCAAACCCAAAAAAGTATCACTCAAAACTAAGATCCAAACTTATAAAGGTTTGGACCCAAACTAAAACCCAAATTTGGGCTCATATTTGGATCAAGTAAGCCCCACTTTTATAAAAAAAAAATGTGGTTGAAGGGTTGGAGTTAGTTGCAGGCAACTGGACTTCTTGTGACATGGATTTTCTATTTCTAGACCGTTGGTTATCAACGATCAAGATCAAACTACTTTTTTTTTGTTGGGGAAAATCCCTTGAAATTGATCTAAAGATTGATATTTGTTTTTGTCAAATTCAACAGTAAAAAATATTCAATTGTTGAAATTGAAATATAACGATCAAAATAATAAAATAAATATTTGGTGTGTGTATTAAAGTTTGAATGGTTGAGTGATTGGTTGGTGTGATTTGTTCGGTTTTGAAAATTTTGTCAAAATTTTAAATTTTTTTAGCTTACAACATTTGTAAAATTAAACTAAGATAACACTCTTCGAAGTTAACAAAAAAAAAATCCTTACCTAAAAAATATAGGGTTAAAACAATTTCACAACAATTAACACATTTTAGGTCCTGAAATTTAGGTCTAGAAAGTTGGGTGGCATTCACTATTCACATAGTTAAATTCCAACTTTTAGTGGACGTGAATATTTGAATTTAAATTCAAAGATTAAAGTTGGTCTTGCAAATCCCAAATGATAAATATAAAGGTAAATAAGATTTCAAAGACATGATTGGTTTTTAATAAGCAATAACGGCATTGCCACTTATACTACAGTTTAGTGATATTTCTCTTCACTTGTAAGTGAGAGGGCTTATATTTGATTCTCTTTAAACTCAAATTTGAACCACATTATTGTTAGTTCGTTGTGAGACTAAACTCACCCCCTCTCCTTTAATATATATAATATCGTTTATTAAAATAAAATAAAATAAGCGATAACGTCCTTGTCCCAATGCCCAATGGTAAGTTGGCATGAATTATCCGGCTCCTGTAAATTTGAAGTCCCAAATAGTAAACTTAATATAATAATACGGAGATAAATAATTAGGATTTATGAGACAACTAATTAATTGGTTGATACATGTATTTGCAAATTATTGCAAAATGATTGGATTCTTTAATTTTTTTTTTAGGCCAACTTGAATGCTTCTTTTCGGGAGCATTCCGTGCTTACCCACTTGAAGAAAAAATAAAATTTAATTTTCTTTGAATTACAGTCATCATTTGGATGGGATCGATCCTCCCACGATGGGTTTACCATGGATCGGTTATAGTGGATCATGAAAAGTCTTAGTTTTGCCATTCTAAGAAAAGCTACAGTTTCGAAGTATACTCTTTTGAGTTGGCCAAGTCGAGGATTATGTCTTCGTTGGCCAAGTCGAGTATTTATCAAATATAGTAAAAAATTAGTCTTTAATTTCAAAAATTAGTGAGTGGAAATATCCAAAATTTAATTTTTGTTATACTTCAGCTTTTTACTCAATACTACTAAAAAGAAAGAGGTAATGAATATATCTCACCGTATTTTGAGTTAGTGCACGATGAATAGCTTCATAAATTCAAAACCTACTTTGCTTATAAACTCTTTATTAGATTCTCGGCGAACTATTTCTCACCCCATTTCTTGCAATAAATCATGCATCTCAAATGCATTGTAATCTAATATAGTGATGAGAGTTCTGTTAACTACTACTCCTAATCCACTGTAGGGATAAAAGCCACAACTATCAAGAATTTTAGTTACACGGTCTTTCTCCGTCCCTTCAAAGAAATATGGCAAGCCTCGTTAGAGAATCATAATCTCTCGTGAGTTGGTTTGTTCTGAAGGCATTTTGCTTGAAGAGTTCAAGAGCTTTTGGCTCACTTAAGTTCTTGGGCTTAGGCTTATATAAAGCATCAACTCCACTTGGTACTTAATGATGTTGTTACGTAAGAATAGCACCAAACATTAGAAACCAAATCAAGCTAACCCACAAGAAATATACCAAACAAAATACAATAATAAAATAAAAAAGACACCAAGATTTAACGAAGTTCTTCAACAATCAGTGTAACTGGAGTACGTCCTCGGAACTGTAGGAAGCTCACCAATAATCCACTATCAACCAAATGAAAATGGAAGTATTTACAAAGTGTTTGACAAATCCACAACCAAAACCCCATTATACCCAATAACTCTCACACCAAAGAAACAAATAGAGAAGGAAATATATAGTAACTCATTTCCTCTCTATACAAAGCTCAAAGAGGGCCAGCTGCTGCCAAATAACCCTAATCACATGCCCCAGTTGTGGGCTCTCACAATGAAAACCTTTTTCCTTCGTAGCCTTTCCATTATCATCTTGGAACCTCGATCCAACGTGTCTAAACTCCCATACCCCATATTCCAACAGCGAAAACATCATTCACCCCAGTAATATGCACAAATCCATTCCAACCAAGCCATTATGTTTGCTTGACGAGACGTGGATCAATTTGTTAAAGATATCCTCTACAATATCTTCGATAAGCTTGGCATCATCCCTGTGAAGAAGTTTTAGAATTAGCATTGCCAAAGAGTCAAAGTAAATCTAAGTTTTATAACAACCCTAAAAGAGTCAGAGCAATGCATGTTCACTTGCTTACAAATTGTTAACATACTTTAACTGCAAAAATTTCATAATCTGAATTGTTCATGTTCTTGAGCATATATATGGCCAAATTGGGGTGAATTAATCAAACTGGTGAACGTTTAGCCATTTATATTTAAGGATGTTAGCTGTGACCAAAACCGGGGATTTGTTCGATACATATGGGTAATTAATAATCTCTAGCTAATCTTGATTAAGAAAATGAACATTTTATAGTTATGATATTTGTACAGTAAAAATACTTTAATAGCAAATGCATGTGAAAAAAATTAAACTTACTTATAATTTTGGGAATCCCAACCGGATAAATGGTGGCTCTAGCAAGGCCGGACGGCCATCTCTGCACCTCCTTCACGTCAATGTTAGAATGACGTTCATGTTTAGCAAAAGCTTCTGCAAAACTTACTTTGAGTTTTCGAATAACGGATGGATCGACCTCGTAGAAAACAGGAACCACTATCTGCTTGTGTGCATCCATGCATTCCATTATCTGGACGAGTTCTTTCAAGCACCACATCGAAGACGCATAGTTTTCGGAAAAAAACTAGGATTGAAAGCCTCGAGTCGCTAATAGCTGGCAGGAGCTCCGAAAGGTCGTTGCCTTTTCCAAGCTCTTGGGCGTAGATGAAGGTGTTGTTTGCTTTCTCATCCAGAGCTTTGTAGAGATGGCCGACGAAGAAGCAGCAGCGGCCTCGAATCCTCTAAAATTCAGGAACACATCGTATTTCCAATGACTGTCGGATGAAGAAGAAGAAGAAGAAGCAGCCGCCATCAGCATGCATGAGATTGATCAGAAAGTACTCTGTAAGCGATGATCGACTAGCCTCATGTAATGCAAGGACTGAAATGATCGGATGGAATAAAAAGTAATAATAATTAACAAACATACATTGAAATTAAATCATGCCAAAAAGAAAAAAAGAAAAAAAAAACTAAACTTTAGTGCATGATTCACAGTGGCGGTAGCCAAACTACAACAATAGAGCTTCTCACCCTTTGCACTCCATCCTTCCACACTAACCGTCCGAATTCCAGAACTGCCTGCTGGGATTTCGTATTGAAGGTGATCTTATAAGATAGCTATTGATTTGCACATAAGCACCTTTGAACTGCAAAACTATGGCGTGGTAATTTGAAATTGCAGAGCCAACATTAGTGACAGTTGTATGAAGTGTCAAAATAGAAACATTTGTTCTACATTAGCAGATGTGTTTGCCAAAATCATACCAATGGCTCCTGCATCTTTCACCACCTGTCCCTCCTGCACTCTGGTCCTAATACCACTGTCACAAATCACAATCTTCCCGGCAACAATGCTGCAATCTGAAGTTCCTTCCAAACACAAGGAGCTGGGATCAGGGCAAGTTGAATTGCTTCCCATATACACCATCAACCTCCTCTCTTCATTCAATTCAAAACAATAATAGATAAAAGAACATCTCCAACAAAGTGAACTGCACTTCCATTCCAAAAAAGTAAAAGCGAAACTTTGGAGATCCTGGTGAGGGTGGGTTTGGGGTGTTGGGGTGTGCTTGCAGTGGATTGAGCCGCGGCAACTTATTCATTCGGTGGAATTGTGAATGACTATGTGAGAGACAGACATTGGTTGCTAAGGGGACTTTGACTATTTAGGGAGGAGTCGAGGAGAGTCAGGAAAGCTTTGTTAACATATGTCCTCAACCAATAACCGGAGAAATTGGCAGGACAGATGTGTGAGTGTGACATGAAATCTAGTCTGGCTAACTGGCTAAGATAAAGTCAACAAAGTCAGTTTTATGTGAGCATGCAACAAAACTGGCATCACTATCAATGGTGCACAAAGATTGTTAGCTTTTAAAACCAGTGTTAGTGGAACTGAGTACTTGTCCATCGTGTTCTGGAACTGAGTTGATGTGACTTTCCAGTTAACCGAATAAGTGAACTCAACGTCAATATCAATATCTTCTGTTATATCAACAGCATGATTTGGATCACTAAAAGCATGTATTTCTATTACTTGGTTTCCACTGTAAAGAATATCAAAAAAGCAAATGTGTGGACAGATAATACTTGGTCCCTTTTTCCCAACTCTCATCTTCAACTTTCCCGATGTAACCCAGACTGGAAGATCATCACAATACATCTGGAAGTAAAATTCATTACTGATAACATCCCTGAACTTCACAACTTCAACAAATTTAAGCTTCTTCCAACACAGGCTCTCTCCTGCTTTGTATTGCTTGGTCGAAGAAGTAGCTGAAACCTTAAATGAAGAATTAGTTGTAACTTGTGCCCAGGTTTTCAGCAAGTACATACGATGCAATATCAGAACAATGAGTTTTTCATCGTTTAATATCACAAAAATTTGCATTACATAAAGAATGTAGGGAAAAAGTTAAACATATCATCAGATTTTTTTGCTTTTCAAGCTTTGTTTTGATCAAACGCTACAAAATCAGTTCATTGTGCACCATTCAAATGGTTTCTTAATCCATCTTCAAATTCACTGTTTCTTTAAATTGGGAAGTAAACGAAAACAAAAAAGGAGTTTTAGGAAGACCATATGAAGCAAGAACTTAAAACTGTTAGCGTTTTCCTCTAAAAAATTTTTACAGAATTTAAACAATTTGTATTCAATCGGCGGTGAGGAAGATAAGGGTACCTGGGGTTGTGCAAGAGGCCAACTTTGTTGACGAAGAAGGGGGCAGATCTCCTACATTGTAGCTGTGATCGCCTGCTGAGGCTGTTGCATAAGGAGCTGAGAATGTAAGGATCGTCAGGAGGACCACCGGGAGACTCATTTGCAACGAAATTGCAGATATAGAAACGTTAAGATAAAAGGAAAGCAATAGCTTCACAGTTTCAGCACAAGCACAAATCTAAAGTATACGAAAGAAAAGCAGCACATAAGCAATTGAAAGTTTGAAACCCGCCAAACCCGAACAAAAAGACAGGTAACAAATGTATTCCACATGTAGAGATACGTACCTCTCCCTCGCGACATAATCACAATAAGCAATTGAAGGCCGCCGCATGTGGCGTAGTGAGCGATCGATTGCCTCAAAACAGAGCTTCGTATCCCTGTGTTTATCGGCACAGTGTACCCAAAACCCCTCAAAATTGTTTCTTTTTTCAGGTAATATAATCTCCCAATTTTGAAATTTAATTCCCAATCAAAAATTGTGTTTGAATTTTGATTACCTGGAATTGGGGGTTTGGGGCGGAGCTCTGTGATATAGCGTCTAGTCCTCGTGGATGCCCATTTTCTTTGTGAGCGTTGTACACGCGTCAAACTTTCGCAACGGCTCTGTAACGGATGCCCCCACTATCCATATCTTTGTACTGCATTATCCCACAAGCGTCCTAAATCCTCAGAGTTGACAGGTAATTGAAAAAGGTTTGGGCACCCGCAGAGATTGAGAGCGTCAAGGTGTGCCAAATTACAGAGAGTGTCAGGAAGATGTACGAGGCTTTTGCAGTTTTTCAGATTTAAATGTACAAGCCCCTGAAGCCGTTCAATTGAGGGGGGAAGCTCTTTGATAGATGTTCCATCCAAGCGAAGCTCTCTTAATCCTTCCATATTTTCTTCGATGCTTGGAAACACCTCAAATTTTGTGCAACCAGAAAGAGAGAGATATTCAAGGGACTTGAGTTGACAAATGTTGCTTGGAAGGCTCTTAAGTTCCTCGCAATCTTGTAGGTTCAAATACTCCAACCCCGTGAGATTATTAATTGACGAGGGCAGTTCTTTAATTTTTGACCCGGACAAATGAAGCATTAATAGTTCCTCCATAACTTCTGAAATCTCTGGAAACATCTCAAGACTCGAGCAGCCAGAAAGATCAATGGTTTCGAGAGATTTCATAGAAATGCTGCTTGGAAGCCTCTTAAGTTCCTTGCAATCTTGTAGGTTCAAATACTCCAACCCCGTGAGATTATTAATTAACAAGGGCAGTTCTTTAATTTTTGATCCGGACAAATCAAGCTCTGAAAGCTCCCTCATAACTTCTGGAATCTCTGGAAACATTTCAAGACTCAAGCAGCCAGAAAGATCAAGGGTTTCAAGAGATTTCATAGAAATGCTGTTTGGAAGACTTTTAAGTTCCTTGCAATCTTCTAAGATCAACTCCATCAACCCTGTGAGATTATTAATTGACGAGGGCATCTCTTTAATTTTTGATCCGGACAAACAAAGAATTGATAGGTCCTCCGTAACTTCTGAAATCTCTGGAAACATCTCAAGACTCGAGCAGCCAGAAAGATTAAGGGTTTCAAGAGATTTCATAGAAATGCTGCTTGGAAGCCTCTTAAGTTCCTTGCAATCTTCTAAGAACAACTCCCTCAACCCCGTGAGATTATTAATTGACGAGGGCAGTTCTTTAATTTTTGATCTGGACAAATCAAGATATGATAGCTCCTCCATAACTTCTGGAATCTCTGGAAACATCTCAAGACTCAAGCAACCAAAAAGATCAAGGGTTTCAAGAGATTTCATACGAATGCTGCTTGGAAGACTCTTTAAGTTCCTTGCAATCTTTTAGGTTCAAATAACTTAACCCCGTGAGATTATTAATTGACGAGGGCAGTTCTTTAATTTTTGATCCAGACAAATCAAGCCATGATAGTTCCTCCATAACTTCTGAAATCTCTGGAAACGTCTCAAGACTTGAGCAGCCAGAAAGATGAAGGGTTTTGAGAGATTTCATACGAATGCTGCTTGGAAGACTCTTAAGTTCCTTGCAATCTTTTAGGATCAAATAACTCAACCTCGTGAGATTATTAATTGACGAGGGCAGTTCTTTAATTTTTGATCTGAACAAATCAAGCACTGATAGCTCCTCTATAACTTCTGAAATCTCTGGAAACGTCTCAAGACTCGAGCAGCCAGAAAGATAAAGGGTTTTGAGAGATTTCATACCAATTCTTGGAAGACTCCTAAGTTCCGTGCAATCTTTTAGGGACAAATCCTCCAACCCCGTGAGATTATTAATTGAGGAGGGCAGTTCTTTAATTTTTGATCCGGACAAACTAAGCCATGATAGTTCCTCCATAACTTCTGAAATCTGTGGAAATATCTCAAGACTCGAGCAGTTAGAAAGATCAAGGGTTTTGAGAGATTTTATACGCATGATGCTTGCGTGAATCTTAAGTTCTTTGCACCCATTCAGATTCAATAAAACAAGGTTTGTATGAGTCCAAATAGACGGGTGAACCTCAACTAAACTTATACAATCTCGAAGAATTAGGTTCTCAAGATTGGGCATCTCTGTGAAGTCAGGGGTTTCCTTAAGGTATAGACAATAACTTAAATCGATGAACTTCAACTTTTCCAGCTTCTGTTAAAACATTCGGGAAAACATACATTACTTAATGAGACATCTTAGAACCCAAACATTTAAAAGAAACATATACATGTAAATGAATGTACATACCTGGGTTCCTTCCCAAAGTCGGTCAATGAGACTATGTTTCATATCAAGGTCAACAAGATCTTTGAATTGACAGTTGGACGGCAAAAGACTTAAGGGGGAATCCACTCCAAACGAGACACCTCAACTCACGAGAAAAAAACTTGTTCCCAATCAGGTGTTGTTTGCAGTAATCTTGTTTAAAAATGGAGTATTCATGACTGATCTTGAGAAGTCTTAGCTGAGTCATACTAACAAAAGCTTTAGCATTTAAGCATACCTCATTCGAGTTCGACAAATCCAGGATTATGCTTTCAACTGCTTTTGTAGCCTGTGCAAATCAAAGTACAGGAAAAAACAGAGAACCTTAGTTTACATTATGAAATTAATGCTTTTTTCTTAGTGAGCAGTTTGATAATCATTTCGTTTTTAGTTTTCAACTTTGGTAATTGTTTTCAATTTTCAATTATTAAAAAATGAAAACTAAAAGTTTAAAATTGAAAACAAAAATGGTTATCAAACGAGCCTAAGAAATAGATATTGATCAAAAGTTGAAGCTTTCTACTAACAATTGCACAAGAAAAATATTTCTCACCGTATTTTGAGTTAGCACATGATGAACATCTTTATAACTCCACAACCTACTTCGTCTCCCAGGCTCTCTGATAGATTCTTGGCAGACGATTTCCCGACCCATTTCCTCTAGTGAATCATGAATCTCCAGTTTCCGATCACATGAGACAGTTATGAGAGCTCGATCGATTAGAACTCTTATTCCTGTATGAGGATAGAAACCACAACTGTCCATAATTTCGGTTGCATAGTCTTCCTTCATCCCTTTAAAGAAACATGCAATATCTAGAAATATGTCCTTCTCTATGTCATCTAGTCCATCGAAACTTGTTTTAAGCACATCATAAATTCCCTTATGCGGAATTTTCCTTATTTTTTCTAACACTTCTTCCCACTCGCGTACAGTTTTGTTATAAAGAAAAGCTCCCAAGACTTTGAGTGCTAAAGGCAGACCTTGAGCATATTTTACGGCACTACTCGAGAGAATATAATAATCTTTGGTGGGTTGGTTTTTTCTAAAGGCGTACTGCCCAAAGAGTTCTAGAGCTCGTGGCTCACTCAAAACCTTGGGTTTATATATATCATCAGCTATGCTTAGTAATTGCACATCCCTAGTTGTTATAATGATTCTACTTCCACCACCAAAGGAATGTTGCCCTCCAAGTAAAGCTTCAATATGTTCTAATGTGTCCACATCATCCAGAACAATAAGAACTTTTCTCTGATCTAGGCTATTTAACATCACCTGGAAACCATTCTTCGAAATGTCAGAACTCACCACCTTGTTGTTCGAGATACTAGATAGAAGTTCTGTCTGCATATGTAGTTTGTCACGCTTCATGAAACCTTCCTTAACGTTTTCAAGAAAGCAACAAGCTTTAAATTGACAAGCGATTTCATCATAAACAGCTCTAGCGATGGTTGTTTTGCCTAAACCACCCATACCCCATATTCCAACAACGCGAACATCATTCGATTTAACTCTAGGAGGATGTAAATATAAATGCATTTCATGCATGTGCGAATCTATTCCAATCAAACCTTTAGCTTTACTTGATGTTGATGAGATTAATTTCCTATAAACATCTTCCACAATTTCCTCAATAAGCTTTGCATCATTCCTGTCAAATTTTAAAAATATTATAATAGCACCACCAAATAATAATTAATGGGTCGTTTTGATAATTATTTTGTTTTCACTTTGTTTAACTCTAAGTTTTGAGTTTTAAAATTTTGGCCATGAATTTTTAGTTTCGCTGAAAGTAGTTATTAAGTGAGTTTTCCAATTTTTCTTTCATGGTATATAATAATCTCAAAAATTAAGAGTTAAATCTTGCATATATAGATCTAATGGGTCTTTACAATTGTTTTGCGTAAAACTTGTCCTGAGTATTTCATACCATTCTAGCCCCATCACAAGTTTTCATCTATTAAATTTAATAACTAAAAATTAAAAATTAAAATCTTAAAACAAAATATTTAGCAAATGACGCCTAAACGTTACAAAAATCTCAAAAATTAATAGGAAAGTAAAGCAAATTAGAATTTACCCATAATTTCACGAATCCCAGCCGGATAAGTTGGTGGCTTGAGTAAGGGCGGACCTCCAGCTCCGCACCTCCTCCATGTTGGCGTTAGAATGGCCTTCATGCTGATCAAAAGCTTCGGCGAAACTTCTCTTATGTTTACGAACATCAGACGGATCAACCTGGTAGAAAATAGGGATCACAATTTGGTTGTCCGTATCCATGCATTCCAGGATCTGGACGAGTTCTTTCAAGCACCAAGTGGAATAAGCATAGTTTTCAGAGAAAACTACAATCGCAATCCTTGACTGTCGGATAGCTGTCAGGAGCGCGGAAAGGCGGTCGCCTTTTCCGAGGTCTTCGGCATCGATGAAGGTGTTGATTGGTTTCTGACACAGAGCACTGTAAAGATGGCTGACGAAGCCACTGCGAGTGTCTTCCCCTCTGAAATTGATGAACACATGGTATTCCCCAAGAAGGCCAGAAGAAGAAGAAGAAGCCATTAATCGAACGCACCTGAAATTGACTTAGTGGAAATGTGTATGGCCCAAAGCCCACGGGCATTCACTATCCCACGGTAAAAGATTGATCGTCTTTCAGTGAAAATCTAAAGTCACCAAATCGAATCATGTACTAGACTCAAAACGCAGCATCGGTGTAATTGCATTTAGATCTTCAAGGAAATTTCAATGCGATGCGAAAGGGATGTGCATGCTTTTGACTTTTTGACCCAAGAAAATGCGAAGAAAGGGGTTAAAGTAAGATGTTGAATCTACACTTGCCTACCCAACAGCTTCGTTGTAAACCGGAAATATATCACAATCTCCCTATTCACATGAATAGTTAGTTAGGGTGATCGGAAATATCTCCTATTAAGTGTAAGTATTTCGTGTATGTGTCATGTCTAACGGTATTATGCACAGAAAGCAAAACATTAATAGTTGTTTAGCTTTTAATCTGATGTCAGAGTAGAAACGTTATGACTCTGAAATTTTTTATGTATATGCTTTTAAATACAAAACTATTAGAACTTCACAAATCGCTTATGAAATTAAAAATAAAATAAAATTGACTAGACTTGAACTTGCATAATCTACGTTTCCACTACACATCATTGTTTTGCTCATGTTCTAAGGTTGAAACTAGATCTAAACATGAGAAGTAGAGGAGCCTCGTGAGTGGTATTTTAAAAAGGTTAAATTGAATTAGTGGTCCCTGTAGTGATAGAATATTTACAAGATAGTCCACGATAAAATAAAATTAAGATTCAAACTCTTGTGGTGAAGACTGTTAACAAATTTAATTCAAAAGTTAAATTTTCTGTCAAATATGAATAAGATGCAAGGATAAAAATAGGCCCTGCAAATGGAAAAAAAAATACTCGATCTACAAATTGGATCACCGAAGATGGTCTGGTAGATATGAAGTCAATGAGTCAATGCAAACTAGATCACTCGTTTTCAAATTTATCATTACCCAATGGTTCATGTGTTTTCAAATTTTATTCCGGGAAATTTCAGAGTGAGAGGATTTCTCGTGTTATAAGAATATGATCCTCTTTTAGTTAAAGTCATGTAAAATCAAGGGTTGCATGTTAATATCATCATCTTTCCTAATTGATCTTTCTTTGCTACTATTTTTAGTCACTGATTGATATGTGTGTATGTGTGGGGGGTGTTTAAAAAAAGCATATTAACTAAAACTCAAAAATCAGACCATCCACTTTACTAATCAGATCCCATAATTGCAGTGAACAAAATGCCGTTGTGTAAAGTAGCAACTATTTCAAAAACACCTACTACTTTATTTTTTATTTTTTCTTTTCAGGATTTAAATGCTAAGCATTCATCTGCATGTTAGACACAAATGCATGTAAAAGATTTTCCAGCCACTACCAAGTTACCAACAAACAAAATGTTCTTTCCTGAGTTCGGTTCAACAAAATAAAGCTTCAAGGATCATACGAAGAAAACCAAATTTATGCAAACACGCCAATGCACACAAAGAGAAGGCACTAAAACTCGTATAAAGAACAACGACATACAGTTTTCTTTGAAGGTCCTTTAATCCCCAGAAGCTGATTGAAGCTCGAACCACCTTTCGCAAGTGCCTTATCCGGTACCCACAAATTCAACCGCTACCAAAAAAATAAAATAAAACAGAAATCTCAACTTCAAAACCCAAAATCTCACCTATAATCTGCTCCCACTCTCTCAAATTTCACTAAAACAAAGGGAAATGCAGAATCTTTGTAGTTTAATATAACAAAAAACCTTCGTTCGTATCGGTCTCCGCTTCCGCAACCCTAACCGTAAGCCTCCTTCCTACAAATTTCAAAAAATTTCAAAAGTACCAATCAGAAAATCTCACTTGTCAATAGATTGCTAAGAACAAATAAATTGAAAATGAATTAAAATTTTGAAAAAATTGAATTGGAAGTTTGAAATCAAACCTGAGCACATAACATTCAAGGCACAAAATTACCTACACCAAAACGGCAGCAGGAAGCGCGATCCTTTATGGGCTCCAAATTTATTTTCTGCAAATCTAGACGAAATCGACTATTTTCCAGCGAGATAACAGTGTTGGCTGCAGCTCTCGACAAAACGATCTAAACAAACTTTACTGAGTTAATCATCTTCTGGAAAAAAATGGAAACACAAAGAGAACTCGAGATCAGAGAGCGAGGCAAGGAGATGTATGAGAGAAACAAAAGGGTTTGCGACACAGAAACGAAAAGAGACTCTAGAAGAGATAGAGGCTGTTGAATACCCCCTCTAAAATCAGGGAACCAGACAGAAAACGAACACAAATATAAAATGGAAGTGCAAAATCAACCAAACATTCAAACCATTATACAATATTGCAGAAATAACAAAAAATATTCATTCAAGTTCAAATTTTTCCATAATAAAATACACATGCAAAAGGCTGAGAGTCAGAGACCATGGGAGAGAGGGAAGAGAGAGAAGTGATATGAGAAATGAGAAAGTGGGAGACGCAGAGGGGGCTTCCCCCATCAGAATTTATCCCAATCAAAAAACAAAACCCAGATTTTATAAATTACAACAACAACAACAACAAAGCCTTTTCCCACTAAGTTGGGTCGGCTATATGAATCCTAGAACGCCATTGCGCTCGGTCTTGTGTCATGTCGTCCGTTAAATCCAAATATTCTAAGTCTTTTCTTAGAGTCTCTTCCAAAGTCTTCCTAGGTCTCCCTCTACCCCTTCGGCTCTGAACCTCTGTCCCGTAGTCACATCTTCTAACCGGGGCGTTAGTAGGCCTTCGTTGCACATGTCCAAACCACCGTAACCGATTTTCTCTCATCCTTCCTTCAATTTCAGCTACTCCTACTTTACCTCGAATCTCATTCCTAATCTTATCCCTTCTTGTGTGCCCACACATCCAACGAAGCATTCTTATCTCTGCTACACCCATTTTATGTACGTGTTGGTGCTTCACCGCCCAACATTCCGTACCATACAACGCCGGCCTTATTGCCGTCCTATAAAATTTTCCCTTGAACTTTAGTGGCATACGTCGATCACACAACACGCCAGATGCACTCTTCCACTTCATCCATCCAGCTTGTATTCTGTGGTTAAGGTCTCCATCTAAATCTCCGTTCTTTTGCAGGATAGATCCTAGGTAACGGAAGCGGTCGCTCTTTAGTATTTCTTGGTCTCCGATCCCCACCCCTGACTCAATTGGACCTCCAGTTGCATTGAACTTGCACTCCATATATTCTGTCTTTGACCGACTTAGGCAAAGACCCTTAGATTCCAACACTTCTCTCCAAAGGTTAAGCTTCGCATTTACTCCTTCCTGAGTTTCATCTATCAACACTGTCATCTGCGAAAAGCATACACCAAGGAATATCATCTTGAATATGTCCCGTTAACTCGTCCATTACCAATGCAAAAAGGTAAGGACTTAAAGATGAGCCTTGATGTAACCCTACCGTTATGAGGAAGCTTTCGGTTTGTCCTTCATGAGTTCTTACGGCCGTTTCTGCTCCATCATACATATCCTTTATAGCTTGGATATATGCTACACGTACTCCTTTCTTCTCTAAAATTCTCCAAAGAATGTCTCTTAGAACCCTATCATATGCTTTTTCCAAATCTATAAAGACCATGTGTAAATCCTTTTGCATATCTCTATATTTTTCCATCAATCTTCGTAAGAGATAGATTACCTCCATAGTTGAGCGCCCTGGCATGTGTTGAAAAAAACCCGAACACTGAACCTTGTTCTTTGATGTAACCAACGGCAATAGACTAAACTAGCAAATATAGAAAACTTAGAAAAACACACAAGAATTATACTGGTTCGGCAGAACTTATGCCTACGTCCAGTTGTGATTTCCCTAGATAGAGAAATCACTGCTTCTTTGATTAATAATAGAGATTACAGAACTTATGCAAACCCTAGAACTAATCTAAAAACCTCTCCGCTGTTTTGCTGTTTTTCTCTGCTTAAAAACAGCCTTGCTGCACCCTATTTATAGATATAGGGTTGCAGATTACATGTCCTGCACAGATTATAATTCCTATTCTAAGTGGAATAGGAAATTAGACTTCCTTTCCAATTCCAAATAGACTTCTAGGATTCCTAATCTAAATTGAATAAGGAAACTAAGATTCTTTCCTAGTCCTTTTAGGAGAAGAATTGGTGCACCCTTTGTTTCCCTAAAACAATCCTAAACGAAGAAGGACATTAATTGACGAGCCAAAACCTAACAATCTCCACCTTGGTGAGTCAACCCAAGTCTTGAGCGTAGCACCTTAGAGTATCTTTGAACCTTCTTGAAGTAGCTCTGGAAATCTTCAAGAGTCTTCACCTTGGCAAACTTCTTCTTGCCTCATTGCACCTCAGGTGAGGAGGTGCTCCATTTTAATCAATCAACGAGATTGATCAAGTTCAAACAATGCTTGAACTTCTTGGCCGGCACTATCTTTGTAAGGAAATCTGCGGCATTGTCATCCGTATGAACCTTTTCAATCCAAATTTCCTTAGACTCCACCCAATCTCTGATTCTGTGATACCTTGCTTCAATGTGCTTTGATCTTCCAGAAAAAACCTGATTCTTTGCCAAGTGAATGGCACTTTGACTATCACACTTAAGCTTCACACAATCTTGAGTGATTCCCATTTGACTTACCAAGCCACTAAGCCAAATCGCTTCCTTTCCAGCTTCGGCCAATGCAATATACTCTGCCTCTGTGGTCGATAAAGCTGTAATTGGTTGCAGTAGTGCCCTCCAACTGATTGGTCCTCCTGCGCATGTAAACACATAACCAGAAGTTGACCTTCTTTTGTCCAAGTCTCCTGCATAATCGGCATCCACATATCCTAACACCCCTGCATTTTCTTTTTGCTTCTCAAACATAATCCTTTGTCGCCAAGAACCCTTCAAATAACGCAAAATCCACTTGACTACATCCCAATGTTGCTTTCCTGGATTTGCCATGTATCTGGAAACGACACTGATTGCTTGAGCTATGTCAGGGCGTGTGCATACCATTGCATACATGAGGCAGCCCACGGCATTAGCATAAGGCACCTTCTTCATTTCTTGTTGCTCTTCCTCGGATGTTGGACACTGTTGTCCACTTAACCTGAAGTGAGCTGCCAAAGGAGTCGAAACTACCTTTGCTTCTTGCATGTTGAATTTCTCAAGAACCTTTTGAATATACTTGGCTTGTGATATCCAAATCCTTCCAGCGGTCCTATCTCTCTGAATTTCCATGCCAAGGATCTTTTGTGCAGCACCTAGATCCTTCATGTCAAACTCTTCGCTCAACATCCTTTTCAAGTCTTGAATTCTAGACTTGTCTTGACAAGCAATTAGCATGTCATCCACATATAGCAATAGCAATATGATCATCCCATCTTGGAACACATGATAGTACACACAACAGTCATACAAACACCTTCTAAAATTAATTTCCAGCATGAATGAATCAAACCTCTTGTACCACTGTCTTGGAGACTGTTTCAGGCCATACAGGGACTTCCTTAGCTGACATACTAGGTTTTCTTTCCCATATTCAACAAACCCTTCTGGTTGAGCCATGAATATCGTCTCCTCTAAATCCCCATGAAGAAACGCAGTCTTCACATCCATCTGCTCAATCTCCATGTCATGCTGAGCTGCCATTGCTAAAAGCAATCTGATAGAAGTATGCTTGACTACAGGTGAAAAGATCTCATCGTAATCCACCCCTTCCTTTTGCGAGTACCCCTTAGCCACGAGCCTTGCTTTGAATCTCACGGCATCTTGTTCATGTAGTCCTTCCTTTTTCCTAAATACCCACTTGCATCCAACTAGCTTTCTGTCTTTGGGTTTAGGAACCAACTCCCAAACAGAGTTCTTATAAAGAGACTCCATTTCTTCTGTCATAGCACTTATCCAACTATCTCGCTCATCACTTGCTATAGCTTCTCGATAAGTAGTCGGATCTCCTTGACTAATGTTAAGAGCATAATTAACTTCGTTTTGGTCAAACCCAAACCTGTCAAGTTTCTTCTTGTTCCGCTTAGGTTTGTCCAGTGCTATGCATCTTTGGAATGCAGGTGGATTGTTGGTTGGAGTTTGACCCCTTTGGGATATCTGGCGGATTGGAGTGCCTTCAATCTGTCCTATTTCTTGCTCCACCTGATTCCCTCCTGGTGAATGATGCTGATGCTCTTCTTCTTCCTCAAAACCATCAGATTCGGCCTCTTGCTCAATTTGCTCCACCTGAGCTTCTTCTTCATCTGAACTGATTAATTGAATCTTTGTTGCTTCAATTTCAGCATCGTCCTTCTTCTCCCTACTGCTCTCGACTTTATTCAGAGGCATGGTTGTCTCATCAAAGACAACATCTCGACTGACAACCTTTTTCCTGTTGTTGAAATCCCAAAGCTTGAAACCCTTCACTCCTTTCTCAAAACCTAGGAATATGCAATGTATAGACTTCGGTTTGAGCTTGGACCTTTCATCACTTGGAATATGTGCATAAGCACTACAGCCGAACACTCTGAGCTTGGAATAATCCACCGGCTTCTCAGACCATACCTCTTCTGCACTCTTAAAACCGAGAACTGTAGATGGTGATCTGTTAATCAAATAACTTGCATGATTAACAGCCTCTGCCCAAAAACTATCAGGCAATCCTGCATGAAATCGCATGCTTCTTTCTCTCTCCATGAGAGTTCGATTCATCCTCTCAGCAGCTCCATTTTGTTGGGGGTTCTTCTTTACTGTGAAGTGCCTTATGATGCCTTCCTGCTTGCAGTAATCGGTAAACTCATTACTTGTATATTCACCTCCATTGTCACTTCTCAGGTACTTGATCTTCCTTCCAATTTGATTCTCAGTTTCTGTTTTCCATTCCTTGAACTTTGCAAAAACCTCGGATTTCTGCTTCATGAAATAAACCCAAACCTTCCTAGAGAAATCATCCATGAAAGTAACAAAATACCTGGCTCCACCATTTGATTTAGTCGGAGCAGGACCCCAAACATCTGAGTGAATATAGCTGAGTTGCTCCTTACTTCGGCTATCTGCACTGCTACTTGCGAATGATACCTTTCTTTGCTTCCCGAGAACACAGTATTCACAAAAGTCCAGTTTGCAAGCTGACACGCCTTCCAACAGGCCTTGCTTGTGTAATTCTTGCAATCCCTTCTGGCTTATGTGCCCGAGCCTATGATGCCATAGTTCAGTCTTGTCTTCTGTACTTTGATTTACAGAAACAGCTGCTCCCCCGACTATAGTGGTCCCAATTAACTTATACAACTTATTGGGTTGTAGGTCACCCCGCATTACCACTAGCGATCCTTTGGTTACCCTGAGTCTTCCTTTTTTAGACTTGTACTCATAACCGGCCTCATCCAAAGTACCCAAGGAAATCAAATTCTTTCTTAGTCTAGGGACATACCTGACGTTCCCCAAAGCTCGTATCATCCCATCGAACATTCTGATTCGAACAGTGCCGATTCCTTTTACAGGACATGAAGAATCATCCCCCATTAAGACTTCCCCACTGCTGACTTCTTTGTAAGTGTCAAACCATTCTCTAACTGCACACATATGAAACGTGCATCCAGTATCCAAAATCCAATTGAAAGCCTTGGAGCCCGATGTTACCGAAAGAAGCTCCCCGTCACTCTCATGTTCGGTGACTGCACTAGCTGAACCTGAGCTTCCTTCCATCTTGGCTTTCTTTTCTTTCCAAATCTTGCAGTTCCTCTTCCAATGATCAGCTGAACCACATTCGAAACAACCTTCCTTCTTTTCCTTTTTCTTCTTGGATTTTGACCTACCTCTGTTGCCAGTTTTCTCTTCCCTTGTCTTTTCCCGCCCCCTCTCCTTGCCTTTGGCATAAAGGCCTTGAGAGCTTTCAGTTATATCATCCAGTTTAGCATATGACTGAAGAGCTTGAATTACGTCTTCAAGTTTCAAGGACTCTTTTCCAAACATTAGAGTTGTTCGAAAGTGCTTGAAAGACGAAGGTAGAGACCTTAGCAGGATGATAGCCATATCATCATCTTTGTAAGTTTCTTCGACTTTCTGAAGATTAGCTATGCAATTCTGGAACCTGCATACGTGATCTTCAATATCACCTCCTTCTTCTAGTCGAAGCCCGAATAGTTCATCTTTTAGAAAAAGTTTATTGGACACGGTTTTGCCCATATAAACATTCTCCAACTTTTCCCATGCTTCCTGGGCAGTCATCTTTTCGGTAATGTGTGACCGAACTGATCTTGTGAGATGGATTTCAATGGAACTCTTGGCCTTCTTGAGAACCTTAGTCCATGCTGCCGCTGTCATGGTTTCTGGCTTCTCACCATCGAGTGCATCATCCAAATCCTGCTGTATCAGTACGTTCTTCATCATCCTTTGCCAGTCCGTGAAGTCATCCTTGCCGTCAAAGGGTTTTAACGCGGGTCCTTGATCCGCATTCATCTTCCCTTTGGACATCGTAGAACACCTTGATCCTAGCTCTTGATACCAATTGTTGAAAAAAACCCGAACACTGAACCTTGTTCTTTGATGTAACCAACGGCAATAGACTAAACTAGCAAATATAGAAAACTTAGAAAAACACACAAGAATTATACTGGTTCGGCAGAACTTATGCCTACGTCCAGTTGTGATTTCCCTAGATAGAGAAATCACTGCTTCTTTGATTAATAATAGAGATTACAGAACTTATGCAAACCCTAGAACTAATCTAAAAACCTCTCCGCTGTTTTGCTGTTTTTCTCTGCTTAAAAACAGCCTTGCTGCACCCTATTTATAGATATAGGGTTGCAGATTACATGTCCTGCACAGATTATAATTCCTATTCTAAGTGGAATAGGAAATTAGACTTCCTTTCCAATTCCAAATAGACTTCTAGGATTCCTAATCTAAATTGAATAAGGAAACTAAGATTCTTTCCTAGTCCTTTTAGGAGAAGAATTGGTGCACCCTTTGTTTCCCTAAAACAATCCTAAACGAAGAAGGACATTAATTGACGAGCCAAAACCTAACAGCATGAACCCGAATTAGTTGTCTGAGATCCGTGTTTCTTGCCTTAGTCTATGCTCAATGACTCTCTCCCAGAGCTTCATTGTATGACTCATTAACTTAATAACCCTATAGTTCATGCAATTTTGTATGTCGCCCTTATTCTTGTAGATAGGCACCAAAGTGCTCTTTCGCCACTCATTTGGCATCTTCGTTTTCAAAATCATATTGAAAAGTTCGGTGAGCCATGCAATACCAGTCTCTCCCAAGACTTTCCACACTTCGATCGGTATATCATCTGGGCCCACTGCTTTTCTATGCTTCATCTTCTTTAAGGCTACAACCACTTTTTCCTTCCTAATTCAGCGGTAAAAGGTAGATTTTATAAATTAAAATCATAAAAAATTTCAACAAAAGAGAACCCATAAACCAAACCCATCAGTCTTTCCTAAAATCGGAGAACTCACCAGGAAACCAAGCTTTCTGGGTTTCAATATTTTCTTTGAATCCGAACGGGATTTAGCTGCGAGAGGGAAGGCTAAGTTTCTGAGATGTTTTCATTTTTGAGAGAGGGAAGGCCAGCCATTCATGATACTATATGATTTCAATTTGTCGTTGAAGATTGGAACGATCCGGATGTAATTTGGTTTCGGGATTGTAAGGTTGACTTGGATGAACGCAGGTTTTTGTTTAAATTTGAGGGAAAATGGAGAGATTGTCTAGAAACAAATGAAAAAGCTTTGTTCTGAGAACAATTGGAAAGGTCACGATGACCAATACGTGCAAATCAGGGGCAAATTAGTAAATTTACTATGCAATGCAGGGACAAAGGCTGAAGAATGTAGCAACTAGAGGGGCAATTTCGCCAAATCACTGTTAATGAACACTGTTAGGAAACTGAGTTTTAGTATATAGTTATATACTAGGAATAATGCCCGCGCAAGGCTGCAAGTCATCAACAGTGACATCATTTTTTTAATAGGAAAAGACGTTTTAATTGCATAATAGAAAATCATAGAAGATAAAAATTGTTAAAAGGAAGTTGATCATAGTAAGTGTTCACAAAAACCTACTTGGCAAGGATGGAAAATTGGCGAAAATAGAAACCATCAATAAAGAAATGCATAAACAAATTAGTAACCTAATTTATCTAGCATCAAGATGAATTATCTTTGATTAGCAATCTTGAACAATAGTACCATTGGGTGACGGTGTTATAATTATAAAAAAAATTCTTTGGCCAACACGAACTGTCATAACCTTTTAAAATAATAACTAACAAAAACCTATCCACATCGAAGATATAACATTGATGACGTTTGTAAGATAAAAGCTATCATTCTTCTTGTAACATTATTGTTAAAAAGGAAAAAGAAAAGCATTGAGTCGTTCATCTAGATCCCAAGCATATACCAAAACTCTCAATCATCGAAGGTGATGGTAAATCGTTGATTGACTTGTCTCATACGAACATGTCAAGAAACAGTTCTGCGTCAAAAGCTATTGAAGGGCTTGTTAGAAAGTTAGGCAACACATGTAGAGACTGAGAATTGTTTCAAGTGATCAAATGTGGAGTATAATTGGATAAGCCATAAAAGACTGAGGTTGTTTGTACCAAGTCTTTTTATCTGCTTTTCGAGGATAGAAGGAAGATTTGGAAAGATGAGCATACCAAGAATGTGAGAGTTTGGAAGGAGTTTCATTTCGGTGAAAATCGTAGAAAACAATGAATTTTTTTTATTTTTTTTACAATAGTTAAATTGCCAGTACCATACATAAAGTAATTATAGGGAGGGAATCGAAAGAAAAAAAAAACCGAAAAATTGTAAATTTATTTGTGGGTGCAAAAACTATATATCAAAAACTTTTTTCAAAGACGTGTTGAGAATAAACTTTTGCATAAATTATACGCTGTAAATTCATTGAAGATATAATGTTTGGTTTCAATATTACTTTGATGCTAATTTATGAAAAAAAAATGTGGAATGCATGATCAAAATTTACCATAATACAGCCATTATGAAAATTAGCATGTTGGAGACTTTTTGGTTCAACCTGAGTGGAAAATCAACATAATTTCAAATGGAAACAATCAACATTTTCTCAAACCTTAAATTGAATCATCATAAAATGAATTTAGTGGAAGTTTTTGGTTTTATAACTGATATGCTTGCAATGAACATTGTTACTAAGGAAGAAAATTATGTAGGACTAAATGGTTCCTATATCAAAATGAAAGAAAATTACCTATGCTGTTGCTTATAATGAGCATGGGCAAAGCAATAGCAGCTTTAGAGATATTTACCTTGGTTGTGAAAGTGTAATTTTCTCAATGCATTGAAATAAGCTGTTGAAACTTGGAAAAAATTCATATAATCTAGAATATTAAGCTGCAAAATGAATGAGCATATCTTAGCACTTTAATTATGTAGATGTTTAATTTTCATATTATATATAAAGCCTTTCATATAAAATTGCACACACATATATATACACTTGTATACAACCTCCCTTATCACAAATTATACATAAAGCTTTTCATATAAAATTGCACACATATATATATAGAAAAACAGAGAGAAGATGGATTTACCTTACCCACTTTTGGGTCCCAGACCTCGACAATTTGATTTGTAGAAGCTATTGGGGATGGTAAAAAGAAATTTGTCCCTGATACCTAGATTCCAATAAATAAAGGTTAGTGCTAGGAAACTCATCATCCACAGAAAATAACAACTAAAAGCTAGTTACTCATTTCAAGATGTGATAAAAATAAATCTTGGGTTTCAGTGTAAATTAAAGTTTAATTAGCAACATAAGCTAACATTCCATAAACTTTGAACATTAGATTTAACACAAAAAAATAGAAAAGCAAGAAAATAGAATTTAAATTGGCTAGACACAAAGCATATACAAACAAAGGGGATGCCATAGTTTACAAAAAGAAAAATAAAGAAAGAAAATCACACAGGACAGACAACCACAATTAATCAGATACATTAAGTGCCAACACCACAACCTTAATTGTTTTTGTCAGTTTAAAATGTTGCATTCATAAAGATTGGCACTCCATCTCAAATCGTGTTTAGTTTGAACAGCCACATGCAAAAACATTGGGAGCACATCCATAAACACTGAGAACCACTCACAACATAAAACAGAAAACACTGACACACAGAACATGATACAAAATTCTAATACACCAATTTATACAAACACATGATTCCCACCTGTCAACATAATTGACTTCTCCGTCCATCTTTTGCCTCTCTCTCACCAACCAAAAATACCCAACTGCTTCTTTTCGATACTGTGATTCTATAACCAAAAACAAACATATAACAAAAATAGAAAAAAAAACTGAACTAAAGATTAATAAAGGCAAACCAAAATCTAGATCTCCACAGACGAATTAACAACGAAAAAGCAAAGAAACAAACAACGACCTTTTTTTCACCAAAAGTTGGTGACAATGAAAATGAATACAAAATCATTCAAAACCATAACAGAAACACCAATCCAAAACTGAAACTAACCCTTGCATTTTTTTCCCAAAAATTACAAATCCATTTAAATCCAACAATCAATAATTCACATGACTCAACCCTATTACTTTCGAACAATTACCAATACAGATGACTTGACCCTGTTATTTTAACACGATGCACTATCTACAAATATAGCCCCATGCCTGATCTATGCACACTGCAAAGACACATAGGAAAAAACGAAGTTTATATTTGCAGTGCACACTCTTCGTCCACTTCATGGATATCGTACTTTCTGGTTTTACCAGCACCATGTCAGCACACCACAACCTTCCTTATGATGAATTATATATAAAGTTTTTCATATAAAATTGCCCACACACACACACACACACATATATAAACAGAGAGAAGCAACCTCTTTATCACGAATAATAACCCACCGTGCAGGACACTGTGCGGGCAAGACACAATGACTGCCAAAACGCACTCCCTTAAATATTTCATCCTAAAATGTCAGGGAATTCCACAACAGCTCAGATTGATTTTCCTTACGCACCACAGACTCATTCAAGTTTTTAACTGAATTTTAAAATGCACTCCCTTAAATATTTCATCCCAAAATGTCAGGGAATTCCACAACAGCTCAGATTGATTTTCCCTACACACCCCCTTAAATATTTCATCCTAAAATGTCAGGGAATTCCACAATAGCTCAAATTGATTTTCCCTACGCACCAGACTCATTCAAGTTTTTAACTGAATTTTAAAACGCACTCCCTTAAATATTTCATCCTAAAATGTCAGGAAATTCCACAACGGCTCAGATTGATTTTCCCTACGCACCAGAGACTCATTCAAGTTTTTAACTGAAATTTTGTAGAGCCCAATTGGTTGTTCTGCTTAGCTCGAAAAACTTCTAAATTTGATAGACAAAACCCAAAAATTCAAATTAGGTAAAATAACCGTGAGGCATCCAAATGAAATCACGCAAATCCAAGAAATAATCAATAAAAGCACAAACGCCCTCTCAAGTTTTGAGTTATCCACTGAAATGAACCAGCACAAAATCAAATTCAAGAAACAAAAACACAAATTCTAGCGAACCAAATAAGAAACACACATAAAATCAAGAAGAAACACAGGCAGGGAACCATACCCAAAACAACAGTTGCCTTCGAACTCCTGTTAAATCTCAGATTTATCAGCGGAGTAAACCAAACGCAAAATCGCCCACAAAGCCCCGACAATGCCTCGACAAACTACCACAACTCAGCATAAAATCAAACTGTTAGGGTTTCGTTCAAATCAATACAAATTCGAAATAACAACTCTCATATAAGGGTTGCAGAACTTACCTGAGTTCAATAAAAAAAAAATTACGATGATCTGAACAAAGATCGCACCCAGACCGCACCAAAAATTGGTCAGAAGGCCGATGACAATTGGGGAGAAACGATTTACAGAGATGCAGAACTTGTCTCAAAAAAGAGAATCCAAACAAACTCCCAAAAAAAAAAAGAACACGATGACCTTTGCGATGAATATTTTGCAAAACGAAAAACACACGATTTCAGACGAAATGAAGGCGAGACCAAGACGGAGAGAAGCAGAGATTGCCGACACAAAAGGCAAAGCAAATGGTATATGAGAATTTTATTGACATATGTGGGTGGATTATTATTTTATTTTATTTTAATTTGACGGTATATGAGAATTTTATTGACCATTTTTAGGCTCCACTTCTAAAAAGTATGCAAAATGCGCATTAGGATTAAAGTTGTAGTATAAAGTAATTATCCCGTGTACTCCGTCCTTCCACGCCAAGCCTCCAAACTCAGTCTGATATGTTGCTGGTTTAGATATTGTGCCCTGCATGTTACAGAATCACAAGAACGAGCTTAAAAACTGCAGTTTTTACTGAATAGTTATTGTAAAATGAGAATACAGGTTGGGGCCAGCAATTACCAAGTGCAATTATTGTGGCAACCAGTGAGACTAATATGAATGAAATGTACTGATGATCTGCAAGTATGGCCATGGCATGCCAGCACGTGAAGAAACTGATTATCGGTTAAAGAGATGCTCAGATTTGACTTAGTGGAATGGGCTATAATGCACAATGAAACTAGTGTTATTTGGAAAGCCCACGAGCATTCACTATTCGACGATAATTCTCTCATCTTCTCTTGATAATTTCGGATGTGGCACATTTAAGATGACTTTTTCATACACATTTCTTATGCCTAATTTTTAATGCCATCATATCTTATCATAGTAAATCCAAATAACTATATAATAGCATCCAAAGCTTTATCTTTAAAGCTTTGACTTTTTTTTTATCAAAGACAAGTGAGCTGTGAATAGTCGTATTCAACTGCTTAGACCTTCAGGATGTGAGCTATGCGTGGAAATATCTGAGAGGCTTGCCCATTTATTGAGGACAATCTTATCTTCTCAGATAAAAGTCCACATGTCACCTCTACAATTTTTGAGAATTATTTTAAGCTCCACAATGAATGCTTACATGCCTTCCAGTAACGATTCATACCCTAACACTTATAATAGGGATGGAGAAGGCACCTCAATTTGTCATGAAACAATATTCAGAATGTGGAAAAGTCTCCCCCAGATTTTATGACTCAAGAGAAGAAATTTAGAAGATGCTCTTGCTCAGTTGACCATGTTTACCACTCAATTCATGAATGAAGCGAAAATGCAGTTGCTAAATCAGCAAACTTGTTTGCGTAATTTGGAGAAACAAGTTCGCCACATTGCCACGTATATAAGAGGATAGTAGACCCCTATTATTTATTCTATCTAACCGTGGAATGCACAAATTCAAAAAAGCACCTTTTTTTACAACCATCTTAAGAAGAGCCCGTTTATAAATGTGAAAGCATATGAGAGATAGCATGGTAACAACCACACAAGAAACAAAAGTGATTAGAGAAAAGATCTAAATGTGAACGGATAATTAAAAACAGTTATTCAAGATCTACAGTAAATGATTGAGCTATTTTCAAGATTTGAACTTAAGACCATGATTTATTAGATCATTGTATTAACTATTAAGTGGTGCTCTAATATATTTTTTAGGAATTTCAAGGAAGTATATTGGGTTGGATTTTTTTTTTGGCTTAATTCGACTATACAAGAGAATTTTATTGACTATTTTTAATTTTCCAACTTTGTTATTCCTCTGATTTTATTTTGTTTATAATTTCATATGAGGATAAATTGGTAAAATGAAAAAGAAAAATAAATTCGTATTGTTGCATGATGGGCTTTAGTTGCACTCTCCTTTGGTGTCAGAAAGTTAGACCCTTAAGATGATTGATATTAGCCCAAGGTTAATGGTCTGGCCTGCTATATGTCAATTTCACTCTTAGGACATTGCATATGGGAGAAACTTTTGGGTATAAACTTCCGTAGCACGTTACTTGTGAGCCTAAGATGCGTATACGGAATATCTTGTATTCCTGATCATCGAATCGAGTCTAATTTAATTTATTTTTGTGATTTTCTCCTTTTTTTTGTTTTTTTGTTTTTTTTTTTAGTTTGATGCATTAACAGTGAGTGACCCTTTACAATTGTGGTGAAAAGAAATTGAGCTGTTACATGACGGCATGAGTTTGAACTCCTTTGGTGGCTAAGAAAAATTTGGTGCATTCACTCTTTTCTTTCCACTATTTCTTGAAGATTAATGGCCGGATTATTTGAACTTGGTAATTCCAATGCTTTTGCTTCAAAGGCGCAGATTGACGCTATTACAAGCAATTTGGATGCATAGTTAGTCTTGAATGGGAGAGTGGCAACACGAGATATGCTCCATATGTGCAGTTCCTGGTCATCCCACCACCCCTTGTCCTTATGGAGTCCATTTTCCAGATTTCGTGCAAGAACAAGCAAACATGGTGAATGCTTATATATGTAACACGTTCCGGTAATGATTCATATTCTAACACTTACAATCAGGGACGGAGATTTGTCATGAAACAATACTCAGAATGTGGAAAAGTCTCCCCAAGGTTTTATGGCTCAAGAGAAGAAAGTGAATTTGGAAGATGCTCTTGCTCATATGACCATGTCTACCACTCAATTCATGAATGAATTATGAAACGAAAATGCAGTTGCCAAATCAGCAAACTTGTTTGCGTAATTTGGAGAAGCAAGTTCGCCACATTGCCCCGACATAGAAACGGCGTCGCAGTGCACCAGATTCATAAATCTCAGCTGTCATTGCTCCTTCGGCCAACCACCTTGAAGGCTTGAACGTATAGAAGAGGATAGAAGACCCCTATCATTTATTGTATCTAACCGTTAAGGTGCGTTTGGTACGCAGACGGGACGGGACGGGATGGAACAGGACGGGACAGATGTTGTAAATTTTGAAAAAGACAAGGGGCATTGTTGTCCTAAAATGTTAAAAATTTCTGTCCCATAGACGTGGAACAACCCCGTTCCATGGGGGGAGGTGGAACAAAAAATCATCCAAAACTTGTCCCGTGGAACGCCTCGTTCCACTCGTTTTAGGCGTACCAAACGCGGGACGGAACGCCTCGTCCCGTCCCGTCCCGCGTACCAAACGCACAAATTCAAAAAAACACCTTTTTTTAAAGACTCTCTCAAGAATGGCTGTTTATAAATTTCGCTTAGGGCCTCAAAATATCAGAGATGGCGTTGCTCTCTCTGGTCCAAGTCCTCCTTCTCCGCTTTCCCAGTTACTCCCGTCCGCTGTTGGTGGTTGTGCTATCTGCGACGAGTGCGAAAGCCAAGCTGATTTGCGGCTGACCGTGAATTCATTTCAAGTCCCCGATGAAGCCTATTTTGGGAGAATCATGGTGTTCAGATTTTACATCAATTGCATCAACTGCTCCGCCGAATCAGCCTCATTATAGCAGCAACCCTGACTGCTGCTCTAAGCATAGTTAGCAACTGCTGTCAGTGGTTCACCACTTCTTGATGCGCCATTTCCTCATGATCGGCATAAATGAAACAAAGTCCGACCCTTCTAATAGAAGGGTATCGTACTGCAGCCCTGAAATTGCTCCCTCCATTTTTTTGTACTACAATTTTGAATGTAGCCTCAGTGTAACAACATTTACTGGGCAGCTTTCCCGTTTCAATCAAGCCACATTTAGACCATGGAACATATCCCACAAAGATGTGATCTGATTCAAGAAATCTGACTCTGGATCCCCTATCGACCATATAGAAATTGTAATTCAAATCACCATGATCTCCTTTGAAGGTGCAAAAACATCGAACAGAGATAAGTTGCACAATAATGAGCACCCCTGTATTTACTAACAGCACATATAGCGAACCCCAATACCTTGTTATGAATTTCACTACCAGGAAGACATTTAAGGAAAGAAGCTGGAGCTGATTACCCTGCAACAATACAAACTACGGCTTACTTAATTTGTGTTCTACTTGTGTACATGAGAGAGAGAGAGAGAGAGAGAGAGAGAGAGAGAGAGAGAGAGAGAGAGCTGATGATGAGACACTTTCCACAATATCCCTGAATTGTTTGTACCAGCTGTAGGCATGTAACAAATGTGAAGTAAAGATTCATATTATGAGGCTTTGGTGTTGAAACTGTTTCCAAGCTGTGCAATCATACTTCAGCTTTCTATACTCAATATTGCATGCTTAAAAGATAGAGGTAATGAATATATCTCACCGTATTTTGAGTTAATACATGATGAACATAATCAATAACCTACTTCGTCTTCCAGATATCTTTCAAACTGTTGGGGTCATCGCTCCCAAAAAGGTCCGCTCTCGGCCATTCCAAAAGCCGCCTATCAGAGGAGTGGTTATCTGAAGCGATGTACAGCACCATTATCTGAGAAGCCTTCCTTGACATTTTTGAGAAAACAGCAAGCTTCAAATTGACAAGCGATTTCATCACAAAAGAGTCAAAGCTTCAAATTGGCATCATCCCTGTGAAGTTTTAGAATTATCAAACCTGAGTTTTATAACAAGCCCAAAAGAGTCAAAGGAATGCATATTCACTTTCTTGCAAATTGCAATTAACATACTTTAACCGCACAAATTTCATAATCTGAATTTTTCATGTTCTTGAGCATATATATGGCCAAACTGGTGAACGCTTAGCCATTTAAATTTAAGGATGTTAGCCGTGACCAAAATCGTGGAATTGTTCGATACATATGGGTAATTAACAATCTCCAGCTAATCTTGATTAAGAAAATGAACACTTTCAAGTTATGATATTTGTACGGTAAACATACTTAAACAGCAAGTGCATGTGTGCATGTGAAAAAAATTAAACTTACTTATAATTTTGCGAATCCCAACCGGATAAATGGTGGCTCTAACAAGAGCGGACCTCCAGCCCTGCACCTCCTTCACGCCATCGTTAGAATGACGTTCATGTTGCCAGGAGCTAAAGGTCGTTGCCTTTTGAAGCTCTTCGGCATCGATGAAGGTGTTGATTGCTTTCTGATCCAGCGCTTTGTTGAGATGGCCGACGAAGAAGAAGCAGCAGCCTCGAGTCCTCTAAAATTCAGGAACACATCGTATTTCCAAGGCCTGTCGGATGAAGACGAAGAAGCAGTGGCAGCAGCCATTAACATGCACGGATGAAGATGATGAAGCAGCAGCAGCCATTAACCTGCACGGGATTGATCGCAGAAAGTACTCTATAAGCGATGATTGACTAGCCCCATGAAATGCAAGGACTGAAATGCTCGGACAGAATAAAAAGCATGAATAATTAATATAAACACACATTGAAATTAAATCATGCCAAAAAGGAAAAAATAAACTCCAGTGCATGATTCACAGTGGAGGTAGCCAAACTACAACAACAGATCTTCTCACCCCTTGCACTCCATCCTTCCTCACCAATCCTCTGAATTCTGGAACCGCCTGCCAGGATTTCATGGTAAGGTGATCTTATAAGAAAGCTTTTGGTTTGCTCTGGTGAAGTTAAACGTCTGAGGCTCGACTTTCACATAAGCACCTTTGGACTGTGAAACTATGGTGTGGTAATTCAAAACCGCAGAGCCGACATCAGTGACAGTTGTTTGAAGAGTCAAAACAGAAACATTCGTTCTGCATTAGCAGCTGTGATTGCCAAATTCATACCAATGGCCCCTGCGTCTTTCACTACCTGTCCCTCCTGCACTCTGGGTCTAATACCAGTCACAAATCACAATCTTCCCGGCAACAATGCTGCAATCCAAAGTTCCATCCAAACACAAGGAGCTGTGATCAGGGCAAGTTGAATTGCTTCAAATATACACCATCAACCTCCTCTCTTCATTCATTTCAAAACAATAATAGATAAAAGAACAACTCCAAAGAAGTGAACTGCACTTCAATTCCAAAAAAGTAAAAGTGAAATTCTGGAGTTCATAGTGATGGAGGGTTTAGGGCATTGAGGTGTGCTTGCAGTGGATTGAGTCGTGGCAACTTATTCATTCGGTGGAATTGTGAGTGACTGTGAGAGACAGATACTGGTCGCTGACGGGACTTTGAGTATTTGGGGATGAGTCATGGAGAATCGGTCAAGCTTTGTTAACAAATGTCCTCTACCAATAACTGGAGAAATTGGCTAGACAAATGTGTGAGTCTAACACATGAAATCTAGACTAGCTAACTGGCTAAGAAAACCAACAAGTGAGAAAGGCTGTGTAGCAGGTCTTGTTTGCTGTATTGAATACCATGATTTCACTCAGTGAGAAAGGCTTCATTTCTCTTTGATTTCCTTCACAGGAAAAGGTGTTCAAAATTTTATAACTACCTAAGTTACTGATGAATGCAGATTGTGCTGATGATGCATACGACTAGATTGAAAAACCCGTCGTTATACCCCACTAACGCAAAAAAGGCAATCTAATCTAGACTAATATAGTCATGTACACAAATTCAGATGTAGAAATGTTAAGATAAAAGGAAATGCAAAGTACTTTCACCCAAATTGGCATTAGCAAGCTAGCAACAGGAATTGACATAGCAGTATCTTCAGTTTGTGCACAAGCACAGTTTCTGCACTAGCCATCTGACAATGCCAATTCCACCAAAGCCACCGCACGTGGCATAGTGACCGATTGATTACTTCAAAACCAAGCTTCGTATCCATATGTTTATCAGCACAGTGTACCCAAAACCCCTGAAAATTATTTCTTTTTCAGATAACAAAATTTCCCAGATTTTGAAATTTAGATCCGAATCAAAAATTGGGTTTGAATTTTGATTACCTAGAAATTGGGGGGTTGGGGCAGAGAGGGACCCAGGGAAAACGGAGCTCTGGCATAGCGTGTACCATCGTGGATGCCAATGATGTTTGGGAGAGTTGTACACGTGTCAAACCTTCCCTACGGATCTCTGTAGTGGATGCCGATGATGTTTAGGAGCATAGTACACGGGTGAAAAAGCCAGTATGCCCATTATCAAAATCCACTGCATTATCCCACAAGCGTACTAAATCCTCAAAGTTGACATGTAATTGAGAAAGATTTGTGCACCCACAGAGATTGAGAGCTACAAGGTGTTCCAAATTACAGAGTGTTGGGAAGATGTACAAGGCTTTTGCAGTTTCTCAGATTTAAATACTCAAGCCCCTGAAGTTGTTCAATCGAGGGAGAAAGCTTTCTGATAGAAAGACTAATCCTAGAACAATATGACCAAGAAAATTACCCATCCTGTCACTGAAAATTGATTGTGGAAAGCAGCAGCAGTGTACCCACTGATGATTGAAGCAGTACATATAAAGACGAGAGCAGTGAACAAAGCTCCACGATTATTACGGATATAGGACACCAAAAAATGCTAGCAAAAATAAGATAAACAGCCCGAAGATTTAAAAAAAAAAAAAAATTAAAACTAAAACAAAGGTTAAAAGTTGACACCAAATATCACAATATTCTACTCTAGATTCATACACCGATGGAGGAGCCAAGTTAAAAATTCAATAAATTAGAGTATTACTGGTCTCTTCTGTAATAAGTGCAGTTTACAGAGTCTGCAAGTTCATTGTCTTTGAGTTGCAATATTAATGCAGTGTGTCATAAATTAGTCTTTAGAATTCCTAAGTATATTAATGTGGATCTTTCCAGATTCATGTACCGATTAGCCTAAAAGGGGCTAGCTTGTTAGCTTTTAAAATCAATGTTAGTGGAAAGAAATCTTGGATTTTCTGCTTGTGTGTGAGGCACATTAACCTTGGAGTGATTCCAAGGCACCTGGTGGGGGGATGCCAAAGGAAGGAGTGAATCCAAATATCTTCTTGTCTCCCTAACTACTCTAATTGCCCTACATCTTATACGTATATGATATTATGTGTAGGTGTTCAACATTTACAGAGGCTACGATGTCTGTTCAATAGGTGTTCCCATCAAGGTAAAAACAGAGTAAAATATCTGTCACCATTCTATCTACAGAACATAAAGCTATGAAACAAGAAGAGAAGCGACTGAAGAATGATAAATTAGCTTACATGGCAAGCAGTTGGGTACCCACGCCCAAGACAGCAGAAAACAATGGCACGTTTGGGGGATATCTGAAAACATCACCATGTATTTCCAGCCAACCTCCTTGTCTTCTTCTTCGTCACTGTTTGAGAACTTACGACAAGATTAATTACACTAGGCTGACCAAGTAAAAACATAATGTAGTTGGACAAGATTGTGAATAATGTTTTACTTTTTCATATCATTCTTGAGGCGTCACACTATGAGCAAAGCAAGCAATCCCATCAAAAGCACAATGATGATAATAGAATTAATGAATGAGAACCAATGAATTTTCTGGCCGACTGGCAGTAATGAAGCCTTTGAGTACTTGTCCATCCTGTTCTGGAACTGAGTTGATGTGGCTTTCCAGTTAACCGAATAAGTGAACTCAACGTCAATATCAATATCTTCTGTTATATCAACAGCATGATTTGGATCACTAAAAGCATGTATTTCTATTACTTAGTTTCCATTGTAAAGAACATCAAAAAGAAAATGTGTGAACAAATAATACTTGGTCCCTTTTTCCCAACTGTCATCTTCAACTTTCCCGATGTACCCCCAGACTGGAAGATCATCACAATACATCTGGAAGTAAAATTCATTACTGATAACATCCCTGAACTTCACAAATTCAACAACTTTAAGCTTCTTCCGACACAGGCTCTCTCCAGCTTTTTATTGCTTAGTTGAAGAAGTAACTGAAACCTTATATCAAGAATTAGTTGTAACTTGTGCCCAGGTATTCTGCAAGTACATACGATGCAATATCAGAACAATGAGTTTTTCATCGTTTAATATCACAAAAATTTGCATTACATAAAGAATGTAGGGAAAAAGTTAAACATATCATCAGATTTTTTTGCTTTTCAAGCTTTGTTTTGATCAAATGCTACAAAATCAGTTCATTGTGCACCATTCAAATGGTTTCTTAATCCATCTTCAAATTCACTGTTTCTTTAAATTGGGAAGTAAACGAAAACAAAAAAGGAGTTTTAGGACGACCATATGAAGCAAGAACTTAAAACTGTTAGCGTTTTCCTCTAAAAAAATTTACAGAATTTAAACAATTTGTATTCAATCGGCGGTGAGGAAGATAAGGGTACCTGGGGTTGTCCAAGAGGCCAACTTTGTTGACGAAGAAGGGGGCAGATCTCCTACATTGTAGCTGTGATCGCCTGCTGAGGCTGTTGCATAAGGAGCTGAGAATGTAAGGATCGTCAGGAGGACCACCGGGAGACTCATTTGCAACGAAATTGCAGATATAGAAACGTTAAGATAAAAGGAAAGCAATAGCTTCACAGTTTCAGCACAAGCACAAATCTAAAGTATACGAAAGAAAAGCAGCACATAAGCAATTGAAAGTTTGAAACCCGCCAAACCCGACTGAAAAGACAGGTAACAAATGTATTCCACATGTAGAGATACGTACCTCTCCCTCGCGACATAATCACAATAAGCAATTGAAGGCCGCCGCATGTGGCGTAGTGAGCGATCGATTACCTCAAAACAGAGCTTCGTATCCCTGTGTTTATCGGCACAGTGTACCCAAAACCCCTGAAAATTGTTTCTTTTTTCAGGTAATATAATCTCCCAATTTTGAAATTTAATTCCGAATAAAAAATTGTGTTTGAATTTTGATTACCTGGAATTGGGGGTTTGGGGGGGAGCTCTGTGATATAGCGTCTAGTCCTTGTGGATACCCATTTTCTTTGTGAGCGTTGTACACGCGTCAAACTTTCACAACAGCTCTGTAACGGATGCCCCCACTATCCATATCTTTGTACTGCATTATCCCTCAAGCGTCCTAAATCCTCAAAGTTGACAGGTAATTGAGAAAGGTTTGGGCACCCGCAGAGATTGAGAGCGTCAAGGTGTGCCAAATTACAGAGAGTGTCAGGAAGATGTACGAGGCTTTTGCAGTTTTTCAGATTTAAATGTACAAGCCCCCGAAGCCATTCAATTGAGGGGGGAAGCTCTTTGATAGATGTTCCATCCAAGTGAAGCTCCCTTAATCCTTCCATATTTTCTTCGATGCTTGGAAACACCTCAAATTTTGTGCAACCAGAAAGAGAGAGATATTCAAGGGACTTGAGTTGACAAATGCTGCTTGGAAGACTCTTAAGTTCCTCGCAATCTTGTAGGTACAAATACTCCAACTCCGTGAGATTATTAATTGACGAGGGCAGTTCTTTAATTTTTGATCCAGACAAATGAAGAACTAATAGTTCCTCCATAACTTCTGGAATCTCTGGAAACATCTCAAGACTCAAGCAACCAGAAAGATCAAGGGTTTCAAGAGATTTCATAGAAATGCTGCTTGGAAGCCTCTTAAGTTCCTTGCAATCTTTTAAGAACAACTCCCTCAACCCCGTGAGATTATTAATTGACGAGGGCAGTTCTTTAATTTTTGATCCGGACAAATGAAGAACTGATAGTTCCTCCATAACTTCTGGAATCTCTGGAAACATCTCAAGACTCAAGCAGCCAGAAAGATCAAGTCTTTTGAGAGATTTCATACGAATGCTGCTTGGAAGACTCTTAAGTTCCTTGCAATCTTTTAAGAACAACTCCCTCAACCCCGTGAGATTATTAATTGACGAGGACAGTTCTTTAATTTTTGATCCGGACAAATGAAGAACTGATAGTTCCTCCATAACTTCTGGAATCTCTGGAAACATTTCAAGACTCAAGCAGCCAGAAAGATCAAGTCTTTTGAGAGATTTCATACGAATGCTGCTTGGAAGACTCTTAAGTTCCTTGCAATCTCTTAAGAACAACTCCCTCAACCTCGTGAGATTATTAATTGGCGAGGACAGTTCTTTAATTTTTGATCCGGACAAATGAAGAACTGATAGTTCCTCCATAACTTCTGGAATCTCTGGAAACATTTCAAGACTCAAGCAGCCAGAAAGATCAAGTCTTTTGAGAGATTTCATACGAATGCTGCTTGGAAGACTCTTAAGTTCCTTGCAATCTTTTAAGAACAACTCCCTCAACCCCGTGAGATTATTAATTGACGAGGACAGTTCTTTAATTTTTGATCCGGACAAATGAAGAACTGATAGTTCCTCCATAACTTCTGGAATCTCTGGAAACATCTCAAGACTCAAGCAGCCAGAAAGATCAAGTCTTTTGAGAGATTTCATACGAATGCTGCTTGGAAGACTCTTAAGTTCCTTGCAATCTTTTAAGAACAACTCCCTCAACCCCGTGAGATTATTAATTGACGAGGACAGTTCTTTAATTTTTGATCCGGACAAATGAAGAACTGATAGTTCCTCCATAACTTCTGGAATCTCTGGAAACATTTCAAGACTCAAGCAGCCAGAAAGATCAAGTCTTTTGAGAGATTTCATACGAATGCTGCTTGGAAGACTCTTAAGTTCCTTGCAATCTCTTAAGAACAACTCCCTCAACCTCGTGAGATTATTAATTGACAAGGGCAGTTCTTTAATTTTTGATCCGGACAAATCAAGCCATGATAGTTCCTCCATAACTTCTGGAATCTCTGGAAACATTTCAAGACTCAAGCAGCCATAAAGATCAAGGGTTTCAAGAAATTTCATAGAAATGCTGCTTGGAAGCCTCTTAAGTTCCTTGCAATCATCTAAGAACAACTCCCTCAACCCCGTGAGATTATTAATTGACGAGGGCAGCTCTTTAATTTTTGATTCGGACAAATGAAGAACTGATAGTTCCTCCATAACTTCTGGAATCTCTGGAAACATTTCAAGACTCAAGCAGCCATAAAGATCAAGGGTTTCAAGAGATTTCATAGAAATGCTGCTTGGAAGCCTCTTAAGTTCCTTGCAATCTTCTAAGAACAACTCCCTCAACCCCGTGAGATTATTAATTGACGAGGGCAGTTCTTTAATTTTTGTCTCGGACAAATCAAGCCATGATAATTCCTCCATAACTTTTGAAATCTCTGGAAACATCTCAAGACTCGAGCAGTCACAAAGATCAAGGGTTTTGAGAGATTTCATGCTAATGCTGCTGGTTGAAATCTTTAGTTTTTTGCACCCATTCAAATTCAATAAAACAAGGTTTGAAAGAGTCCAAATAGATGGGTGAACCTCAATTAAACTCATACAACTTTGAAGAATTAGCTTCTCAAGATTTGGCACCGTTGTGAAGTCCGGGGTTTCCTTAAGGTATTGGCTATAACTTAAATTGATGAATTTTAACTTTTTCAGCATCTGTTAAAACATTCAGGAAAACATGCATTATTTAACAAGACATCTCAGAACCCAAACATTTAAAAGAAACATATATATGTAAATGATGATTGTACGTACCTGGGTTCCTTCCCAAAGTCGGTCGATAAGACTATATTGCATGTCAAGGTCAATGAGATTTTTGAATTGAAAATTGGATGGCAAAGACTTGAGGGGGAATCCAAGCCAAGAGAGACACCTCAACTCACGAGAAAGAAACGTTAAGTGCCCAATCAGGTGTTGTATAATGAAATACTTATCTTTCAATATGCAGCAATTAAAACTGATCTTGAGAAGCCTTAGTTTGGTCATACTAACAAAAGCTTCAGTATTTAAGAATACCATATTTGAGTTCGACAAATCCAGGATCATGCTTTCAACTGCTTTTGTAGCCTGTGCAAATCAAAGGGAAGGAAAAACAGAGAACCTTAGTTTAGATTATGAAGTTAATGCTTGTTTCTTAAGGAGTCGTTTGATAATCATTTCGTTTTCAGTTTTTAACTTTTGTTTTGATTGTTAATTTCTTTGAAATCTGAAAATTGAGAACACATACCTCGTTTGGTATCTGTTTTCAATTTTCAATTATAAAAAAATAAAACAAAAAACTAAAAATTGGAAACTAAAATGGTTATCAAACGGCCTAAGAAATAGAATTTGGTCAAAATTTAAAGCTTTCTACTAAACATTTCATAAGAAAAAAAATTCTCACTGTCTTTTGAGTTAGCACATGATGAACATCTTCATAACTCCACAACCTACTTCGTCTCCCAGGCTCTTTAGATTCTTGGCGAACTATTTCCCGGCCCATTTCCTCTAGTGAATCATGCATCTCTAGTTCCCCCTTCATTGAGATATTTATGAGCGCCCGATCGATTAGAACTCTTATTCCTATACGAGGATGGAAACCACAACTGTCCAGAATTTCGATCGCATAATCTTTGTTCATCCCTTTAAAGAAACATGCAATATCTAGAAAAATGTCCTTCTCGGTGTCATCTAGTCCATCGAAGCTTATTTTAAGCACATCATAAATTCCCCTTTGCGGGATTTTCCTTATTTTTCCTAACACATATTCCCACTCGCATATAGTTTTGTTATTAAGAAAAGCTCCCAAGACTTTGAGTGCTAAAGGCAGACCTTGAGCATATTGTATGACACGCCTTGAAAGATCATCATAATCTCTGGTGGGTTGGTTTGTTCTAAAGGCGTACCGCCTAAAGAGTTCCAGAGCTCCACAATCACTAAAATTATTGGCCCTATATATCGCATCAGCTCCGCTTAGTAATTGCACATCCCTTGTTGTTATAATGATTCTACTTCCACCGCCAAAAGAATGCTGCTTTCCGATTAAGGCTTCAATTTGTTCTAATGTGTCCACATCATCAACCACAATAAGAACTTTTCTCTGGCCTAGGCTATTTAACATCACCTGGAAACCTTTCTTCGAAATGTCGGAACTCCTCACCTTGTTGCCCGAGATACTAGATAGAAGTTGTGTCTGCATATGTAATTCGCCATGCTTCATGAAACCCTCCTTCACATTTTCAAGAAAGCAACAAGCTTTAAATTGACAAGCGATTTCATCATAAACAGCTCTAGCGATGGTTGTTTTGCCTAAACCACCCATACCCCATATTCCAACAACGCGAACATCATTCGATTTAACTCCAGGAGGATGTAAATATAAATGCATTTCATGCATGTGCGAATCTATTCCAATCAAACCTTTAGCTTTACTTGATGTTGATGAGATTAATTTCCTATAAACATCTTCCACAATTTCCTCAATAAGCATTGCATCATTCCTGTCAAATTTAAAAAATATTATAATAGCACCACCAAATAATAATAAATCGGTCGTTTTGATAGTTATTTTGTTTCCACTTTTTTTTTTTAAATATAAATTTTGAGTTTTAATATTTTGGCCACGAATTTTTAGTTTTGCTTAAAGTAGTTATCAAATGAGTTTTCTAATTTTTCTTTCATGGTTTATAACAGTCTCAAAAATTAAGAGTTAAATCTTGCATAAAACTTGTATTGAGTATTTCATTCCATTGTAGCGCAATCACAAGCTTTCATCTATTAATTTAAATAACTAAAAATTAAAAATTAAAACAAAATATTTATCAGATGACTCCTAAATGTTACAAAAGTCTCAAAAAATAATAGGAAACTAAAGCAAATTAGAAGTTTAGAATTTACTCATAGTTTAGCGAATTCCAGCCGGATAAACTGGTGGCCGTCGTAAGAGCAGATCTCCAGCGCCGAACCTCTCCCAATTCGACATTAGAATCGTGATCATGCTGAGCAAAAGCTTTGGCGAAATTTCCCTTGAGTTTACGAACATCAGACGGATCAACTTGGAAGAAAACGGGGAGCACAATCTGCTTGTTGGTATCCTTGCATTCCATGATTTCCACGAGTTCTTTCAAGCACCAAGTGGAAGAAGCATAGTTTTGAGAGAAAACTACAATCGAAAGCCTTGACTCTCGAATCGTTGTAAGGAGCTCGGAAAGGCACTCGCCTTTTCTGAGCTCTTCGGCATCAATGAAGGTGTTGATTGGTTTCTGACGCAGAGCTTTGTAGAGATGGCTGACGAAGCCCCTGCGAATGTCTTCCCCTCTGAAATTGATGAACACATCGTATTTCCCAGGAAGGCCAGATGAAGAAGAAGAAGAAGCAGCAGCCGCCATTAATCGATCGCACCTGGTCAGCGCATCGTATTTCCCAGGAAGGCCAGATGAAGAAGAAGAAGAAGCAGCAGCCGCCATTAATCGATCGCACTTGGTCAGCGATGATCGAGCAGATCGAGCTGCTAAGACAAAGAGGAATGTAAGAAAAGAACTAATCAATAGATCTACAAATTGAATCACCGAAAATGGTCTGGTCGGTTAGAAGGCACTGAGAATTGAAAAATAAATTATCGCCTTATCAACAAAATTATCGCGGAAAATCTCAATAGTTGATTCCTTCCTTCTCTATACACGTTTCGTAGTTATATATACAACAAAATAGATAGCAAATAAATTTGTGAGATGGTTTGAGTTTAATACCTTTGGCTTGGAGAGTGACACCACATCCGCCGCACTTGTAGACCGGAATATCCGGCAACTCCGCAAGAAGCTGCCGGCATTTCGGACATCGTACCAGTCGAACTTTTGTTGTCAGTTCAGGAGACATCTTTATCCAACACAAACAAAAGGGCTTCCAGTCAGAAAAAAAGCCTCAAACTTCCAAGGAAGCTGTAGATTTCAAACACCATCTGCAACCCAAACAAAAGGGATTCCAGTTCCAACAAATTCTCCAAAAAACTAAAAGGGTTTTTCTAAGATCCATGACAGAACAGCAAGAACAAAAAAAAAACATAAAAAACAGGAACATTCTGAGCAAGAATTTGAGGAAATTAAGGAAGCAGTACCTGAACAAAACAGAAGCAAAACCTCAGACTTCGGAGAGATCCAAAAGAGAGAGACAGACAGAAAAAGGCAGTGAATTTGTCTGTCTGTTTGGTTTTCACGAAGTGGGTGAAGAAGGCAAGGCAAATGAAGGTGTTCGGCAAAAATGTTGAAAACAAAAGTAAATAAAAAATCTTAGTCTTTGGTGTTTACTGTTTGGCAAAGCTCGTCAAAGTCTTGGGAGTGCGTGAAGGGGTAGTCTGTGAATTTCCAAACGGAGGAATCGATGAGGATTTGGAATTGGTCTTCTGCTTTTTTCGTGGTGAAGAAGCTTCTTCCTGGTCAGATCACTGCTGAGTCGCTGACCGTGAGAAACCCGGGCAAGCTCAAGGACAACAGAGAAGAGAGAGAAGATAGAGAGATGAGTGACACCTCCGCCGACCGTATTTAAAGCGTCAGTATTGACGTGTCCTCTTGTTACAAACTGCGAGATTAATTTACTTGATATGAAAATTGTGAGAAATTCTTGTGCCCGGTTAGAAAAATTCTGAGATTGAAATTAAATTACATGTCACATAATTTTATTAATGCTAAATTTAACGTCAAGAGGGAATTCTCATTTATTTTGAAAAATGGAGATCCCTCTTGGAAAGAGATTCCTCTATATATATATATATATATATATATATATATATATATATATATTGAAAGTGAACCAAGTCTCACAATAAATTAACAATAATGTGATTCAAATTTACTTTTAGCGATAATCGAACTAAAACTTCTCACTTACAAGTGATGAGAAACACCCCTAAATTAGAACTTGTATAAGCTACATTTTAACTACACAACGTTGTTTCGCTGGTGTTCTAAGGTTGCTACACATCACAAGGAAGACAATTTGTTTATTCAAAAGCATTAATAAAAGACACATTGAAATTAATTCAGCCAAAACAAAATAATAATACAGTAAAGGATTTATAGTGGGGGCAGCCACATTACAACCATAGGGCTTCTCACCCTGTGTACTCCATCCTTACACACAAACCTCCGAACTCAGGGACTGAGTCGACCGACTGCCGGGATTTCGTAGTGAGATGATTTTATAAGACAGCTTCTGATTGGCTTTGGTGGGAGTTCAGCATCTGAGGCTCGACTTTCACATAAGCACCTTTGAACAGTGAAACAATGGCGTTGGTAAATTCGAAACCTGAAGGCAAACGTCAGTGTCAAAAGCAGTAACAAGTTGGAATCTGCAACAACCTCCTCTCCATTTGCAAGCTGTGTTTGCCAAGATCATGCCTACTTCCCCTGCATCTGTCACCACCCTTTCCTTTTCTGCTCTCGGACTAATCCCACGGTCACAAATCGCAATCCTGCCGCGGCAACAATGCAACAATTTAAAGTTGCTTCCAAGACAAGGATGTGAGATCAGCCGATCAGGGCTTGGTGAACAACCAGGATACACAATACCCGGTACATTTTGCTTATTTGTTGATAGCATCCTTCGTCCTCTGTAGAGTGAAACCCCGCCACTGACTGAAAAAACAAAATCTACTTATATCCAATTACATGGTCAGTATTTATTTACTCGTATGTATTGGGAAGTTGGCACTTGTTCAGTTATTTATGATTGTATTAATTTGTGTGCGCCAAGTTAACAATAATTTTATTAATTTGTGTTCTTTCTGGAAATTGGTCAGTAAACAAATATAGATTCTGGTCCAGGAGTATCATCGTGTACCTAACTTCCCATTAGTGATAACGTCCTTCTCCAAGCAATATATATACAGATACTAGAAATATATAAATCTAACCTGAAACTACCAGAACCATTCAATTCTAGCGTCCACAGTCTTAGCATTAGTTGGTATAAGGTACATCCTTCCGAAGAGGGAGATGAAATCGTTGAGGCTCTTATTTATTCCTCCTCTTGCTGTGGCCTTTTAGACTGCTAATTCCAGACGAACCAATCTCATACATCTTCCCTGAAAAAGCATGTGTGCCAGACTTCAAGATCAATTTTTTCCAACAAAAGAAACTTAGAGATCAAACTCGTTAGCAGAATAAATGGTGCACAAAGGGATTTAAAATCTTTAACATCAGTGTATTTTTGGCAGATTTATGTGAGCATGCAACTAAAACTGGCATCACTATCAATGGTGCACAAAGATTGGAGGAAAAACGTAAAGGGAAGCAATCACAACGCAACATGTACGAAGTAATCTGTCCACATATTGGGAAACTTGAACAGTTAGATTTGTTAGTTTTCGATTGTATTTGTTAAGGGGAGATGGATGTCAACAATGCAATGCTCCGTAAAACTTAAAAGCTGTATAGCAGCTCTTGTTCGTTGTATTGAATACCACGGTTTCACTTGGCGAGAAAGATTTCATTTCTCTTTGATTTGCGGATATAGAACTGTTAAGATAAGGAAATGCAAATTACCTGTCACCCAAATTGGAGAAGCGCCGGTGGCATTAGCAACGAGCAATGACATAGCAGTATCTTCTCAGTTTCTGCACAAACACAAATCAAAAGTATAAGACAAGCAGCACAAAATCACAAAATAATAAGGAAGGCAATAAAAGTATTCATGTGTTTATTAGCACATAATCATGAAAGCCGCCGTGGATGCGTACCTCACCCTCGCGACATAACCACATAAGCAATTGAAAGCGCCATGCACGGCGTAGCGACCGATTGATTGCTTCAAAAACGGAGCCTCGTATCCATGTGTTTATTAGCAGAGTGTACCCAAAACCCTTGAAATTTATATCATTTATCAGATAATAAAATTTCCCAAATTTTGAAATTCAATTCCTAATAAAAAAATTGGGTTTGAATTTTGATTACCTAGAAATTGGGGGCATGGGGCGGAAAGGGGATGTTGTACACGTGTCAAACTTTCATTGCGGAACTCTGTAGTGGATGCTGATGATGTTTGGGAGTGTTGTACACGTCAAAAAATCTCACTGCCGATTATCAATTTCTACTGCATTACCCCACAAGCGTGCTAAATCCTCAAAGTTGAATGGTACTTGAGAAAGATTTGGGCACCCACGGAGATTGAGAGCTAGTAGGCATGCCAAATTACAGAGAGCGTCAGGAAGATGTACAAGGCTTTCGCAGTTACTCAGATTCAAATACTCAATCCCCTGAAGCCGTTCAATCGAGGGGGGAAGATCTTTGATAGATGTTCCATCCAAGTGAAGCTCTCTTAATCCTTCCATATTTTCATCAATGCTTGGAAAAGCCTCAAACTTTGTACAACCAGAAAGGGTAACATATGTAAGGGACTTGAGTTGACAAATGCTGCTTGGAAGACTTTTAAGTTCCTTGCAATCTTTTAGGTTCAAATAATTCAACCCCCTGAGATTCTTAATTGACAAGGGCAATTTTCTAATTTTCGACCCGGATAAATTAAGCTCTGGTAGTTCCTCTATAACTTGTAAAATCTCTGGAAACATCTCAATACTCGAGCACCCATTCAGATTCAATAAAACAAGGTTTGTAAGAGCCGAAATAGATGGGTGAACCCCAACTAAACTTATACAACTTTTAAGAATTAGCGTCTCAAGATTTCGCACCTTTGTGAAATCAGGGGTTTCCTTAAGGTGTCGACAATAACTTAAATCAATGAATTTCAACTTTTCCAGCATCTGTTAAAACATTCAGGAAAACATGCATTACTTAATAAGACATCTCAAAATCCAAACATTTAAAAGAAACGAATACATGTAAATGATGATTGTACGTACCTGGGTTCCTTCCCAAAGTCGGTCAATGAGACTATATCGCATGTCAAGGTCAACAAGATTTTTGAAATGACAGTTGGATGGCAAAGACTTAAGGGGGAATCCAAGCCAGGAAAGACACCTCAACTCATGAGAAAGAGACTCTAAGTGACCCATCCGGTGTTGTTTGCAGTAATCATGACTGATCTTGAGTAGTCTTAGTTGAGTCATACTAACAAAAGCTTCAGCATTTAAGCATACCTCATCTGAGTTCGACAAATCCAGGATTACGCTTTGAACTGCCGACAAATCCAGGATTCTGCTTTGAACTGCTTTTGTAGTCTGCAAATCAAAGTAAAGGAAAAAACAGAGAACCTTAGTTTAGATTCTGAGGTTAATGCTTGTTTCTTGAGGAGCCGATTGATAATCATTTCATTTTCAATTTTCAACTTTTTGTTTTGATTATTCTTTTAGAAATCTGAAATTGAAAGCACATAACTTGTTTGGTAATTGTCTTCAATTTTCAATTATTAAAAAAAATAAACAAAATAAAAAATTGAAAACAAAAATGGTTATCAAACGGCCTAAGAAATAGTTTTTGGTCAAAAGTTCAAGCTTTCCACTAAACATTGCCTAAGAAAAAAATTTCTCACCGTGTTTTGAGTTAGCACCTTGTGAGCATCTTCATAACTCCACAACCTACTTCGTCTCCCAGGATCTAAGATAGATTCTTGGCGGACGATTTCCCGACCCATTTCCACTAGTAAATCATGCATCTCCAGTTCCTCCTCCTCTGAGATAGTTATGAGAGCTCGATCGATTAGAACTCTTATTCCAGTGTGAGGATTGAAACCACAACTGTCCAGAATTTTGATTGCATAGTCTTTCTTCATCCCTTTAAAGAAACATGCAATATCTAGAAAGATGTCCTTCTCTATTTCATCGTCTAGTCCAAAGAAGCTTGTTTTAAGCACATCCTGAACTCCCCTTTGTGGGATTTTCCTTATTTTTTCTAACACATCTTCCCACTCGCGTACAGTTTTGTTATAAAGAAAAGCTCCCAAGATTTTGAGTGCTAAAGGCAGACCTTGAGCATATTTTATAGCACGACTCGAGAGATCATCATACTCACTGGTGGGTTGGTTTCTTCTGAAGGCGTACCGCCTAAAGAGTTCCAGAGCTCCAGGATCACTAAAAATCTTGGGGTTATATATATCATCAGCTACGCTTAGCACTTGCACATTTCTAGTTGTTATAATGATTCTACTTCCACAACCAAAGGAATGCGGCTCTCCGAGTAAAGCTTCAATTTGTTCTAATTCGTCCACATCATCGATAACAATAAGAACTTTTTTCAGAACTAGGCTATTTAACAGCACTTGGAAACCTTTACTCAAAATGTTAGAACTCCCCAACTTGTTGTTCGAGATACTCGATAGAAGTTGTGTCTGCATATGTAGTTTGTCATGCTTCATGAAACCTTCCTTGGCATTTTCAAGAAAGCAACAAGCGTCAAATCGACCAGCGATTTCATTACAAACAGCTCTAGCGATGGTTGTTTTGCCTAAACCACCCATACCCCATATTCCAACAACGCGAACATCATCCAATTCCACCCCAGGAGAAGCAAGCTGTAATCGTAAATGCATTTCACGCATATGAGAATTCATTCCAACCAAGTCATTATATATGCTTGATTTTGATGAGATGACTTTCCGAAAAACTTCTTCTACAATTTCCTCAGTAAGCACTGCCTCATCCCTGTCAAATTAAAAAAACAATATAATATAAGTATACCGTTTTCAATTTTTTTTAAGCTAGAGTTTCAGTTTTCAATTTTTGGCTTCTTTTTTTTTTTCTGTCATGGTATATAGTAGTCCCAAAAATCAACAGTTAAATCCTGCATAGAGGGATTTAATGAGTTTTACAACCTTTTTGCATAAAACTACTATTGAGTATTCCGTACCCTGGCAGCCAGATCACGAGTTTTCATCTTCTTTTTTTTTTTTTTTTTAACTAAAAATTTAAAACAAAATATTTATCAAATGACGCATAAACATTACAAAAATCTCAAAAATTAATAGGAAACTAAAACAAATTAAACTTACTTATCCTTTGGCAAAGGCCAACCGGAAATGTCGGCGGCTTTGTCAACAGCGGACCTCCAGCTCTGCAACTCCTCCGCGTCAACGTCAGAACGGCGTCCAAGATTAGCAAAAGCTTCTGCAAAAATTCCCTCGTGTTTACGAATCTCGGATGGATCGACATGGTAGAAAATGGGGAACACGATCTGGTCATTGGTACGGTGGCATTCCAAGATTTCCACGAGTTCTTTCAAGCACCAAGTGGAAGAAGCATAGTTTTCAGAGAAAACTACAATCGAAAGCATTGACACTCGAATCGCTATCAGAAGCTTGGAAAGGCGATCGCCTCTTCCGAGCTCTTCGGCATCAAGGAAGGTGTCGATTGGTTTCTGACGTAGAGCTTTGTTAAGATGGCTGACGAATCCGGTGCGAGTGTCTACACCTCTGAAGTTGATGAACACTTGGTATCTACAACGATGGCCAGAAGAAGAAGAAGAAGCAGCAGCCATTATCACACCTGATCAGAGATGATCGAGCAGCTAAGACTAAAAGTGTAATGTAAGAACCGAAATACCAAATTGATCTACAAATTGGATCACCGTAAGAATGGTCTGATCGATACCAAGTCAATGAGTCAGAGCAAAATGGGAAAAGGGTAGAAAGCCACAAGGAAATGACGCTTTATGTGTTTTCGCATCTTTTTTCAAGAATCCGTCTTGGTCAAAGAGATGCTCAGATTTGAGTGGTCTAAAATGCACACTGGAATTGGTGTGATTTGGAAATGTGCAAGGCCCAAAGCCCACGAGCATTCACTATTCGAAGGTAATTCTCTCGTTTTCTCTTAATTATTTCAAACATGTTAAACCCTTTTATGAATGTGTTATTCACACATTTATTTTATCTCTCACATATTTTTATTAAATTTTTTATTATTTTTTTAATTCATTCGATCAAACGGTCAAAATATATATATACATATAAAAATAAATAAATATGTAGATAACACTATCATATTTTTAATACTACAACACCATTAAAGCCAAATAACAATCTAATAGCACCTAGCATCTAAAATATCAAATGCATTACTTTACAGAAAATTTGTTTATTCAAAAGCATTAACAAAACACACATTAAAATTAATTCACTCCAAAAAGAAGGGTAAAACACACGTATTTGCTTTGAGGTGTGTTATCCATCCACTTCATTTGATTTTTCACACATCCTTATTAATTTTCGTCTATTAATCCTTTTTAATTCATCTGATCTGACAGTCAAAAATAAAAAATATATATAAAAAATAAAATAAAATGTGTAGATAGCACTCTATTTGCTTTATGTGTTTTCACGTTTCTTCCAGGAAATTTCCGTGTGAAACTGCATACTTTAGTTTTTTGACCCGTGAAAATGCGAGGAAATGACGTGGTTTAGCGCTTTGCATGAGGGTGTTGGAATTTTATATATTATAATTATTATTATTATTATTATATTTAATTCAACTTTACTCACATGGTGCCATCTCTTACATTGTGTCTGGTTTGATTGATGCCAAGTCAATGAGTCAATGCAAAAGGACAAAGGACGAAAGGAAATTTCAGTGCGAAAGGAATCTGCATACTTTGATTTTGACCTAACAACTTCTTTGTAAACCGGAAGTTTATTCCCATCTCTCTATTCACATGGAGAGTGTGGTAGGGTGGCAGGAAATAACCCCGGTTAGGTGTAAAAATCTCACATATATGCTATATTCAGAAATCAGAGGATTTTATAGTTGTTTGGATTCTAATCTGATGTCACGGTAATAACAGTATTATTCCGAAATCTTTGATATATAAGATCTTAGCTACAAAACTACTCAATTCCACTAATTGCTTTTGAAATTCAAAAAAAAAAAAAAAAATTTACTAGATTTGAACTTGCATAATCTATGTTTTCACTACACATCGTTGTTTCTCTCGTGTTCTAAGGTTAGACACTAGCTAGAACATCGCATTAAGAAGAAAATTTGTTTATCCAGAAGCCTTAAAAAAAAACACACATTGAAATTAATTCACACCAACCCTCAGAACTCCGGGACTGCCTGCCGGGATTTCGTAGTGAAGATGATTTTATATGACAGCTTCTGATTGGTTTTGGTGAAGTTCAGCGTCCGAGGCTCGACCTTCACATAAGCACCTCTGAACGGCGAAACAATGGCGTGGTCAGTGGCGGATGCACTAAGGGGCAAGGGGGGTCAGCTGACCCCCCGAACTTAAGTGAACGTCCATGGACATCTTAGGTGCTGACCCTCCGAACTTCGGTGAATGTCCATAGATGACTTGGGTGCTGCCCCTTTAAAGGTTGGAGTTGCCCTTCATATATGTCATTCAACTACTTGATAAAATGCATTAGAGAGGTGTTGCCCCTTTATAGTCTAGTCCTAATATTATTTACCTCTGGCTTGTTTGTTGGTTGTGATTACAATTGTTGGCAGAAAAAAAAAAGAACAAAGTATAAAACTATCCAAAAATGCAAAGTAAATGAAATGATGATCTCAGAGAATAACAAAGCATCATCATTCTTGGACAAATATATTAATGGGATGCAATGATATCAAACATTGTTAGTGTATTCAAGATAAGTGTGTTTCTTTGTTAAGCGTTCATATGGGAGCAGCCTTGGAACATGTTAGTTACCCACGCAAATGAGGCATTAACAGGTGTGCAATATGCCTTTCCAAATGACTTCAGGCCTACCAAGACTCAATGAAATGACAATATGCATGCTATTTTTGTTAAAAAAAAATTGCGCGCGCAGCGCGCTATTCTTACTGACCCCTAATATTATTTTCTGGATCCGCCACTGGGCGTGGTAATTCGAAACCGGAGGGCCAACGTTAGTGACAGTTCTCTGGAGTCTAAAAAACAGGAGCAAGTTGGGAAGCTGTGTTTGCCAAGATCATGCCTACTCCACCCATCTGTGACCACCAGTTGTGACTTGAATCTCTATTGCTTGGTTGCAGGCTGCAGTTTCAGAAATTATCCGAGCAAGTTTTGCTGCATGGTTTCTGAAAACTTCACAGCTCAAGTCTCTCTGCTTTGATTGATAACTCATAGCTGGCTACCTTCCTCTGATGCACCCATCTTCCGCCGTCCACGGTCAAGACCCCGTCACGCAAAACATCTGACAAAACGTTGTAGTGGTGGTACGACCCCTACAGTAGCTCAGGATGTCAAACGTTGTGGTGGCGAAAAAAAAAAAGAGTGATATAATCGTGCAGCCTCTAGAAGTTGATCACGATGCTTAAGATGTTTGAGACGCAAGGGTGGCATCTCCTTTTCTTCTCTCTCAATCTTCCAGCATGGGATTTAATCATGATTAAAGCTAACGTTAATGCTATGGGAGGTAAAGTAGTGGAAAGAAAAACCATGGCACTAATGGCACTTCGGAGCAAATGAAGAAAAGAAACCCTAGGTTGTATTATTTACATACAAACGCGTAACTATATCACAAAGACGACAAACAGAGAGCGTGTGATTGTAGACAACCAGTGACATGAGAATTCATGTCGACCAAAGAGAATCAAATTACTATATACTTTCTTTCCCCTCACCCTATAATCTCTCCCATTTTTACAACAATTCCTACAATAACTTGTACTAGCACATGCAAGAGTTACATACTAGTACAAGAATCATCTTCAGAAGAAAAAAAATTAAAAAAAAAAGGAACTGTGTCTATAGTTGCATGGTGATTACAGACTGTCCAAAAGAAAGCCTTCAACCCTGCGTCCTGCTTTTACATCCCGGTATATAGCGAGTGCCTCTTCCATGATCTTAGCTCGAGCCAGCAATTCAGCTCTCTTTTTCCCTGATGGATGGGTTGAAAGATAGTCTCTAAGTGCAGAGTCACCACCAGTAACCTTGCTCAACTTCTCGTACACAGTTTGACACACTCTGGGATCATATCCAACAGAAGCGACCAATAGAAGCCCAATGTGATCTGCTTCAATTTCCATCCTGATGACCATGAGCACACGAACATGGAAAACCAAAGAACCGTGTTCAGCATTATGTCAAGCTATCAGCTGGTACACAAGGAATATGATGCAATAATCATGAGAAATTAAAATATAAAAAGCAAAACCCAAGCTTTAATCCAAAGAGATCTCACTTAGTAATTCAATGCTAATTGGTTACCATTCAGATAGTCCAGAAACACTCAACCTATCCAACTATTTTACGACATCCCGCTAAGACTACTACTAGTACTTTACAAGTGAAACATGAAAGGGTAGAAAAACAAACATGAATCACTAGATTCACTACAACTAATATATCGAGTAACCTACCAGTAAGTACCAACAAAACCAATTCAACGGTATCACAGAGCATATAATGGAGCTTTCAATAAGGTGACATTGGAGGTCACTATCATCTTTTCCGAGGAAGCATCAGTGAACAAAAGCTCTGAACTATGATCACAACAATACTAATTTTTTTTTTTTTTTTTTTTTTTGGTGATAGGGAGTGTCAAGGGTCATTGTAAAAATACATTTCCCTTCTTTCCAATTGCCCATCGAAAACTTGAGACGGGAAGGGCAACATGTGGCTGTGTCACTAACCCATACCATTGTATCAAACCCGTAGAGACCTCCATTCCTTATTTGCAAGCAGAACAAGCATGCATCCTCATTAAGCATCAGAACAAGAGAGCACTAACAAAAAATGTTCAGAAAAAATCATAACATTATGACTAAAAAGGACTAGAAACTAAATTATAAAGAACGGTAATGTACCTTCGGGAGAAAGGAAGCCTCAAGAAAAGATTGGACATCGTGTTGACAACGTCAGGCGTAACGAATTGATAAAGTACCAGTTGCAGGATTGCAAACCACAGCATGGCCAACCTATATTTAATGCACAACGAAAAATGATCAAATTTTTAGTCTTATCTTCACATAATTCTAAAAGTATTAACCAAACAAATCAAATTACAATTAAACACAAAAACTGCTTTCACAACACTAAAGAACTAACCAATACCAAACAATGAAAATCTTCCTACCTGATGACCAATGATCGTCGCAATCTCGGCATCGCTTCTAAAATGCTTGAGCAACCCCGTGAAGACGACAATCTTCCCACCCGGCAAGCAAAATGCATCAACAACAGGCCGATCCACTACCAAAACCTCCCAATTCAATTGATCCAAATACGAAGTGGCAGCTTTCAAACCTCCCTACCTGCTCGTCTTCCTACTCTTCTCAATCCACTGATCATCAAGAATCTCATCCTCACGGGACCACTTCCCCCTGCTCCGGAGCGTCATGCAGTCCCATCAAAGTATCCTTCCCACCAACTTCATGCGCTGGCTCCACTTTACCGGACGCATAGTCCACATTAGTCCAGGTCACCTCATGGCTCAACCCTCTTTGCAAAGCCTCAATTATATCCTTGGCAATCAACCGAACCCGCACGCTATACGGTTGTATGGCGGCCAAAATGTCCCCTTCGAAACTCTTCCATTTGCTGGAATTGGGTCTCCCCCAACCTCTTCTCCAAGGCTATCGACAATAAAAATGTTCGCTTCATGTACGGAATCGTCTCCAAAATCCCAAAATACAGAGTGAAAAAGAGAAAAAACAGAACCCACAAGACCACAATCTAAACGTTCCTAGGATTCTCAAACCACTTCCGGGGGCCTCTCGGCTTGAAGTGGCGAACCCGGTTTGGGTCGACAGAGTAACAGCCGTTGGTGCAATGAAGGCTTTTGTACTGTTGTTCTTGCCATTCTACCAAGTTGTGGAATTGATTTGTGTAAAGTTGAAGAATTGGAAGAAAAACCAGAAAACTTAGCTGTGTTGGAGTCTTAAACTCTAAATTAAACCTACAGCACAAATAACATTAAAAGAAACGAACAAATACTTGTTTTTCTCACTAGTAAATAGAAAAATTACAAAAATTAGATGGTGTTGTTACACTCCAAACAAGGGCATAAAGAAAAATGAAAAACAAAACTGAACAAAATTGGATAATAAAATAGATAAAGGGTTGACAGAAGACGCTATACGCAGAAAAAATGATATTGTTATAACGAGCCAATCGAGGCTCTCAATCTACCGAATATTTTCTTCATTGTCAAAATATACTCCTGCCTCCACTCAGATCAACTTGGTTTTAGTACCTCCACCAGTTGAAACCATTGTGAATGCAACCTTTTGATATTATTTATTGCTCACAACAGCTTACTTGAAAGGAGCCAGTTTATATTGCGCTTCACCATCTGTTGCCGCGACCTCTCCCACCACCACCACCACCACCGGATCGGTTGTTGGAATACCTATCATTTCGAAAACCTCCTCCACCTCCACGGCCAAACCTTCCACCACCGCCAAATCTTGTATTCCTTGATTCTTTTTCTTGTAAATCAGGCAGTGATTTCAACACCGTTAGGCTCACATTAGCTGCATTTTCCTGACCTGCACCCAACATGATACGGCCACAATAATCAGACTTCAAGACATCAATACAAAAAAATGAACGATACATTCCATGTCTAAAAGGAAAGAACTGAATAACATCAGTTTCTGGTAGAATCTTAATAAACTATCGTGCTTGATGAGAATATAATACATGTTCATATAGAGATATGAAAAGAAGATACCAGCAAGAAACAAATCCAAATCTTCAGATGCCACATCAAAAACTGCACCATTTCCATCAGCTGTTAGTGCCATACCCTTCACTGACTCAACCTTCTCCTCGGGCAAGAATCTCCTCAAGACCCCAAAAGCAAAACTGAGACAAGGTTAGTGGAAATTAAGGGTCAAACATGATCAACAAATCAAAACGCTAACTCTAAAACAAGAACACAAACTAAATCGATAGAAGATATAATTACGGATATCTATATTTAAACAGCTCATAATATCTTGGAATGACAAAGCACAACGTGACTCCTTCAGAACACAATCAATATTGTTCCCATTATTAGCTAGTGCTTATATCCACATGTCAAAATAAAACCAAGAACATAAGATATAATGGTTTAGAACACAAGGATACTAGTGATAATTGCTTACGACGGTGAATAAATGGGCTTTCCAGCCTCGAGAAGTACTGTGACATGGTCCTCCATAGAGCTAAGAAGTGATCTCTTCTTTATCTCAGTGTAGCCCTGCACACCATACAATAAGCAACTCCTAAACTGATAAACAAACATTTACATTAATTAATTTAAAAAGCTCATCAAGTGGGAAAGAAACAGCAACTCTTACAGCAGCTTTAGCAAGTGCTTTTGCCAGTAGATCTACTGCAGATAGGCCAGAGGTGTTAAGTAGCTCCTCAGCAACAGACTTGAAAGCAGGAATTACACTGAAATGAAACTCGTATTAATATATGAACATGATTGCTTCAAAATGTAACAAGCATTGCACTGTCAAGCATACCTATCAGAAATTTTGGTTATCATTTCTGCTGCATCTTGACCTACTGCTTTAGCTATATCAAGTGGCTGAGGAGCAGAAATGTGTTCAAATTTCACCCCCGACTCCCTCTCGATTTTTGAAAAATTTGACCTTCTTGGATCATAAAGCATGACAGCAACTCCAGAATTTCCTGAAAATATGGACACACCTCTAAGTACCACATAAAATCAAAGATATTTTTTTATTAAAATACGAATAAACAAGAAATGCAACTTCAAGATTTACCTGCTCTCCCTGTGCGCCCAGATCTATGGATATAGTCTTCTACATCACGTGGGGGTTCACACTGAACCATAAACAATAAAAGTAGGTATACAGATTGACAAATATTACAAAGTTCACCTATATGCAAACTGACAAACCTGGATAATTAACTGAACATCATTGATATCCAGTCCACGTGCAGCCACATTTGTGGCAACTAATGTCAAAAACTTGCCAGACCTGAAACCAGCAAGTGTGACCTGAAAACACAAAACAGGAAGGGAAACAAAAAACTCTGCCATTAGAAAAAAAAAAAACAAACAAACAAACAAACTAGCTTTTTAAAAAAGGAAAAGAACCTGAAATATCATGTTTCAGTACAGTTGTACAAGGGGAGAGGAGGAGGCCTTTTTTTTTTTTGGGAGGGAGGGGAGGGGTGGGTTGGTGGGGGTTGAGTGTGTTGCATAGTCAAACAATTACCTCACGTTGGCCCTGCTGTATGTCCCCGTGCAAAGCTCGGGCTCCAGGCAACGCCTCAGCAAGTCCAGAAGCAGCTTCCTTTGTCTCAGTGAAAATGATTGTGCGTCCTCCACTGAGTCGGAAACAAACATATCAAGTACATGAAAAATGATTCCCGGATAAATTATACCCAAAAGTAAAAATAGAAAGCACATGGTAACTATTGAATAAAAAACAACCAACCTGCTATAACAACGTATGATATCAGGAATAAGTTGCGATCTTGCTGAACTGGAGCAAGGAAGAACAATATGCCTAACATTGGTGCTGGCCTTCATTTTTTCATTACCAACAAGATCTACAGTTTTCTTATCTGGTTTGAGAAACCTAGAAGAAATCTGGGGAAAAGAACAAGAAAATTTCATTCATGTGTCAAGAATGGATGGAAAGGTATAACATGGCAATATAATCCATTTATGTTTAACTGAAATCAGAAGAACATCCAAATTCAAGATCTCAGCTAAGATACTTACGCCTTTCACCCAACTCGGCAAGGTTGCACTAAAAAGTAGCGTTTGGACTTTACTTACATCCTTCACCTTACCTTAAAAAACAAAGAATAGAAGTTAACAAGAAGTTGTACAGTACACACAACATAACATTCAGAAGTGTAACCAGCAACAGACACAGAAATTTTGCACAATTAAAGTACCATTGCAAAAAAAAATTAAAACTACAGTTACCCCTGTCAACCAAAGATGCCTTGACAGCATAATATAAGAATACATTGATTTGACAGGAGTCAAATAGCAAGAGAATTCTTTGAAAACAGAAAGATAAAATGATTCCAAGCTTCAGATGGACATTAGTAACCACAAACATGGATACAAAATACCTTATAGAAGATATGCAGAAATAGGCAAACATGGTATAGAAAACAGATGTTGGGATTACGAAAAAGACATACCTAGAATGAGTTCAACATCATCAACAAAGCCCATCCTCAGCATTTCATCAGCTTCGTCAAGGATCCTAACTTTCAAGGTACTCAAGTCGATATTGCCCCTCTCTATATGATCCTACATATTTCCAAAAAAATTATTTTAGCATCACAAGTATATTGCATAATGCCAAATTGACACAAGAACTCAGCTATAATGAGAAATTGTCAATACCTTTATACGGCCAGGCGTTCCAATAACAACATCCACCCCTCTCCTTAACTTACTTTCCTGAGCCCCGTAAGGAGATCCACCATATACACAACATGCTGCTAGCCCCACAGCACCACCATAAGCTTCAAAATCAGCGAAAACCTAAATGAACAAAAATTGTCAAGTGGATACTCTAAAAGCCAAACCATTGCAAGCATAAGGTCCAGGGTAAATTAAAATTACCTGTTTGGCAAGTTCCCTGGTAGGTAAAAGCACGATAACAGTTGGAGGCCTACCATAACCAGTCTTTCTAAATGCTTTTTCAGGCCCATTTGTTAAGGACTCCAAAACGGGCAACACAAAAGCTAGAGTTTTACCCTGTAATATTGCAAAACAACAAGCATACAATTCAGAAACTGAACAAAAATCACATCAATAAGCTAAATATTCCAATCCAATTCAACAAACCACAAAATAAAAAGAGTAAAAAACTGTGCTTTTTGGTAAAAATTTGGGATTTCTGAGTAAAAATTTGTGCTTCTTGGGTAAATTAAATTTACCTGTCCTGTTCGAGCCCGACCGACCAAATCCAAACCATCCAAAATGGTATCGAATGTCATGGCCTGAATAGGAAACAAGGATTCGATCCCATTCTCCTTCAATTTGGCCCTCAACGGCGCCGAAATCCGAAACTTCGACACCGCATTAGGATCCTCTTTGGGCTTCTCCTCCTCCTCCTCCTCCTCTGGCTCCACCTTCACCTTCTTCGACTTCTTCTTGCTCTTCTCCTCGCTCTTTGGCGGCTTCAAATTCACAGGCTCGCCCATCTCGGAGCTCGTATCGCTCCTGTCCTCGTCATCCGAAGCCTTCCGCTTTTTGTGCTTAGACTCCTTCTTCGACTTCTTCTCAGTAGTGGGCGAGTCGGCGGCGTAGTCTAGGGTTTCGCTTTTCAATTTCTTCTTCTTCTCCTTCTTGTCCTTCGGAGTGGTTCCCGCGAGTAGATAATCGGATACGTCCATCGAAGGCATAGTTTTCTAGAGAGAGAAAGCGTGCGTGTACGTCTGGGAATTTAGAGAGAGAAAGAGACGGAGAGCGCGGCGGAGAGAGAGGGGTTTCTGGTTTTCTCCTGCTACAAAAAGGTGTGGCAGTGATTTGCGTTTAGCAGGAGAAGGAGAGAGGAGAAACAGAATTAGGGTTTTGCGCATTTTATGGTTTTAGCGGTGGAGGGTTTTTGGGCCGTTGGATCGTGGACCGCGACGAATTTTGGTTTTGAGCCGTCGGATTTTGGTCCGTTTGAAAATTACTAACGTACCTCGTCAACGACTCCACGAGCACAAATAAAACGCAGCACCCGAAATCTTTTTGCTTTTGGAAAACAGGCAACGACGTCGTTTGCTGCCGATATGTGTTATTTTCTTTTTACTTTTTCCCTTCCTAAAATTGTTTTATTTTTATCTTCCTTTGCATTCTGGCCCAAGGCCCAAAAGATAACCAAATGCTAAACCCTACTAGGAAAAATGGTTGGACGGACAATTTGGATTTTGGCTCGGTTTATTCTTGTTTAAACACGTTTAGGCTAGTAAGTTAATGCATAAGATTTGTAATATAAGTAATCACAAACATTTAGCCATGTATTCGAACTAGATAAAATACAGAGAATACACAGTGCAAGTTCAGTGGTAATAGGGATCCAAATGAGATAGGGGTAAGGATTGGAGATCAAGAAGTACCAAAAAGTAAACATTTTCATTACCTTAGTTCTACTTGCAAAAGAACAGAGAATTAGATGCATGTCTCAACCATAAAACACAAACTAGATGAATGAAGTGGAATAGTGCATCAGTATGTTTTGCAATAGTCATATGCCACTAAAGCTTAAGGGAAAATTGTATAGGATGAGAATAAAGGCCAACAATGCTTTATGACATAAAATGTTGGATTGTCGAAAAAACAACACTTGCAAAGAATGAGTATAGCAGATATGAGAATGTTTCAATAGATGTAAGCACACGAGAAAATATAAGATTAAGAATGATGATATTCGAGATAAAGTATGAGTGACCGCAATTGAAAATAAAATGAGAAAAAATCGGTTAATGTGATTTGGACACATGAACCGAAGATCTACAGATATTCTGGCTAGATAATGCGACTATGAGACCGAAGCTCAAACATAAAAAGTAGAGGAAGACATGAAAAGAGACTTTAAGAAAATATATAGTACTTTGAGCTAAAATAAGACTAGATGCAAAATAGAAAGCGTTTCAAGAATACAACCTACCTCACTTACTGGAACAAAGCTTCATTACTGTTTATACTTCTTTTTCTTCTAAAACATTGACATACAATTAAAACTAAGCAAAATGTAAGAGGCTATGATCACAGGGGCAAATGCAAGATTTACAATATAAGAAAACCAAGAAGCCCGGCTACGGCAAACACAGGCCATCTCTGTGCAGATTTCTGGGCGGAAGAGGGGGCGGCGTTGCACCAGTTAAACCCGTACCAAAGATCATTGGGAATGAAGGTGTTGTAGGTAAATGTAACTGCCCTGGAATTGTGACCATAGATTTTCACATTCTCAGGCTTCCAACCATCCGGTCCGGTTCTGTAGAGGTACAAGTAGCAGATTTGGTATGCACAGGGGCCGTATATATCGAACGTGTCCGTAGAACACCGTTCAAATGTTCTCGAAGATGGATCGTCCAGTCGCGGCGCATAAATCTGACCAAGAAAAACGATCCTTGTAAGTTGTATGTGCAGCCATCGAAAATGATAACTCAATTTCTTTGCACTGAGTTGATTCTAATCAGTTTAGATAAACAAGCAACCAAATGTAAAATCCAAATACATTGGTTTTTCAACATACTAAACTCGTAACTTCAAAAAAGTGCAATTTGCAATATATTTTAGCCAAAATGGTTTTTAAGATTGTCATAGCTCTCGTCCTAATATTTAAAATCGATATAAATGGCATCTGAGATTGTTTACCGTCAATTATTTTGGTCATTCTATAGAAAAAATCCATTAAATTGAAAAAACCACCCATTCGAGAGGATAGGTTAATTTAACAAAAATAGATTTCTCACAAAAGGACCACAGTGATCGATGATAGACGAATTTGATTTCAATTTCAATACTTCTTCATAATTCTTTGAAAACCCAAGTTCGACGATTGATTTCTACACACAATCATGTCACATAATTAAGATTTTAAAACTATTTTCTAATAAATTAACATGAAAAACTGAGTAGGTTAGGTAGAAGAACAAACCTGGTTGCCATAAGCATCCCCAAAGGAGAGACTGATCTGATCCCTCGTGTACCTCGTCGAGGAGCAGCTCGTAGTTATAATCGCCGTATAAGAACAAGTCCCCGCGTTCTTTACCATAAAAAAAATCAAAATTATCAACAAAAATTCGCAAAAATAAATTAAATCAAAAGAAATAAGCTTTTGCAAATCGCTGTACCGGGATGTTGCTGACGTTGAAGTCCTTGGCGGCGGCTTCCGGCTGTATGATGCTTAGCTTGGCCTCTGAAAGCGCGAATAGGAAGGAAACTTGGAGAAGAAGAAAGAGTGGTCTGAACATGTTTGATGATTTGCCGCAGAGAGAATGCGACGACGACTTGCGGGATGCGGAGGAGTCAAAGACAAAGCATGCGTCAGGGGATGGAAGATGATATTTTGTGGAGCCCGAATGTTCGGTTGATAAAGTAAATCATTTATGTCCGTCAAGACACAAAAGGGCAAATCCGTCTTTCAAAAATATTTGGCATGTTTTTGGCGTTTTAACCGTAATGTTCTCAAAATTGGCATAACTCTCACTTTGTTCACTAAAACTTAAAATTGATAGAAGTGATAAAAAAACTTAGAAACTATTTTGACTAAAAATGCTCATATTTTTTTGAGTTCTTCTAAACTGTAAAAGATCCATTTTGCAGTAGAAACAATTTATTCCGATAAATACGTGGATTTAAGTGTACAGTGTGCCGGGTGGATTACAAAAATTGGATGCAAACAATTATTATATACACAAACACTCTTAATCATCCAAATTTCACCTTCCTACTGAACCCAAATTCCAAAGATATTTTGTTGCATTCATGAAAATTGAGATTTGGCAATGTATGACTTCTCCTATACCAACATAAGAGTATTAAAACCATTTTAATTCACGATCAGGAATGAAGCAAAAGATATGTAGATGTTAACATTTTCCAAAAACAACATTACAAATTAAAAAACTAAAGAATTTACTAAATAAAACACTTATCTATTAATCAATCGGATTTTTCATACAACATATTAAAAGATTCCTCTATGCGTTTTCCTGTTTTGAAAGTGTTGCATGACAATTATTGCCAATATCACTAAATACCTCTTTTTTATATAAAAATAATCATGTTATCACTCATCTATTGATCTCTCATCAAATTCTTCAATCGGTTATTTAAAAATTTCATTGCTAAAAATGCTCTTTTATCATTGGCAGCAACAACTGAAAAAGTTAATTTTAATGTCACAGCTGTCACAAGCAAGTAAATAAATGATACACCTTATTAATATCACAAACATGTACATCTTTTTTCATAAAAAAACTAAGTGGGGGCATCCGGCCCAGGGCGCTAGGGGGCTTTGTCCTTGTTTATGAGAGATTTTTTAATGTGACAGGCACATGAGGTGGTACATCATGTGTCACTATATAAATGGTGGGATATGTGTATTCAAAAGTTAATAATTTAAAAAATAAAATTTTTCACCACTTAAATAAAAACACGTAATTTACCACCGTATTCCTATCACAATACGTGTGTTGCATTTATTTATCCTAACAACTGGGCAAGTAAAAATCAACATCGACTAATCAAAATACACACGTAAGCATTACAAAACCATATACAAATGACACACCATTTCAAAGTCATTCACAAATTTGACACGATATAAACAAGATAAACACGAACAGGAAGTAAAGTGAAAAATATGCATCGATTTTTCCACACCTTGTTATTTGAAAAAAAACAGAAAGAAAAATCGGTTTTCCAGAAGAAAACAAAAATAAATATTAAAAAACACAAAGTATATATTTTCAGGTGTGCGATCCCGCCCTCCACGACTGAAAAACATCCCAATTAACAACCACACTGACTTTAACCCAAGTCGTTTTTCTTCCTCTTTCGCAATCTCAGATAAAGCTTTCGTCTTCCATTTCTCTCACGCTTCCAATTCAGTTCAATTCAAGTCCTCTCAACCCCTATCTCTCTCCTCCTCTGAAAATTTCCAAATTCCCGTTCCATAAATCTAGAGAGAGAGGGGTTGGATTGGTGTAGCTTTTCTTCCACATTTGATGGCGAAGAGAAGACGATGCGTGTTTGGATTCTGCTATTCTCTTTTGACGATTTTGATTTATGCTAGGGTTTCGTTTTCCGCGAGATCTGATAAGGAAGTCAGGGAGAGGTTCTACGGCAACGTGATGAACTCCTCCGCGCCGGTTTCCGGCGACGGCACCATTGCCAAAATGTTCGATCGCGTCCTCGAGAAGGAGTTCTCCGAGAACGATCAGCCCGAAGGTTTAGCTCCTTTGCCATTTTTTGTTAACTTGCATTTTGCATTTTATAGTTAATTTCTCGTTTATTGTCTTAATTGTAGTTAGTTAACATTTTTTCACCTTCAACTTTGTGTAGGATCTGATGGGGCCAGCTTTAACAGCAGTGTGGCCGATCAACAAGTAGGTTTTTGTTACTCTTCTGGTTTTTCTTGTACCGAAATGTGATACTTTTCGGTTATTTTTAGGCCGAAACAATTATGTAGTGAAGCATTTATCTGCTCTAACTTGAAATGCAAAATTAATCTTTGATTGTATTTACTGTCTCATTTTTAAAACCCTTCGTTTATTTTATACCGAAACAATTCTGCATTGTGATTATGTTTTGCAGGCTGTACTAGAGACGGTGGCAAAAATTACTCACGAGAAGAGCAAGAAAAATGATACACAAGTGGGAAAGTATGTGAATGTTAGGATAGTCTTTATCCTAATATGGTTGTGCTGTGACAATATATTAAAGTTGTAGCAGAATAAGATGCAATCTTGCGATATGTAATAATGTATGCCCTTTTTTTTGGTTGTCAGCGGCACGAAACCATATGATTTTGAAGGTGTTTTTTCATTGGAGAATGAAGATTCTGAAGAAACAACAACTTTGATTGACAAAAAGGTACTTTGAAAAGCTATTAGTGATGAATATTTGAAGTTTACAACTCTGGCAGGGATTCCCGGGCGTAATTATAATTGATTTTAGCTATACTTTAACCCTGTTAGCTTTTTTCACTTGTTTATTATAGGATAATGTGTTTGTGATGTCAAACAAGAAATCCAAATATCCAGTACTTCAAGTAGATTTAAGGTATGTTTATGTATCCCTTTCCTGACTGTCACATGAATAACTTCGGGGCCCATTTGGTTCTTGACTCAAACACGAGTTTCTCAAATGTTTGTGGAAGTGAATAAAAGTGTGGCAAAAACTTTTTGAAGTCTTTGGTGGTTTTTAATTGATTATGGATCTCCTAATTGAATTCCTATAAAACATTATGGTTTCACTCAAAGAGCCGTAAGGCTTTTCTTCGTTTGAAAGCTAAAGACACTCCACGCATATGCCCTATGAACAGTTAATTGCAGTTTCCGAGTTTTTATTTGTCTTCTTGATGCATATATTACCGATGGGTAACACTTAATATTTTGGCAGATTAATTTCTGATCTGGTGGTTATCATAGTATCTGCTGCCATTGGTGGAATTCTGTTTTCTTGTTTGGGACAACCGGTTTGTCTCTAAATCCTAGCCACTCCTTTCGTATTTTATTCTTCATCTTTAGCTGAATGTTCCTTTATAGTTCATGATCCATATGATCCAACTTTATAAAATTTTCAGCATAGTGATTTAAATGATGCGACTCTTAGGTTTTCTGTTCTAATTTATATGCATATGATAGGTTATTGTAGGATACCTGCTTGCTGGTTCTCTCATTGGACCAGGGGGTCTTACGTTCATCAGTGAAATGGTGCAGGTACATCGTTGATTATGATCGGTTAAAAGTTTTATGTTTTCTTCAGAGTTAGGTTTCAATATATTTTTTCCTCATCTACTTTGTTCAAACTTTCATTCATTCTCATTTCCATTTAGATTGGCCTTTATGAACTATTACTTATCAGCAGTATCTGTTATTCAGCAACACTTATTAATGCCCTCTTGCTTCTGTTTAGGAGACTGGATAATTTTATTCTTAAAAGAAAACCCTATTGTCCTGTAAATGCTTCAATATGCATTGGAGTATCAATAGATGGATTCAACTTCAAATTTGGTAAAACTTAGGATGTCAAAAGTGTCAAAAGATTGCTCCTTATCTAGATTTCTTCAAAATTTAATGCCGTTTATCCATATCAGATTGTCAATTCCTCCTAATAAAAGAATAATATTAGAAAACTAGCATTAGTCACTTGTTTTCCTGGAAATCCATGTTTAACTATTTGGTGTTGGTCAACCATTTACATCCGAGCTTTGGTGTCAGTTTTCTTCTATATGTAATCTTGTTAAATTCGTTTTTCTTTCATCACAGGTTGAAACTGTTGCACAGTTTGGTGTTGTATTTCTTCTTTTTGCTCTAGGTTTGGAGTTTTCTTTGGCTAAGGTATGTTAGACTTGGGAAGTTTAAGTTTACTGTCTGTTACGCTGTAAAATTATGAAGGTTTCTGTTTGATGTCCTGAGGGAGGGAGAGCATGAAACTTGCCTTTTGTTTACAGAGGCCATTTAATTTTTCATTGGTGCAGTTAAAAGCTGTGGGCCCTGTAGCTGTTCTTGGAGGCCTTATTCAAATAATGACATTTATGCTCTTGTGTGCCATAACTGCTGTGGTATGGTGTTTAATCTTGCTAACTGTATTTTCTTACAAGTAACTAGTTAATTCATGTCAAAATGAACACCAAGCTTGCCCTTTTTCCTATTTTTCAGTTATGTGGAGCAAAGTTGTCTGAGGGAATTTTTGTTGGTTCCTTCCTGTCAATGTCCTCAACAGCAGTGGTAGGTTTTTTAACCTTTAGTAATATGATGCCACTTTACTTCCTTGGTTGCTTGTTTCTGAATCTCAACTGCACTTCATTCATCTCTCATTTCTTTTTACCAGGTGGTGAAATTTCTTGCAGAAAGGAATAGTAATAGTGCTCTTCACGGTCAAGTAACAATTGGAACTCTCATTTTCCAGGTAGGTTTTGAAGTCTGAAAACTTAGATGGTATGTTTATTGATAACTGATGGACCTTTTACTTTATAAGTTATAACCCTGGTTTCTAAGTCTCTAATGCATATCCATACATCCCTTCATGTGGCTTATTGCAGGACTGTGCTGTTGGTTTACTGTTTGCTTTGCTCCCAGTTTTGGGTGGTCATAGCGGCCTTTTCCAAGGAATGGTATCAGTGGGGAAGCTGTAAGTCTGCTTCTGTAGCTTTTATGGCATATTTCCTTTTTCCTTTTATTCTTTTCTGTGGTTCTTTTGTAGTCCAACATCCTAATTTGTTCTTACTTCAGGTTGCTGGTGTTGTCACTATATCTTGGTGCTGCGTCGGTATTCTGTTGGTCATTTGTTCCTCGCTTTCTGAAACTGATGATGCAGTTGTCCTCTCAAGTAAGTTTTGTTGGTCTAGTAGAGTAAGATAGTTAGCTTTCTGTCTTGACTTTTAATACTTCATTGGCTCATTTGTAATTCTTATGGTGAATCAGACAAATGAGCTTTATCAGCTTGCTGTTGTGGCTTTCTGCTTATTATCTGCTTGGGTAAGTGGAAATATTTATTATTTTTTTCAAGTTTCTTAGATCAAGGGTTAATACTATTCAAATTGCTAATGGCCTCCAAATTTAGTTTTCCTGCTCAATCTGCATGCTTTTAAGTGCTGTTCTGATTTTTTTCACATTATAATCACCATAGTCGATTATTGGTCCAATGTTGGCTGAGTATTGGCTGCTGAATTTCCAGAATTTCTAGTTACACAATAACAATAACACAGTTCTAATGCAGGGATCTTCCTACATATTTGTAATTCTCAACTCTATCTTAACTCTAGTGAATCTCTTGTAACCTTTTCAGTGCAGTGATAAGTTGGGCCTTAGCCTTGAGTTGGGTTCATTTGTGGCTGGAGTCATGATATCGACCACTGACCTTGCACAACATACCTTAGACCAGGTACTCTTCTGGATTTCTACTAGTTACTTAATTTGTTGCAGTCATGTTTATTTGTTTACTTTTGTTTTCCCCCACTTGTACTTAAGAAGTAATGGTGTTGGATTCTTTTGGGGCTTCTTTAACTACGTGTTTGATAAACCTAGTAGCTTGGAAGAAATGTGTAGCCTTCACACTATGATTAATGTGTAATGCTTGTATTTTATATTTTTGTACATTGCAGGTGGAACCAATTCGTAACCTATTTGCAGCTCTCTTCCTTTCAAGTATTGGAATGCTCATACATGTACATTTCTTGTGGAGCCACGTCGACATACTGCTAGCATCTGTTATTCTAGTTATAGTTGTAAAGACTGCTGTTGCTACTATTGTTACTAAGGCCTTTGGATATAGCTTTAGGACGTCATTTGTGGTAAGTAAGATTTGTAAGATTCGAGTCGTATCTTATTTGTTGCAGATAAGCTAATTTGTAGTTTCCTAATTTTTTAACCATGTTTATTTTTTATAGGTTGGAGTCTCACTTGCCCAAATTGGAGAATTTGCTTTTGTCCTCTTGAGTCGGGCCTCAAATCTTAAACTTGTTGAGGTAACTTATCTCTCTTATGGTTAGTCTGAATTTCTTCACCTGGATTCAGTTTTGAATCCCAGCTGTTATGGTCATGATTCTTGAATGAAAGAAATCACGTCTTGCAGTCAATTTGCGTTCACAAAAGCATCTACATATTTTCCTCGATTTCATGTTGATTTTCTTATCATCGTCTTTTCAAACTATTATTCACAGGGGAAAATGTACCTGCTTCTTCTCGGAACAACAGCGCTTAGCCTGGTAATTTTATTTTGATGTTACCTTTCGTGGAGAACGACTCCAATAATTTTTTCTCTCATGCACTGTGTCAAAACTTAACCTAGTAAATGATGTTACAGGTTACAACTCCTCTCTTGTTTAAGTTGACTCCCGCCATAACGAACCTAGGAGTTCTTATGCACTGGTTTCCTTCCGAGGGTACTCCGTATAACGAGGTCTCTCTCTTTCCCCCTCTTTGAAGCACATGCACGCATACTTGCAAGCACGTTATACCTATGAAGTTTGAACTGTACAGTAGGCATTGCTCGCGGCTCCTCTCGTCTCTCTTTTAAAATGCATATCCGTGCAGCGGACCTAAAACTGTAATTAGCTTGTGAAAGCTATCCACAGTTCAAGTCTTGGCTTATTTCCTGTTTCCTCCGCTTTTACAGGAGAAAGCTTCAATGATCGACGCACAGCACAACCGAATATTGTGATCTCCTTCCCATGTCTATCTACTATCCGATCACAATTCATGTCATGTTACGAATTCAGTTGTGTATGATTTGTGAATATCCGGTGTTCCGGTCGCTGCCAATTCCGTCGTTGTAGATGTTGCTGATGACACTTCCAGATTTTCGGTTCCAGCTTCGAGAACTATCGTGTACAGAGCATATCAATTTTGTAATTTCTTGAGGATTTTGTAAATAGGAATATGTTTATGTAGGGCTCCTCTTCAAGTGTGCATGCTAGTCTATTTGGAGAAAAAGTTGCTGCAAATACTAGAGATCGTTAGGAAATTGTATCGTACCAAAAATGGACTTTCAGAATTAATTTTTGAAGAAATACCACGAACTGAATCATTTTTTATCTTATTGAATTGATGCTTCTTTTGTCAATTCTACTACTAAAAGCTAACATAACTCATAATTAGTGTTTAAAATATGACGAAATTGTTGATATTTTTGTCAAATATTAGAAAAATTAAGCATCGATATGGAAAGGGGTTGAAGTGCAAACTTCACCATATATCAATGAGATATAAAAAAAATTAATCAATGAGATATAAAAATATATACGAAATTGTTGATATTTTTGTCAAATATTTGAAAAATTAAGCATCGATATGGAAAGGGGTTGAAGTGCAAACTTCACCATATGTCAATGAGATATAAAAAAATTAATTAATATCGATAATATTTATTGATTTACTATAGAAAATTTGTTGGAAACCATTGCAGATTTCCAACTTTAATCCACCTTGTGAATTTTTTTGAGAAATTTTCTCTAATTTGACCAAACTTGAATGAGTTGATATATCTAGTCCATTGCCGTCGAATACAACTAATATTTGTATATCAATATTTCTATCCAAATTGTTATTTTATAACACATTAAAATTCGCCAGGGCAAATCATATACGAAAATCATAAGTTTCCAAACTAAATCTCAACCAATCTACTGCAATAAGAAGAATTCGAACTGGGGAATATTGAAGCAGTTCCGCTTCAACCTCTCTGGCCCATTTTACTGTACCCGCATTTGCATTTAGATATGAGAAGAAAAAAAAGAGAAAAAATTAGAGAACTTTCCCTACGGGCCGGGCCGTAACCCAAATCAATTGGGCCAATGGACTTCTGAGCCCGATGGAAAAGTAAAGAACCACCAAGCAGGCGTACTCTCTAGAAAAAAGGAGGGTGGGAATAATCAAGTACAAATCTGTTTCTTGTGCTCTGTTGGACTTTCCAGTCAGTCTTTCTTTTCTGGTCTTCCTCCTCCGGTCGGCCCCTCCTCCGTCGCCCCCCCTCCACCGGCGTCGTCTTCTTCTCGTTTCCCTTCTCTTTTTCTGGTATTTTTTCTCTGGCAGACACGGAGACCGACGTGAGTGGATGGAGGGTCAGCGGGCAGCTCTGTTTCAATGCCAGCGAACTGGCTGCAACGCCATGTTTTCCGAGTACGACAATCCCGAAGGCTCCTGTCAATACCACGATTCGGTACCTCTCTCTCTTACTGTGCTCTGGTTTGGATGTGAGAGGAGCAAAGAAGATTATCTTTTCCCCTTTTTCTTCTGGTTCAATTTGAATAATTATTATATCCCAACTGAGATTAGTCACCAAGTTCTTGTTTTTTAATTCTTATTATTTGCTTGAATGCATATTTTCGTCTGAATCTTAAAAGTAATGACCTTGTAATATGCTATTTGGTTTAAACTAATTTCAAACTAAATTGGGTTTAATTGATCCAAATGCTGCACATTGTGTATCTAATTAAGGTGTTCCCTTGCTTGCTTTGTAAACTATGAAGCTTTTAATTGTTAAGCATTTCAAAACCTTGTTATTAGATGTTAATTCAGTTTATTTTTTGCATGTTTGGGCTCGGCTGATTGCGTCGGCATCTCCAAACTTGTCAGGGAGTAAGTATTGCCTGATGATTTCGTTGTTACATCGCGTTTCTTTAGATTTTCTTTTGGTTCGATGCCATAACTTAAGCACAATGTACTTGTTTTTCCCAGCCTATATTTCATGATGGGATTAAAGAGTGGAGTTGTTGCAAGCAAAGAAGTCATGATTTCACCTTGTTTTTAGAATTACCAGGGTAAGCACCGATTCCGCTAGTAGTTTTAAGCATGCCCTATGACTCCACAACAGATTGAATGGTCGCAACACTGAGCTTTGAAGCAAATTTTGATTGTTTGTTGTATTCTTGAGACTTTGTTAGTATCAGTTAGTTACTTAACTCTCATTTTCTTTCTTTTCTCTATTTGGTGAATGCAGATGTAAGACAGGTAAACACACAACAGAGAAACCAGTGTTGGCGAAGCCGAAGCCTAAGGATCCTGTTCCTGCTCCTACTACAGCTCCTGCTACTGATGCATCTTCAAAACAGTCCTGCTCTAGGTGCCGCCAGGGTTTCTTCTGTTCCGATCATGGTACTTTGATTTGATGCTTGTTGCTTTTAAGCATTTGATTACTGTCTATTCTTCATACATTGTGTAACTGGTCAGGAGGTTGGTTGGTTTTTCGTGGAGATGATATAAGTTAGGTGTATAGAAAATGTGAAAGAATCAATATGCACACAAATATTAATGACGATGCAACTATTAGAGATTCTAATATTACCTTCTTGTTGGGAGTTTTGGTGAAAAGTGGGAGTGATTTAATCTCCAAAGCCTGGTAATGATCCTAACACTGAAAGATATCAGCGATATGGGCGTGTTAAAAAATAACAGTAGTAGGATGAGATACAAGATGATTTCTTATCCTTTAGTATCTTATTGAGGAACACGATTTGAGGGAAATGGTGAATATTCCAATTAGCCGTGTTTTTTAATCTTTCTCGAGAATAACTAGCCATGTATTTTAATCTTCATATCTTTACATAAGATAAGAATTCCTCTCAATGATAGCATAGCTGATCGATCTTCTAGAATTTGTATTGCATTTTAGGCATCTGACCGATGTTCCTTTTCCAGGTGCACAAGACAAAGAAATAAACTCAAAGCCTGTAAATGTGGAAACAACTCCACTGCCAGAAAGCATTACTGATGGTCAAGGCACTTCTGCTCCACTGAAAAAGATTGTTGACATAAACCAGCCCCAGACATGCAAGAATAAGGGGTGTGGTAAGACTTTCAAAGAGAAAGATAACCACGAGAGTGCATGCAGTTACCATCCCGGGCCTGCTATTTTCCACGACAGAGTGAGAGGGGTGAGTGTACTACTATAATTGTCAAATTCAGTCGTACATTGTGTGTTTAACTGTACATGTAAATATGGATAATTTGAATAACAATTTTTTCTTTTGGTATTGCAGTGGAAGTGCTGCAACGTTCACGTAAAGGAATTTGATGAGTTTATGAGCATTCCTCCATGCACCAAAGGTTGGCACAATGCTGATTGCTGACCCGGTGTCTTAACATCAGAAGCAGGGAAGGATCTTTTGTTTTTCCCATCTTTCTTGTCCTAAATTTTCTTGTTATTGAACTGATAGTACATTTCTTGCAACTGTCCGCCACGAATATTTAGCTTCTCTCTGTACCACTTTTAGAGTATCTGAATTGTCGTGTGCGTGTTCCTGTTATATTGAACAATAATTCATGGTGTCGAAATCGAACTTATTACGGCTCTACATGTTAAGGTCTGCATTTCTGTCTGATGGAAAATTTACCCTTTTCTTCTGAAATCACGTCCCGAATGTGTGATCGTTTGATTGTTGGTCATTCGGTTCATCTCGGATTTGCTTGTTTCACCGTCTTCTCTCGTACGTTGATGTTTTGGTCCATCTTCCTCTCTTGCAGGTGAAAACTGGTTCTTCATTCAATGCTATTGCTCTGATATAATGCGTTTGCGTGCCACTATTTAGTAAATTATTGTGATAGAAGTGGACTTGGAAAGTTATTGTACGACCCGTTAATCCAAAACGAAACGTGGTTTGGGCTAACCTGTTAGAGTCGGGTCGTTATCGGGTCTTCTGTTAAGAATTTGTTAACGAGTTTGATCGTTATCAGGTCAATTTTTAAGAATCCGAGAAGTATTGAGCATGACATGTTAATTCGATACGAAACGGCACGATTCATTAACAAATTAGATCATTATCGGGTCACTTATTAAGAATGAGTTAAGATAACGAGTTTGACATAACATAACTTACTAAAATAACGAATAAACGACATCACTGTAATAAACACGATCTGTTTGTGAGGTCTAGATGGAAGGCAGATGGATGGTAAATAAGTTAAAGTGTTGCTGACAAAAATTACCTTTGCCTCCAATGTGAAATTGCCTTTTGTGGCTCTGGGATATTGGACCATGGTTGGGCTTTTATTTTCTGCATTCAGAGTGATCGAAGCCCGAATCTAGATGGAAGCTTTTACCGGTCCAACATAATTCGCAACCATTTTTGTTTATCAACTCGATCAATCATGCTAAATTGAGTAATGCTTGAGTCAGTCGTTCATGTAATTGGCTTTCTGACATTAATATATATGACATTAACAATGCATCAGTAGTTACGGGCACATAAGTCAATGTTAAAAAGACGACCAATTCTCATGTTGGACGCGTAAATCTTGTTCTCTATCAATTGTATTGATACATAATTTGTGTGTAGTAAGTCTTATTTTCTATCGAAAACACTACCAATTCATCGTGATTGATGTTATCGATTTTTTATTTTACACATTTTTTTTTCAAAATTTGACGCTGAATTGATTAAACTTAAGAAAATTAAATGACAAGAATTGACTGGAAAAAAAAAGTGTAGATAACTATCTATATGTCATATATCGTTTCTTAAAGATTGAAATGATTAAAAAAGGACGAAAGAATTAAAATTAATTAGAGAGGGTGAAGTTATCACGTGTGTCACGATGGATATAATCAATCCCCTGTGTCCCCTCTTTTATATCTCAACCAAATCTCAGGGTCCCACACCAAGTTTAGTTTTTGCATGTCCCACCAACAACAAAGTTCCGTTGCTTTGCGATGACTGGTTTGAGTCATTGTTTATTTGACCAATCCCATTTTTCTGCTAGTTGCAAATACACACTTAAAAAGTTTGCACAACCATTACAAAGATTTATGCTAGTTTTTCGAACATTGAAGTATATTTGGTTGATGCGGATGACATTTAAAGTTGTAAAATATGTTCTAATATTCTGTCTCCGACGACACAAGCTAATTTTAATCAATGTATAAGAGGTCTACATTGTATTATTAGCTAAAATATACTCATGAGTGTGCTGGTTAATTTGACTATTGATACATATGAATGCATTAACGCTCAATCTTTAGTTTACTGCGACATTAGTTAATCTTGATTCTTTGATGCATATTAGGCCGCCTACGTTACATTATTAGTCAAAATCAACTCATAAGCAAAATTATAATTGGATATTGACTTTAACAATGATTTAAAGAGAAATGTGCGTTAAGTGATACATTTGGTACACTAGGTGACACATTTATTTTTTAAGTAGCATAACACTACTAAAATATAATACAATAGCATTTGCAAATATTCGTACTTATTATTAACATAACAAAAAAAACTAAGGCCATCTCCAACCGATGGCTGGCCAGATGGCTCGTTTTAGTCCTCTAGCCCTCCAAGATATTAATATTTTAATGAACAATACAGGGCTATATTTGCCTCCATCTCCAACCGAGGGCCAGATGGCTCGTTTTAGCCCTATCACAAAAAATCGTCTCCAACCGAGATCTAAATGGCTATAGGGCCAAACATAATTTATTATTTAAAAACTACAACTTAAATGTTGTTTAAGTTTCATGTTGTTAAATGTTTTTTTATGTTGTATAATTTTTATGTTGGTTAATGTTATTTCACGTTACTTAATTTAATTTAATGTTGTAAATGACTTAGGAAGTTATAGGAAAAAAATAGAATTTAAAAAAAACGAAACAAATTTTGTGAAATTGAAGTTATATGAAAAAAATAGAATTTAAAATAAAATAAAACAAATTTTGTGAAATAGAAGTTATAGGAAAAAATGGAACTTAAAAAAAATATGAAACAAATTTTGTAAAATCAAAGTTATAGGAAAAAAAAATCGAATTTAAAAAAAATATAAAAAATAGAAGCTATAGAAAAAAAATTGTAAATAAAAAATAATAAAAAAACTGTAAAACAAAATTAAAGAATTCCTGTCGGTTATAACTGACAGGAATTCCGACAGTTTAAAAAAAAATAGCCACTCCGGGTCGGTTGGTTGGAAGTGGCCAGCCCTCTTCGATTCCGTGGGGCCTTCCCAGATTCCACAGCCCTCTGGCCTAACCCTCGGTTGGAGATCATTTTTGAACTATTTTTATGTGGCGACCCGTCCCAAACTTTTTATGTAAATTCTCCCCGTGCGTGTAAAATGACGATTGTACCCTTATCGTTGAAAATATGAAAACGTCATATTAAGCTTACTCGTTTTAACTATAGTAATGTAAACCCTATATTTGGATAATATATGAAGATTTTATTTACGTTTCCGTTTATGTGTATTAAACTAAGTTAATTAGAAATTTCACCTATAGGGAGACGTATTCTGAGGACGTACGTGGTTAAGCCAAGCTAGGAGGCTTCGTTTGGATTGCGTATTTGTGAGTGGGCAGTTTGTTTTTATACCTATACGTATTTATGGTTTCCAAACTTCATAAAATGCTTGAGATATACTTGCCATGACATTATACGTATTCACAGTTTCCAAAAATGCATGAATGATTCACTTTACGTATATGTTGCTAAGTATTGGATAATTGAGATATAATTGTGATAAATGCTGATATACGGTTGAGATATACTTGCCACGACATTATACGTATTCACAGTTTCCAAAAATGCATGAATGATTCACTTTACATATATATTATCAAATAGATGTTACGTATGATAAAATTGTGATAAAATGTTGCTGTATGGTTGAGATATACTTGTCATGATATTCATACATGTCATATACATACTCATCTGCTGCACTGGTGTTAGTACTTGCCCCAGGGCCAGGGCCAGCCTTCACGTGTATGTTCACATTACACCGTTCGCTCGTCTGGATCCAAGTTAGGTGCCAGCCTGTCGGGTAGATTGCATTAGGCAATCCAACTTGTATGTGATGTGCTTTTGCACCAGCTTCACGTGACCGTAGTACTGAGCGTATTGATTACACCCAGCCTGTCGGGTAGATTGCATTAGGCAATCCGACTTGTGTGCTAGCCATTAGATGATGAGTAGTAGGTTGTATTGTAGTACTTGATCATAGTACTTGAGCGTATTGATTATACTTAGGAATATTGTTTATCACATGATTATACTACTGTAGCATTGATACATAGTTACTTGGCATATTTTAGTTATATCGCATTATAACATTTGCCACATGATGATATAATTGCAGCATCGATCTTAATCATGAATTGAATTATATTGTCGTTTATACTTGCCTTTAGTATTGTGGATATATATATACGTACGTATTATACTTGTCTTTAGTATTGTGGATATATATATACGTACGTACTTACTCATAATGTACACATTATTAAAGGAAATTATAATTGTTTTACGGCGAGGGGTTAGTATGTTCAAAACCAAACGTTTTCACATAAGTTTGTTTTGCTGACCCACTCAACTTGTTTTTCGCCCCTCCAGGACCTAGATAGCTGTTCTGCGTGGCATTCAAGGAACCTTGACTGTTTCTGACATTAAGCTTCAGCTTCTGATGTATGAACTTATCACCGTGTGTAATAAGTATACTTTAGATGCTTGACTACTCTTCAGTAGTCGTCCTATCTTTAAGCTCTGAATAACTATAGTGGGCCACACCCACGTTTGTGCACTCTGTCACTATTTCAAAATTTAATTAATTCTATGTTCGATTTAAATTTATACACTTTTTACATCACTTACCCCTATGGTTACGTCACTTCACGGTGACGGCCAACATGCGTCGACCTTTCCGGGTCGGGGCGTGTCAGCTTGGTATCAGAGCCCTAGGTTTAGATAATCCTGTAAGTCCTAGTGTGTTTAAACCCTTGTCTTCTTATGTCAGAAACATGCCATCTCGAAAAGAGCCACGTGCTCCTGCCGAAAAACCTGTTAACTTTTCCGAAAGTTATGAATACCTTAGACGATTTATTGTTATCTTAGAAAATCGTTTTGACAATCACCTCTAGAACTTTAACCGACGAACCTCTCCATCTGGGAAGCTTTGTTTTGGAAGAAACGAGTAGTTAACCCCATCAATTTGGTAAGTATAGGCTTGCGAGTGTGAGTTGTCATATTCTGAGAGTAACAGAAATTCGAAAAGTAGTAATCAAATCCTCCTAAGATCAATGAACTGCTTCGCTTGACCAGTTCTTTTCCAATTACCCGAAACTTTCTACTCAAGCAGGCTCTAAACTGTAATCAACCTACGGTGACGCCACTAATTGACGATGCTGTTCGATATCCAGAGACCGTTGACCAGCGTTCGGTGGTATGATTTCTGATACCGGATGTAGGTACTAGTATCTGGGAGTGATACCTTATGCCAGTACGCCGGTTCACAGTTTCAGGGTAACGAACAATATTAAAATATTCTAAGCGCGTTAATTAGCAGCGCGACTGATAAATTGATCAACAGTGGCTTCTTGAACTGAAGAAGTTGAATCTTGGAAATTTAGGAGTGGAACGAGTTTTGAGAAGGTTACGAAGACCTTGTAACGCGTGACGAAAAAAAAAAAAAAAAAAAAAACTTAGTAAGGATACCTTAGGGTATTTAATACAGTATGCTAAACAAAATAAAGCTTGTTTATTGAAACTTCGATAAACTACATACGTGGACATACATGAAAATCAAACAAACACAGAGGGGGAGTCTTCACAAGGCTACTCGTGAGGAGCCTCAGAAGTCGACGGAGCTCCAGGAAGACGAAGCGCCAGAGTTGGAATCTCCGGAGCCGGAGCACTTGGTGCAACTCCAGAGGACGAAGGCAACATAAACCTCGGGAGTAACGCCATGAACCTCTCATGATCACTCTGGATCCGACCGTCCGACTCCTGCAGCTGGTCCAGCTTCCTCTTCATGCTGGTCGAGTAACTAGTTGCAAGCAGGTGCAACTCCTTGTTCTCGTGCCTGAGTCCTCTAACTTCTTGCCGAAGACTGGCCACCTCCGCCATCAGTGACTCCACCTGACGAGTTCGGGCAAGAAGGCGTTGGCCCATGTTTGAAACTGAGCCTGCACTTTGGACGCTGAGAGCCAGAGATTCCTGAACAGCCACCTCGTCCGACCGCCTGGATAGCATCCTATTGTCTCTGGGAGTAAGCAGATTTCTGGCTATCACTGTAGCGGTTATTTCATTCCTCATCATTGTGTCCCCGACTGTAAGAGGACCATTGGGGGATATGAAGGACGGATTCCAAATGTTGTTTGGAGAAGACGAGTCATCATCTTCTCCGACATTCAAGTTTAGGCGACGGTCGGAAGGGCAAGACATTTTTTTTTAAAGGTGTTGAGGAGGAAGAGTTCAGAAAGATTAAGATTGCAGAAGTGCAAGAAAAGAGCGGAAGGAGTAAGAGTGCAGAAGTGCAAGAAGGGAGTGTTTGCAGAAGGCAGTTTAAGTGTGATGTGAAGCAGAATTATCGCCTCTATAAAAAGAAGCAAATCAAAGAGGCGCTCCTCAGAGATCAAAGAGGCGCTCCTCACAGATCAAAGAGACAGCCGAACACCTTTCTCAAAAGCTGGACGCTCCTTTCTCAAAGGCCGGATTCCTGTCTTAAAAGAGCCGTTTCCGTTATCAAAAGCTGGGCTTGACTCAGAAATCACGTGGCATCAGCTTTTCCAGCTTGTCGTCACTCGTCACATGCGTCACATGCAGCTTGGAGCTTTGCGAAAACCACGAGCCGAACCCGGATTTGAACCCCGGTTTTCAAAAGATCATCATTCCAGTTTGTCGTCACTCGTCGCGTGTGCAGTCAGCTTCGCGAAAATTACGGACGCTTTGTCAGAAAGCGCGTAACGGGCACTGTTCATCCATCCACCGGCTGCCGACAAATAGTGAGGGAATAGTTCCGGTTGAGGAAGAAGAATTTCTATAAGTCTCGACCTTCGCCTTCTACATCAAAGGCACACCTTCACACCCTCTCAACCTCTCAACCTCTCTTCCTTTCTTCATCTCCGAGAATGTATTCCCAAAGAAATCTTTCGAGTCACTCAGTGTTCTTCATCCCTTGGAACACCTCAGAAAACAAATCATCAAAAGCAAAAGTATTTCATATCAAGAAGGTTAAAAGCAAAAGTATCTCATATCACGCTTTCTCCTCACTTTCATCTGAAGAACATGGAGAAAGTGAGATCCTGATTGCTTACCTAGTCCTGCTCTCGAGTACTCATCTTCGAGCCCCTCCAGCCCACTTCAAAAATAAACCTGTGTAGAGGTACTTCTTCAAAAACAAAAGTATCTCACAGACGAAGCAGAAGGAGTCTGAGTTGCTTCGAAGAGCAGATGAGTCTGGGTTGATCCAAGAGTTCAAGAAGATGCCACACCTGCGTGGAGACCGGACTACTTGAAGCATGTGGAGACAACGTGCTGATTCATCCTCAACTAAGCTGAGGATCACTTGCAAGAAAACCCTCCAACCAGTTCAAGAATAGGCCTGTGGAAAGCTACATTTTCAAAAAAAAAAAAAAAACAAAAGTATCCCATATCACCCCTCCTCATTTTCCTTTTCTTTGTCCTTGTTGTTGAATGAGAGACAAGTAGAAGGAGAACAATCAACAGGAACCCGAAGTGAAACTTCCAATCTAGACCTGATTGCTTGATACTCTGATTGCTTACCTTGTCTGTCACCTCCTTCGGCAGATCTTCTCAGTCAGAGACTTAGGGAACTCATACACTATGGTTGGTATCGCACTTGACCAAGCTTGAAACTACAATAAGCTTTGAGTGAAGACGATACATTACCTTGTGCGACAACATATGTTCAAGATACCACTCCTACCTAAGGAACAAAGGCAACGTAAGATAATACCACACTTCAACACTTAAAAGTTTTTGTGATTTCTCAGTGGCTTAGATCTTGCAAGTCCCTAATGTCATTTGTAATATCCTTCACTAGAACTCACAAAACGAGAACTTGAATTTATGTACTTGTGTAACCCTTCACCATTAATGAGAACTTTTATACTCTGTGGACGTAGCCAATCTGGGTGAACCACACACATATAGTGTTTGATTTCTTACCCTTACCTCCTTACATGCTTATCTACTTGCGTATATACCTTTAACTTTATGTTATTATAAAGTATATATACATATATATATTCTCTCTCGTCATCTTATGCTACGAATGTATTCTGATTTATGTGCTCTTTAGTGATAACATGATCAAATTAGACACTTATTTTGTTAGAACTGCTTGTAACTGCGGTTACAAATCTAGATCTTGGTTGTGTCACGTTTGAAACGTAGTTTGGAGATTCTTTGCTTAGCACTTGTTTGTCAAAAGAGTTTTATGAATAATCGTTCAATTGTGAGAGTTCAGAATATAGACTTGTTTCATTACTGTTGTTACCCAAGGGGGGTAGTGCATGAGCACTGTAGAGATTTAATCAGATGTTGTTTGTGTATTTCCCAATGGGGGGACGATGGTAATATTACACCCTTAGGAAGTTGTAACTTACTTATCATGACAATAGTGAGTTGTCGATATCGTGGGCTGCAGACCGTAATATCAAGGACTTATTCGTTGAATTTGTTAAGCAAGTAAATAGGTATATTATTTTACAAGTAGTATTTACTTATGTATTTGTTGTTTTACCTATTTATTACTTGGGCTCAACCCAAGGATATTACGTACTTTTAAGTATGCAACGCTCGGAAAACGTAGTAGAAAAATCCTATGTTCAGTTTTAAAATCAATACAACTACTCTAACCTTATGTTGTTATATGTATGTAATTTCAACAGGACATTAGTACATATAAATATTTTCGACATTTCTCTTTGCAAAAACTATTATACTATAGTATTGTACTGAAGAAGAAGGAAAGTATGAGTTGGAGGCATGAAAAGGAATCAATGCACTCTGAATCGCGACGGAGCAGCATTTTTCCCTTTTTGTACAATCACTATGACTTGATTTCTTCGTTAGTATGTATGTTTGTACATCCCTATCTTAAGTTTTGTATAACAAATGATTTTAAATTTCGAGGACGAAATTTTTATAAGGGGGGTAGATTGTGGCGACCCGTCCCAAACTTTTTATGTAAATTCTCCCCGTGCGTGTAAAATGACGATTGTACCCTTATCGTTGAAAATATGAAAACGTCATATTAAGCTTACTCGTTTTAACTATAGTAATGTAAACCCTATATTTGGATAATATATGAAGATTTTATTTACGTTTCCGTTTATGTGTATTAAACTAAGTTAATTAGAAATTTCACGTATAGGGAGACGTATTATGAGGACGTACGTGGTTAAGCCAAGCTAGGAGGCTTCGTTTGGATTGCGTATTTGTGAGTGGGCAGTTTGTTTTTATACCTATACGTATTTATGGTTTCCAAACTTCATAAAATGCTTGAGATATACTTGCCATGACATTATACGTATTCACAGTTTCCAAAAATGCATGAATGATTCACTTTACGTATATGTTGCTAAGTATTGGATAATTGAGATATAATTGTGATAAATGCTGATATACGGTTGAGATATACTTGCCACGACATTATACGTATTCACAGTTTCCAAAAATGCATGAATGATTCACTTTACATATATATTATCAAATAGATGTTACGTATGATAAAATTGTGATAAAATGCTGCTGTATGGTTGAGATATACTTGTCATGATATTCATACATGTCATATACATACTCATCTGCTGCACTGGTGTTAGTACTTGCCCCAGGGCCAGGGCCAGCCTTCACGTGTATGTTCACATTGCACCGTTCGCTCGTCTGGATCCAGGTTAGGTGCCAGCCTGTCGGGTAGATTGCATTAGGCAATCCGACTTGTATGTGATGTGCTTTTGCACCAGCTTCACGTGACCGTAGTACTGAGCGTATTGATTACACCCAGCCTGTCGGGTAGATTGCATTAGGCAATCCGACTTGTGTGCTAGCCATTAGATGATGAGTAGTAGGTTGTATTGTAGTACTTGATCATAGTACTTGAGCGTATTGATTATACTTAGGAATATTGTTTATCACATGATTATACTACTGTAGCATTGATACATAGTTACTTGGCATATTTTAGCTATATCGCATTATAACATTTGCCACATGATGATATAATTGCAGCATCGATCTTAATCATGAATTGAATTATATTGTCGTTTATACTTGCCTTTAGTATCGTGGATATATATATACGTACGTATTATACTTGCCTTTAGTATTGTGGATATATATATACGTACGTACTTACTCGTAATGTACACATTATTAAAGGAAATTATAATTGTTTTACAGCGAGGGGTTAGTATGTTCAAAACCAAACGTTTTCACATAAGTTTGTTTTGCTGACCCACTCAACTTGTTTTTCGCCCCTCCAGGACCTAGATAGCTGTTCTGCGTGGCATTCAAGGAACCTTGACCGTTTCTGACATTAAGCTTCAGCTTCTGATGTATGAACTTATCACCGTGTGTAATAAGTATACTTTAGATGCTTGACTACTCTTCAGTAGTCGTCCTATCTTTAAGCTCTGAATAACTATAGTGGGCCACACCCACGTTTGTGCACTCTGTCACTATTTTAAATTTTAATTAATTCTATGTTCGATTTAAATTTATACACTTTTTACATCACTTACCCCTATGGTTACGTCATTTCACGGTGACGGCCAGCATGCGTCGACCTTTCCGAGTCGGGACGTGTCATTTTAGCCCTCTGAACCCTTCGGTTAGAGTTGGTCTAAGACCAACAAACCATATATTTCACCAGTATTGAATTCAAATCTGGATATCCACTTGTGAAGAAGCCTTTTTAGTGCATCGGAAAAATAATTTGATATATTAAGTATCATAATTAAAACTATTAAGTTATTACACTTAATATATCGAACGGTAATTCCGCACACCAAACAGTATCTCACTTCTCACAGTTGAGGAGCGAAGGGAAGGTAATGGAATCTTAAATGTAGCAGTGATGAAGGTGGGTCCCAGTGACGCTGCCAGTGGGTTTAAAAGTTGGACTCGGCAACTGTCACGCCGGTAGTACAATTGCTGACGGCGGGTCACCGGCTGCTTATACGCCGGTCTTGTCTTTGGTTTATAGGCTCAGACGCAGACTGTCTGGCTCTAACCTATAGATACGCTATAGCTGTCTCTCACTTTTTTCATTTTTTGACGCTTTGTTTTTATTGTTTTCGGCTAGAGGTAGGTGCCCCCCCTCACGCATAGATTTTTAAAATATTTTTGTTTTTTTTTTGTACATATCTTAATAATTTGTTAAATTGCATTTTTTTTAGAAATGTAATATTGACATACCCTTTTTACTTATCTCACATTTTTTTAGATTTCGACCGTCGGATTGGATGAATTGAAAAAGATTTAATAGTTAAAAATAATAAGAGTGTGTGAGAAGTAAAAAGGGGTGTGTGAATAGCACACCCCTTTTTTAAACTTTTACATATGATAATAGTGATATGTTTATTATACACATACTTACGTACTTTTCACATTTAATCCATGTTACTTATATTTTTTAAAGTTAATTTTTTAAAAAATAACCTTAATTTATTTTCTAATAATTTCGGCTAAAATTTTAGACTAAAAGAGTTTGAGCAGAAAAATTATTTATAAACTAAATATTTTAAATTTTAGATCAGGATTAGAGATAGTTTTAATGATGCACAGAAAATTCATATATTCTATACATATTTTTCTCATATTATTGGAACGATAATAATAAATAAATATTTTAAATAAATAAATTTTAAGGTTTTATAAAAATGGCCATATTTTCCAAAAATAAAAATTTAACAAAGGGTTCAGGTACTATATACTTGTTATGTATTTTACTAGCTATAATCCAAATAATGCAAATTATTGGGTAACATATATATACAGGCCATTTGTCAAAAGGGTTACCATTTTTATGTAAAAATGAGGACTAGTTAGAGGACTCATTTCATGTCGAACTTTAACTATTCAAAATGTCTGTTTTTTTAATTCTCAGTTTATAGGTCATTCTTGTAAAAATTCAATTTAATTCAAAATCATTTACCTATTTAATTATCACGATGAAATTTCATTATTTTTTATAAATCAAAATATTTCTTCAAATTTTTAAAACTCTATTAGATTAAAATATTTTCGAATTTGCTAATATTTTACAAGAATGACCTATAAGATCCAACTTAAAAATTTAACGATTTGAATCGTTGAAAGTCCATGTAGTATAGACTCTACAAGAATCCTCATTTAAGAAAAAAAAGAGAGAGATCACTCTACTTAAAGATCTTGCATACATACACACTATTGAATATTGAATTGATTTTAATGAAATTGTGTGGTAGAGATTAAAACACAGACCACACAATATCAAACACACAATTTTATTAAAGTCAAATCTAATGGTCAAGAGTGAATTCTCAATTTTTTAGAAAAATTGAGATTTCTATTGTAAAATGATTCGTGTGTGTGTGTATCCTTCTTCTTTTATTGGTGTTGTGCGATTAATGTGGCTTGGAATAATGGGTTTGGGTTGTCTCCGTCCACAGGATATATAACACTGTATATGACTTATTAGCACACCCTATATCCTATATACTGTGTATGACTTATTGGGTGGTCTCATCCTCCTAACTAAATAGTCTTTTAACAATTTATGCGTCGTAATATAAATATGATAATGTTATTAACACTCTTTTTCTTACATTTTACACTTTTTTTTATTTATTTTCGTGCGTCGAATATAATTAATTCAAGCAAATTAATATATAAAATTTAATAAGAATGTGTTAAAAGTAAAAATGAGTGGTTTCAGTTCAATTGGTAATTTAGTTGGAATCGCGACTGATTTGATTTCATTAGCTTCCAAAATGTCGAAGTCAACACTAATAGTTCATCTATGTTATAAGAAGATGAACGCAATTTGTATGAAGCTGATGTGATTTCTCACACCGCGTCAAACTAGTATTGGTTAATTAAGACTAAAACATAACAGTTTCATATTTTTGTGAGAGTAATGTGGTCAAGTCAAGATTCTCATACACAATTTTTTTAGAAGTAGAGCCAGTAACGTGATACTAGATTGAATATTTTGTTACACCTTATTTTTCAGAGTTGTGCAACGCTCGTTCAATTCTGTGTCTGTGCTTGATTTATACGATTATCATAACTGCATCTATCCATAGAATTCGCATTTGATTTGGCAATAAGAATGTGAGTGAGTTTTTCACACTACAACTCACCTCTTGCAGTTTTTCGATCTTTAAATTAAATAAACCAAAATCATTATTAAAAATGCCGATATTGGTTGAAATATTGATATAGGATGGTTTCGATGGAAATTTTTTTTAAAACGGGAAAATTTTAAATAAAACTCTAGAAAATGTGATATGACAGTTCGTCGATATTTAATTTAACTTATATATCAAAAATATCGATGAAATTTGTCGATTTTAACAGAAATTTAAGAATTTTTCTAATATTAAATGAAGTTTACTCTCTTTCATATTTTAATCTGATTTTTTTGATTTTTCTATATCAAAAAAATTTCAAACATCGATCAAAATATACTTTATTATAGTAAATAATTTGTAGTGTGAAAATCATTTTTTAATGAAAAATCACTCATAAAACGAAAATCTTATATTGAAAAACAAAAAAAAAGATCAAATATTCTATACTTAAAATAAGTGTGACATCACTGCAGCGTCAATTATTGTTTAACACATAATTAAATCATGATAAAAAGTTAATAAAATTTAAATTTATAGACACGTGCCGATTAATAATGAGACCCATAGAGATACCACATTTATTTTAAATGCAAAAGATTTAGTCTAAAGAAAAGACCTAACGTATATTGGAGGGATCAGGTATGTTAAGGGAGAAAGCTTTTGGATATAGTTTCCAAAAAAAAAGAAGCTTTTGGATATTAAACCATAGAAAATAGAGATAGCAGGAGGTCCTAATCCCAGTAATACAAGCACAGACGAAGGGGTTTTAAAATAATGGAATTAAAAAGTTAGCACGGCCAGCTTTAAACGAAGGAAGCCTGTTGTATGTTTTGGTGAATGCTGCTGCTGCAAAAGCCTGCAAGATGCAGCTGTTGCCAAACATTACTTAACCCACAACTGAGAAAGAAACAGAGATTTTTTATAAACTCTTCGTCACTACACTTTTTTAGAATATTTGTTTTATAATGTTAGAACGGTAAATGTGCAACGAAGATGAGATGGTGGATAATTCATGGAGAGAGTATCCTTCCTCCTTAGTATTTCTCAGATAGAAGCTCTTAAAGTAGGACTTTTTAGTTTCTATGGATTCTCCGTCATTTTATATTTTTCACACAAAATTTGATAACGTTGATACAAGAATTATGCTAAAAACATTACGTAGTAGAGAGTTTAAAAAAAAATCTTACTTAAAAAAAAAAAAGTCTTATTACCCTTTCTTCCCACAACTACTACGCTCTTTTTGTGTGCTTGTTAACATTAATATTAATCATCCTTTTAATTAATTTGTTATTAGATCGATTCCTTCTCATATTCTAGTGACGTGAATGTAAAAGAAAGAGTACGAAATTATTAGGGTTTCATGAGCTATTCTCTCTATTATCTCAAAAAATGTGACGAGACTCTTTGAATATAAAATTTTCTGATATCTCATAATTTAACATTAATTTTTACATTAATATTATAAAATTTTGTGCTTAAAAAATAAAATGACAGAAAAAATTTCAGAATCTCTTTAACGTTTTTGAAAACACCTAAACAAACGTAATGATGATTCCTTTTGTTTTGTGTGTTACTTTTAATGTTATGTTCATCGACCCTAATATTTAAAACATTGTCATCATCATTGTGTGATGCATGATTAGATTCATTATTGATAATTAGAACTTCATAATTAAAACATTGCCCTCTTGGGTCGTGAAAGAAACTTCGACACACAATTTTTACAAAGTAGTGTTATGTGCATTGAAAACTGTACTTACGTATAAAATTATACGACATTTAAATACAATGAAATATAGTTTTTCATGAGAATGAAGTGACTAAAAAATTAGGTCATCTACATTGGAGATGAGTAAAGATCGAAAACTCAAAAAATGATTTGATTTGAGGATGGGGGCCTAGTGCAGTGGCACTAGAGCCAAAACAACTCCCACCTCATCCAAGGTTCGAATCCCTCCACCCCCAAATTTAACTAATGACAAAAAAAAAAAAAATGATTTGATTTGTCAAAGAATTTATCTTGAAACGATGCTAGGTTATAATTTTATAGAATTTACTAAGTTATTATTTGGCCAAAAGAGTATTAGACTTACTAACTAGGTCTCCTTTTAGTCCCTTTTTCTAGGGCCCAACTGTCACTTGGAATAATTGACTCAAATTTAACACTGTATTTAAAAAAACAGTAGTTTAATTAAATTGATCAACAAATTTAAAGTCTAAACTTAAAACTAATAAAATTATTGAAAGGGCTATATTTAGCCATTTCAGTTGAAGATAATATATGCGTATGACTTGACAATGTTCATTTAAAAACAATTTTTTCTAAGCTTATAATTCTAAACGGAGCTATGTCTAACAATTTAAATTGGAGATGGCCTTAGTCATAATTCTCAAATTGTTTACGTTGGGTCACATGAAAGTGGTTTTGCTTGATATATGACAAACTTTGTTAACATTCAAAATGTTGCTATTACAATATCTCAAACTGATTACGTACTATTGGGTTGGTGTGTATATATATATTTATTCATTTTTTTTCAAGGAAGATCAGTTAGTGATTTCGTTAAGATAATTCACTCTTTTGAGAATTAGAAAAACTCACATAAGTATTTCAACTTCTCACTTACCACAATTATGTAATTTAGTAACTCCAAAAATCAAACCCATAACATGTCGGGTGATATACGTGTCTATGTACATATATTATTTTGCATAACACTGCATTGCCTAAGTAACTTATTATCCCACCAAATGCAAGAAATAACAAGGACAGAAGAGCATCAATCTCTCTCTTTCCAAACATAATCTAAAGGTCAACATTTTAACTTCGGGTCAAGGCCAAGTTGCAGTTTTCACCATTGAAGGTGACCACAAATACACATCAAAAGCCGGAGTTCGGGCCTTCGTCCGTTTCTTGGAAAGGAAGAATTGTGTCATTGTTTCAACTTTGAAGCCGGTTTTGTTGCACAAAAAAGGGAAAAAGAATCCCACACAACCAAAAAGGATTTGGATTTTCCATCCAACCAAACACTTTTCGAAGGAAAAACAGATCCATTTCTTCTTTGATTTGATATGATTTTACTTTATGGGACAAGAGCCGAGCCAAGACAAAAAGACAAAAATCCTCGGAAGCATACGAAACACGACAGTGGCAAATCAGTCTTTCTTCGCTCTTTACTTCTTTCACCGAACCAGAAGACCGAACCATGACTCGGTCTTCCCGACTCAGCCCACGCGCCATCTGCAGTGATTGAGACAGTAAGACGGAGACGCGGTAGGGGTAGAATGGTAAATTTATAAATGGGAGCAATAAATAGAAACAGTGGTACTTTTCTAGGTGGCGAAAATTGCATGGGCTTTGGAAAAGGAAAGGTACGAGATGACGGCCGGTGCCGTTTGCTTTGCAGTTTGTGACAGTCTGAGTGAACGTCGCTTCACTAACGTCGCTTCACCGCCGTTTACAAACATCTCTTTCTACAACACGCAGAGAGAGAGAGAGAGAGTCTCTGAAGAATTCAATTCTCTCTCTTCATAACACTCGGGCCTCAGTCTGCCTTACACTTCACGCCAAACGTCTGCTCTCTCTCTCCTCACTGTCTCTCTTTATCTTTCTGATAGTGGTATTATGTGTGAGTGTGAAGAACAAAGAGGGCTTAGCTCATCCACCCTCTTCGGGTTTTAGCGTTTGGCTTTCGTTTTCTCTTCCTTCTTCTCCAACGTCTCTTTCTGCGACTTGTGTTCTGTGAAATTGCGAAGCTTTGTGGAGATTAATGGAAAGAAGGGTTTTATGGAGGAAGAAGACGGAGCTCGTCCTCTGCTTTGGGTTAGCTTTTATGGCGGTTCTCTTTCCTCTCGGCTCCCCACTCAACGACGAAGGTGATTCTCTCTCCCTCTCTTGTTGGGGTTTTCTGAGTTTTGGGTTTCCATTTGCATACACTCAATTGTAGCCCAAAGTTTCTTCCTTGGCTTCTCGTTTGGTTGCCTAGAGAACTTAGGAAAACGAAACTACATTTTTCTCCATAGCCAAAAGCCGATGTCCAATAGGCTCTCTCTCCACCTGGGTTTTTTTGGGCTCTGCTTTCCATTTGTAAACTTCGCCTCTGCGTTGTAGTTAAAGTTTCTTCCTTGGCTACTCGTTTGGCTGCTGAGAAAGCAAAAGGAAAACCAGTCCCACATTTTCTCAGCAGCGAAACGCTTTAGCCCAATCAACGTCGAAGAAAAGGCTCTTTCGGACGTTCCGGGGATGTAAAAAGACTTATTTTTACTGTTTACTTTGAAATAATTATTTTATTTTTTCATATGTTGATGGGTATTATTTAATGGGGTTATTTAATTCTCTGGAATATTAAAATGGGGTTCACAGGAAAAGCGTTGATGTCAATTAAGGCGTCGTTCAGCAACGTCGCTAACGTGTTGCTCGACTGGAACGATGCCCATGACGGCGATTTCTGTTCTTGGCGTGGGGTTTTCTGCGACAATGTCAGCCTTTCTGTGGCTTCCTTGTGAGTTTTCTCTCTCCTCCCTCTCTCTAAACCTGTTCCGATTCTTCATGAACCCTGTTCATAATGGTCTATTAACTCTGCTTAGTTAATGCTTAATGTTAACGGGGTTCCTTGGTTTTTTCATGATTGAAGGAATCTGTCTAATCTGAACCTTGGCGGAGAGATTTCGCCGGCCATCGGAGACTTGGGGAACTTGGAATACATGTAATCCCATCTCTTTTTTTTTTGTTCCATTGTAATTTCTTACTGCTAAATTGTTGTAGAGATTTTGATGGACGGATTGTGTTTGTTATTGATAGAGACTTGCAAGGGAATAAGCTCACCGGTCAAATCCCCGATGAGATTGGCAACTGTGCTTCTCTCATACATCTGTAAGTTCTTTCTTTGGCTATTAACTGTGGTCTCAAATTTTTCCGCTGTGCGGAGCCTTTTTTCGTTTTGCTTTTGCTAATCTTTTATATTGCAATGTAGGGATTTGTCTGACAATATTTTGTATGGAGACATACCATTCTCCGTGTCGAAGCTTAAGAAGCTGGAGCTTTTGTAAGTGTTTTAATCATTGATCGCCAGTAAGCATTCCTCCCTGATTCTTTAATTTCCATACGAACTAATCTGATTTTATTTATCCAGAAATTTGAAGAACAATCAACTGACTGGTCCCATTCCTACGACTCTCACACAAATTCCAAACCTTAAAACTCTGTGAGTTCCTTGTTTATCTGTTCTGTGAATTAAGTTTTAAGGCGTGAAATGTTTGTATGTTGCATGGAAGTATTCAGTTTCTTAAAAATTATTGTGTAATTTCTGGATAGTACTTATAGCTGTTGGTATTGGCAGAATTTGCACTAACAGTTTGTTGTTTTTATGATGGTTTGATTTTTGTAGTGATCTTGCTCAGAATGAGCTTACTGGTGAGATTCCAAGGCTAATGTATTGGAATGAAGTATTGCAGTACCTGTAAGTTCCTTGACCATAATGGAAACAACCATCTTATTTTTCAAGTTTTGAATATATCATTCTAATTTTTTATCTGGTAGTATCGGTTGATATCCCATCAGTTGTGTACATTATGTGTTCGTTGTGGGAAGAGTTTATTGTATTTGCTTAAGAAGCTTACAAGTTTCTGATTATCTTTGTTCAAAATTGGCTTTACAGTGGATTGCGCGGAAACTCATTAACTGGAACACTGTCACCTGATATGTGTCAATTAACAGGCTTGTGGTACTTGTAAGTATTTGTACATCTTAGATTCAACTACTCTTAGAGCTTTCCCCTTGATAGTTTTTCTTGATTTACTTAACAGTGATGTTAGAGGCAATAATCTGACTGGCACGATCCCAGACAACATTGGAAATTGCACAAGCTTTGAGATCCTGTAAGTTTTTGTTTTGGAGTTTAAGTTCCTGCCACACTAGTAAAAAAAGAAGCTTTTGGATTTGATTCTCATGATATGTTATGGGTGGCTGTGATAGGGATATATCGTATAATCAGATCACAGGGGAAATTCCGTACAACATTGGTTTTTTGCAAGTGGCTACGTTGTAAGTTTTATTGCTTTCAACTGTTAGTGTAGTTATTCTAGAATTCAGCTTATTAAAGTACTAAAATGTTATGGTGGATTTTGCTAGGTCCCTTCAAGGAAATAGACTGACAGGAAAAATCCCTGAGGTGATTGGTTTAATGCAGGCTCTTGCTGTCCTGTAAGTGCCTTGTTTAATCTTGTGAGAATCTGTTCCAGTAGAATTTTGAAGTAGTTTGCTGTTTGCTTGCATGTTACGGAGGTTCATTTTTTCTTTAATTGTCTGTCTTCCAGGGATTTGAGTGAGAACGAACTGGTAGGGCCAATCCCACCAATATTTGGCAACTTATCCTACACTGGGAAATTGTAAGATCTTGGCTTTGAGGGATGATGTCACCTTCAGTGTTCCATAATTGTGGCTTGACACATTTCTTTTTTGTTGCAGATACCTGCATGGCAACAAGTTGACTGGGTCAATTCCTCCCGAACTTGGGAATATGTCAAAACTTAGCTACTTGTGAGATGCCTAATATGATATGATACCGAATTACAATCTCATGGATGCTATGTGTTACTCTCCATGTCTTAATTTACTTATCAAATTATCTATGCAGGCAATTGAATGACAACAAACTGGTTGGGAGAATTCCTGCTGAGCTTGGGAAGCTGGAGCAGTTGTTTGAGTTGTGAGTGTCTATTGATCTAGAATTCTTGGCCCTTCCATGTTCCTAGTGTTATTATTACTTACTTCAATGTTATGGGTCAGGAATCTTGCCAACAATGTTCTGGAAGGTTCCATTCCACATGAAATCAGTTCCTGCACTGCCTTGAATCAATTGTATGATACCTTATACATGACTACCACCTGAGTTTAATGGCATGTGTAACATTATGATACTGATTAAATTTCTTGTGGCTGAATGCTGTTTTTATTTAAGCAATGTGCATGGAAACCGTTTGACTGGGTCCATCCCTCTGACATTCCGAAATCTGCAGAGTTTGACTTATCTGTGAGTTTCTGTTTTGAACTTTCGGGAACTTGTATACCGATGATCTTAATTGTGTACTGATAAAATCAATTGATTGAACCTTCAGGAACTTGTCAAGGAACTATTTTAGTGGGAGAATAGCTATTGAGTTGGGACGCATCATCAATCTGGACACATTGTGAGTTTCTATGTCTTTAGTTTTGCCTTAAAGCTGTTACTTCAGATTTAAGTGACATTGTATTGCCAATCTTTTCAGGGATCTGTCGAGCAATAACTTTTCTGGCCCTGTTCCAGCTTCGGTTGGTGATCTTGAGCACCTTCTGACCTTGTATGTTTACACTTGTACGTTGTTACTATATAGATTCACTTTGTGTGTAACCAGACTCTTAATTCATATCGTTACTTGCAGGAATTTGAGTGGTAATCATCTTAATGGTTCTTTGCCAGCAGAATTTGGGAACCTCAGGAGTGTTCAGACTATGTAAGCTTTTAATAGGTCTCTATTGTAGTTATAATTTCGCCGACGAAACTCATGCATTTCTAATTTTCTTGTGCCTTTATTTGAATGATTTACAGTGATATGTCATTCAACTATCTTTCTGGGAGCATCCCAGGAGAATTGGGGCAGTTGCAGAACCTTGCAGCACTGTAAGCTCCCTACCCTCTTCTTCATCAAGCCATGTCTCAGTTTTTGTGCTCTACATAAATCATCGTGCTGAATATATGTGTTTGAATTTCAATAGGATACTCAATAACAACAACTTGAATGGAGCAATACCTGATCAGCTAACCAACTGTTTCAGTCTTGCCACCTTGTGAGTTTTGTTTCTTAAATCTTTTTTCATATTTATTCTTGTATTTTCCGAAGCATTTCTTAATGCTGTTTCATCTATGTTTCAGGAATTTCTCATACAACAATCTATCAGGCGTTGTACCTCCCATGAGGAACTTTTCACGATTTTTGCCAGACAGGTATGCAAGGAAACGCACTAAGTTGCTGTTTTCTATATTTGCTAGTGCTGATTCAAGATGTCTGTTTCAGCTTTACTGGAAACCCGTTGTTGTGCGGCAACTGGTTGGGATCGATATGTAGTCCTGTCACAAAATCCAGGGGTAAAAGTAAAGACTGTATTCTCATTTTTCTGCTCTAATGGAGCTCTGGTATTTGACCTCCTATATCTACTCCAAATTTAACAAAGTACCCTTCGGGGTTATACTTGCAGCAATATTCTCCAGAACCGCCGTCGTTTGTATGGCTTTAGGTTTCATCACATTGTTATCCATGGTAATAGTTGCAGTTTACAAATCCAACCAACCAAAGGATTTAACGATGGGTTCTGGCAAGTGTGGGCAAGGTATTTACTCTCTTTTTGTATTTTTAATTTATCTTGGTTTTTGTATTATTGATGTACTGCCTTACGAAGATCCGTTTTTCTTTCCAGGCCCTCCTAAACTTGTAATCCTTCACATGGATATGGCTGTACATACCTTTGACGATATAATGAGAATTACTGAGAATCTAAATGAGAAGTATATTATAGGTTATGGTGGTTCTAGTACAGTGTACAAGTGTATACTAAAGAATTCCCGACCCATGGCAATTAAGCGACTCTACACTCGGTATCCTAATGACATGCGGGAGTTTGAGACTGAACTTGAAACCGTTGGCAGAATCAAGCATAGAAATCTTGTCAGTCTGCATGGCTATTCACTCTCTCCCCATGGAAATTTACTCTTCTATGACTATATGGAGAACGGTTCCCTGTGGGATATGCTTCACGGTTAGCCCTCCTGAACTGTCATTTTTTATTATTGTCAGAAAGAATACCATTGAACTCATATACTTGAGTGTTTCCAATATTCATGACAGGACCATCAAAGAAGGTTAAACTTGACTGGGAAACGCGGTTGAAAATAGCGGTTGGCGCAGCACAGGGACTTGCTTATCTTCACCATGATTGCAACCCCCGTATCATTCACAGGGATGTTAAATCCTCAAACATTTTGCTGGACGAGAATTTTGAGGCTCATCTCTCTGATTTTGGAGTTGCGAAATTCATCCCAACTGCACAGACTCATGCATCAACTTATGTTCTTGGAACAATTGGCTACATTGATCCAGAATATGCCCGAACCTCTCGTGTCACTGAAAAGTCTGACGTGTATAGCTTTGGGGTCGTTCTTCTTGAGCTACTGACCGGGAAAAAGGCTGTGGACCAGGATTCCAACTTGCATCAACTGGTATGTTTTCTATATCAAACTTTAGGCTTCGTAAAGAACTCTCTGCTTGACATAATATTTTGCTACATGATACGAACTTTGTTTATTCAGTGGCATTTTCTTGAGCTTGCTTTAAATTGAGATCCGTTGTCCCAGATACTGTCCAAGGCTGATACCAATACTGTAATGGAGTCTGTCGACCCTGAGGTTTCGGTTACTTGCATGGATTTATCTCATGTCAGGAAGACCTTCCAACTCGCCCTCCTGTGCACCAAGCGAAACCCTACTGAAAGACCTACCATGCACGAGGTTGCAAGGGTTCTGGTCTCCCTCCTTCCTGCACCCGCCACAAAACATTGTTCCATTCCGAAGGGCATTGACTACGCCAAGTTTGCGGCTGACAAGGAACCACAGAAGCCAAAACCGCTGCAGCAACAGCGGAAGCCAGTTCAGCAAGAGAGCCATTCATCCGACGCTCAGTGGTTTGTCCGGTTCGGCGAAGTCATATCCAAGAACACGCTTTGAATGAAAGCTTCAGATTAGCCCTTTGCTTTTAAAACAGCTGAAATTACAATATAAGATTGGTTGAAGTGGGGGGATTGAGAAGGAAAATCCCAGTTTTGGTTCATCTGCTAGTACCAGTAGCAGTAGATGAAATATATGTAAGTGCCAAGTGTGATGACACATCTTTCGGAACGACGTCGTATAAGCAGGGATTGAAAAGTAGGAAGAAAGAACTAGTTTTTGTAACGACTTATATATTTTGTTAAAGAAATGTTACTTGTCGGATTAAGTCCTGATCCCTCTCTGGTTGGATGTTTATGTTTTACTTTTAACCGTGGTGAAAGTGAAAAGTGAGTATCCACAATGATTCGGGATGAATGTGTGAAAAGGCCATTGCTTTCTGAAAACGGGTTCACGAGAGAATTTATGATTTCTGAAGTTGGAAAAACATCAAATTAATGTTTATCTGAGAGGCCAGTCGTGGGGTTTTCCAAGGCAACAGGCAGGATGGCAGATCTATGTTACTGGTTTTCGTACCCTGAGTAAGTTGTAGATGGGGGGGCGGGGCCAAACTAGAACTGGTTCAAATAGAAGCTATCATTGGGCAAAATCGCTCGAAGAGGGGACATTTACATGAAACGAATAGTGTCCTAAATATGTTACGCATTATGTGCTTTATGTTCATAATGTCTTTTTAGCGTCTCGTTTTATATGGGTTTTCATTACAACTTGCATGATTTGAAATCCTTTCGGATCTCTTTGTTCGGGGCCTAAGGATTAGTAGATCTGGGCGTTGAAGAGAGAGATCCAGACCATTGGCTTGTATGAGCTGGACTAATGGAATGAATTAATGAAGACTGTAAAATTTAAAATGAGTACAAAATTCATGATCTGTCGAGGCAAAGAGGATCTCAACTCCATTGAATAGAGCTGATGTGAGGATTTCGAGCAACGAGGGGATCAAATATAACAAAAAAGATTATTTGGGTAACGGATTTGGCACTTTCAATTTAAGATGGTGGGGTTAATAAACGATATAAAATTTTCAATTTGAAAGACCTAAAGCTTAACCGAGAGTGCGAAAATTGGTACCCTAGTTTTTGCACTGTATAGCCCATGTTCATGACCTCCATGCTCTATTGTGTGCATGAGATTTGTAGGTATTCAAATTACTTGTTTTTCCTTTTTCTCTTATCATAATTTCAAAAAAAAAGTGAACTTGTAGGTACATTTCGAACTGTAGCACCACAATCTATGATAATTCGCTTTAAAATCATGCTAACATCTACATTTCCACCGGTTGTTTTCTAATCGAGGAATCCGCTCCTTTTACTCACATAATGATATATCTGCTTTTCATTTAACCACTAATTTTTCTTTCGCAACATCTGTCATTTTCATCGACTTGAGGCTCGTTTAGTAACCATATAAATACTCTGAGACTACGAGCCCTATGCATAAAAAAGAATTCAATTAGTTGGATTGCTTCTTCAACAAAATTAATAAGCCACAAAGAAAATACTAGATGATATAAAAAGAGAGACCCAACTCAACAAGGCTTTCTACTTTGCGAAAGTCGGGAGGAGAACGTTTGTCTTACGCAGCATTACTCTTGTTTTACAAAAAGGTTGTTTTTACGATTCGAACCCGTGACTTTTTAGTACGGAGCAACTTTTCTGCTGCGCCAAAGATCACCCTCAAAATACTAGATGATATAAAATTATAATTTACCTCAGGATGTTGCTGAAATGAACTTTGGTCTGTTCACTTTTGTGGCCTTATTTCAATTAGTGGAAGCAATCAATCTTGTATTAATATAACAAATTCGGAGCTTGGTCTCTTCGGCGTTTCACTAATCACGTTTACGAAGAGAGATTAATCACGCTTATTTCAATTAGCAGGCAAAGGCATTTTTTGACTCAGGTTTTGTATTATGCTGTGCTTCGGAACCAAGGGAAAGCTGGAAAATGTCAAAGGATAAGATATTGAGGAGTTCAAAGTTGAAAACTTGAATAAATTTTAAACGACAAGAGAAACTTACATGCAATCAGATGTCAGGTGGTGATATTCCATGCCTATCGTGCGTTACTATGTGTTTTACTTTTACTCACATAACATCAAATGTTTTGTTTGAAATACTTTCACATCAATGTTCAAACTGCATGTAAATTTTTACGTAAAATTAGCGAACTTAGATATTGCTCCTACCTTACTAAATAAATCTGTTGGTGGCTCCTTTAGGCATCTCTTGCCGATTGCAAACTTTAATTCCTGCATACAATTTAAAGCATGGCATTAAGATTATGCACATAAAATTTTATTTCAAAAAAGGCAGAATTAGATTACCTTATTTTTAAGAGAGCAAGCAACGCATTTATAAACCCTTCCACTTATTCTCTTGCTTTAAGGCATACACAGAGTTTGGCCTGTGCAAAACAGTAATATCAAAACATTTAGATAGCTGCAACGATTCTCATCCGGTGACATGTTTACTTATATAGAACGAGAATTGAAAGTATTTTGATTCTTGATTTTCAAGGGTTTATTATTGGAATTATTGAGGGCGAACCTTGACGCAATAGAAAGATTACTCATTTGTGAGCAAAATGTCACAAATTTGAGTTATGGAAACAACCTCTTTGCAAAGCAAGGATAAGGCTGCGTATGATAAACGTTCCATTGACTTTCGTAAAGCGGGAAGTCTTGTTGGCTTGGAATCATTTTTTTTTTTTACTATTGAAATTATTAACCTTAAAAGTAAAAATCAAATTTGAAGATGGAAAAAATCCACAATCCTACAAATTAATATCAAGAAAATAAAATAGTAAAGAATTGGTAAATAGACAAAAAAAATCATATCTTTAGTTTAAGTTGAACCAAAATATATGATTTAATTTACTAAAACATGTTCTTCAATCTTATTACATTTTTCAGTTAATTGAATTGTTGATCAAGGGGACAAAACTCACAAAAATTTGAAGGGTTTTTATTCATTTTTACAGCAAAGATACGAAGTAAATAGTTGTCACTTATCTCCTGTAAAAACTTGATTCATTCATAAAAAAAATCCATGAAATTTTATCATGCCATTTGAGCATTCTGAGGTTGAGGTGATGACAGCTTTTTATTTTAATTTTTAATTAAAAAAACAATTTATCATACCACCAATAAAATTACAAGGAAAACGCTAAGAAGACCACACCACACCTTAACAAAGATAGCAGAGCTAACAATATAGACACCCCCCATGTTTTTTGATCAAGTTGGAATCAGGCATTCGACCAAAACGAAAAGTAGGGATCTACAAGGAGTAGGCTTCATATTCGCCAAATCTCGGGCCAGACTTGTAACCAAAATGAACATGTCGTATATGTTTAACAATCCAATAATGTGGGCCATTATTTGGATCCATTTGTCGTGCAAACTCCTTCGGCATGTCATAAAACCAAAGATATCCCAGATTTCGGAGATGGTGGATGCCAGATGGCACCTCCTTCAGTTGTGGGCAACGTCTAATGTTAAACTCTTGGAGAAGAGGCATAACCCCATTGTCTATGATCAGTGAATTTAGTCCCTCCATGTCCCCGAGTTTTAGCTCCCTAAGTTTCTGAAATCCTCCTTCCTCAAAATGCAGCTGCTCGCCATCATATCCCATTTGTCGCAAACGAAGCTCCAACAGATTAGGTAGATTTTGAAGGGCTTTCAATGGGGAATCTCTCAACCTTGACCAACTAATCCCTAATTTGACTAGGTGTTGAAGATTTGAAATCCAACTTGGCAACTGCTCTAAACGCCCCTTCAAGTATAGACGCCGAATAAATTCTGGTATAGTTGAAATGGATTCTAGATCAAGGACTTCATCTTCACTTATTGCACTTAAATCTAGAGATTCAAGGTCTTTCATCTTTTCAATACAAGCACACAGAGCCCTTCCATCTTCACGTTTCAATTTTTGTAGGCCCAACTTCCGCAGCTGCCATAACTTTTCCAGTTCTTTGATTAGCTTGATCCCTCCATGATTCGCCTCCACATGGTACAGTTTTTGCAAAGCTTGTAAGCATCCAATTCCTTCATGTATCTTCACTCCACTTTCCATATTCAAGCAAAAGGCCATGTTGTAGTCACGATAGTAGGCCAAAAGATGTCGCAGCTTAACAAGCTTTTTGATCGTGGCTGGTATTTCATGCACCAAAGATTGTTTTAGATCCAGGGTCTCTAAGTTTTGTAGATTGCCTATGGAGTCTGGAAGCAACTCCACCTTCGTATTCCTCAGGCTTAAGTACGTCAAGAGATGCAAATCCCCCACATATTTCGGAAGTTGATTGATTGGAGCATCCATGAAATCCATTACTTTCAGAAGTTTAAAGTTTCCACTCAATGTGTTGAGAAAAGACTCGGGCCATTCTTCTTGGTTGAAAGTAAATACAGCACGGATGTGAGACTGTGTAATGCTTTCCAAGGCATCAGAGGGAGAGATGGCCATTGTGAGACGTCGAGTTGTTGGCTTAAAAGTTGACTCGCCCTTTGATAACACATGACAGAAGCATGAATCCACACACTTTTTAAGGAGGACCTCACGCAAAAGATCATGAACTCGACATTCTCTAGCTTTTCCATCAATGTAAACTTTTGACACTTGAACCAGGCTTCTGTGAATTAGCTCAGTCAAGTATTCCTCTCCAACCTCTTCCAGTGTCTTGCCCTTCTTCAATTTTACAAACCCTTCAGCAATCCACAACCGAATCAATCTTACGCAATTAATTGAGTAGTCCTCTGGAAAGATGCCAAAGTATAAGACACACGATTTGAGGTAATATGGTAGATGGTGATAGCTGAGTGATAGGATTCTTGTGAGGCTTGTAAGATGGGGATTGCTTTCTAACTCTGAACTCAAGCTATTGTATAACTTCTGCCATTCATGCACAACTTTAACTTTCGTTGACAGTAGACCACCTATGCAAACAATTGCCAAAGGTAGTCCCTCGCACTTTCTAACGATTTCCAGTGACATATCTTTTAACTCTGGAGGGCAATTTCCCTCCAATTGAAATTGAAATGCCTTCTTACAAAACAATTCCCATGCCTTGTTTGGAGGTAGAGGTTGCAAGTGATGGACATGAACAAAACAAGATTTTTTGCAAAAATCGGCAACATCTTGACTCCTTGTAGTAATCATTATTCGTCCCCCTTTATTATCCGGTAAAGCATGTTCTATAGCCCCCCAAAAATCTACTCTCCACACATCATCAAACACAACAACATACCTCTTTTGCTGCAAATACTCTCTTGATTTTCTGATCAGGGACTCCTCATCCATTGTGTCAATTCCCTCTGGGGAATTCTCCTTCCTTGGACTGCAGAACATTTTGACTACCGTCCTCAGAAGATCCTCCACCTTGTATGTCTGGGACACTGTAACCCAAGCGTAGCAATCAAATTGGTCCAGCACCGCCTGATTGTCATAAACTTTTTTGGCAAGAGTGGTCTTCCCAAGTCCTCCCATGCCAACCACAGATATCACTTCGCGTCTCGGTGCTCCTCCTACCAACAAATCAGTTAGCTCTTTTCTGGCAGATTCAATCCCCACCACTTCAGCCTCCTCAATGAAAAGGGAAGCCACTCGAGGGTCATGCCAAGGAAGAGTCTTTTCGCCATTATCTCGACCTTGCTGGTCAATGAAACTAAGTTCGTATCTTTTTCTTCTGTCCTGGATATCCCGAACCAATTCTTTCATATGGTCAACTTTCGAAACTATCGCATCCTGTGATCTCGTTTTTTTAGCCAACCGGATAATTTTATGGAAAAAACGAATGAATCCAGGATCTTGATGGTGCCGTGTGATGCGGAGCAAATATTCATCAATGACATCTTCAATGGAAAAAGCTGCATCTCTTACTTGGTTGACCCAAGTTTTGACACTGTCATTTGTCGTTTCTCCATCTGCATCCGCCTTAGCATCTGCGTCCTTGAGGAATGATCGGATGCTCTCTAGCTCGTTTTTTATGAAACCAACTTCTTTGCGTACGTCTCTTGAAAGGTTTGCTTCTGTGATGATGAGTAGTTGAATTAGCTTGTCGATCACAAAGCATACAATTTGTTCTGCCATATATCCAACAACCCCAAATTATATGCTAGCTGTTTGGTTTGGGTGAGGAAACGGTTGCTCGGACAAAACCAAAGAAAAGTGGGAATCAAGGGTGGAGAAACGAAATCTGAAAACAAGAAGAAGAAGCATGATGCAGGAGCAAATTGAATGCTGTGAAGTAGATGGCTTAGGTATCAAGAAAAGCAGAAACAGTGAAGCAAATTGAGAGAATTGATGAATTGGAATGTACAGATACCCTTCTTATTAACTTTAGACGGGCAACTGTACAGCATGATTAAAGGTTTAAAACGCTTGACTTATTGTGGAAATATATATATATTTTTATTTTTTTTGGTTCGGTACAGTTTCTTCTTCGTTGCACACTGAAATTTCGTATGTCCATTCTTGGAAGTATATATTTTTGTTTTATTTTGTGGAAGTCAATTTTGCCTGCAAGAATATTATTTTTTATAAATTTCCTGGAAGAAGATGTGAAAACAGGTTTGATACCTGAATTATTGTCCAATTAAAATTGACTACTTGAACAATTTTTTTGGTAAATTAATCTCTTGAATTATTTGAAATCAGTCAATTAAAACCTTGTGGTTAGATTCGAAGAATACATGACATCATTCTTAAGAATAAAGTCGTGTTCTCATCTATCATTCCCTTGATATGATGCTTTCGAGCTCATCTCTGATAAAACCAATTTCAGTATATACGTCTTTTGAAAGTTTCACTTCTACGGTAATGAGCAGCTGAAATTAGCTTATCGATCACAAAACATACAACTGATTCTGCCTTTTTGTATCTTGGCAGGAGTATTACATTTTCAAAATTCTACATCTGTGCTCCATATGAACAATTGGTTAGGTTGCAGTCTCTAGATTGCAAGGAAATGTCAGCATTTGTCTTTTGGCTAATATCAAGTTTGGAGTTTTTGCTGATTGAAATTTTGAAAGTGACGTGATAACATCCATTTACTAAGCCATATGTGTTGGTGGCTTTACCTTTATTATAGAGGTGATACAAATATAGTTATGTAGCATTACTTTTTCTTTTTTTAATTTAATTCCATTTGTAAATAACAATTTCAAAATTTTAGAACCATAAAGAACTATTTTTATAAATTTGCATGCTAGGATACATGCATGAACACATGTTATCCGCGGATTTTTTTCTTGCTCTCAGGCTGTATGTCAGAGAGACCCTCTTTCTCCACTTATTTACTGTCTAGCAAATGAAGCTCTGAGTAGGGATTTATCTTTGCTTTTCTCTACTCGCCAGATCACTGCTATTTCAACTTCACAGGGTTGTTGTCCTCTTACTCATGTGTTATATGCTGATGATATTTTTATCATTTGTCATGGAAATGTTCTATCTTTGTATCTTTTGCAAGCCGTAAACATGCACAAACAAAGACTTTTCGGTGTGGACCAATTTTTCTATTGCACCAAGATCGCTCTCAAAATATTAAATGATATAAACTTATAATTTACCTCATGATCTTGCTGAAAGGAGCTTTGGTCTGTTCACTTTTGTGGCCTTATTTCAATTAGTGGGAGCAATCAATCTTGTATTAATATAACAAATTCGGAGCTTGGTCTCTTCGGTGTTTCACTAATCACGTTTACGAAGAGAGATCAATGATTAATCTTAGCAGGCAAAGGCACTTTTTTTTTTGGGGTAACAGCAGGCAAAGGCACTTTTTGACTGAGGTTTTGTATTATGCTGTGCTTTGGATCCAAGGGAGAGCTGGAAAATGTCAAAAGATAAGATATTGAGGAGTTAAAAAGTTAAAAACTTGAATGAATTTAAAACGACAAGAAAAACTTACATACAATCAGATGTCAGATGGTGATATTCCATGCCTATCATGCGTTACTATGTGTTTTACTTCTACTCACATAACATCAAATCTGTTGTCTGAAATACCTTCAACTTGACGTTCAAATTAGCGAACTTAGATATTGCTCGTACCTTAATAGATCTGTTGGTGGCTCCTTAAGGCATCTCTTGTGGATTGCAAACTTTAATTGCTGCATACAATTTAAAGCATGGCACATAAAAAAATAAAAAAAAGGCAGAATTAGATTATATTATTTTTAAGAGAGCAAGCTGAGCATTTATAAACCATACCACTTTTCTGTTGCTTTAAGGCCTACACAGAGTTTGGCCTGTGCAAAAACGGTAATATCAAAACATTTAGATAGCTGCAAAGATTCTCATCCGGTTCTCATGTTTACTTACATAGAATGAAAATCAAAAGTAATTTGATTCTTGACTTTCAAGGGTTTATTATTGGAATTATTGAGGGCAAGTCTTGACGCAAAGAAAAGATTACTTTTTTGTGAACGAAATGTCACGAGTTTGAGTTATGAAAACAATCTATTTACAAAGTAAGGGTAAGGCCGCATACAATAGAGGTTCTCTCAACCTTCGTAAAGCAAGAAGTCTTGTTGGCTTGGAATCCATTTATGTGCCACATCAACACTTAACGGAATTTTTAACAGAATAGTGATTAAAGGACCACATTGATTTGCGACACCTATTTTCAGAGACTACATTGATTGATTTTCAATTCCAGAGACTATATTGATGGTGAGGGTAAATTTCAAAAACTATTTGTGATAAAAACTTTTTTTTTTCACTTCACAATCCTTTTGTTGCAAAATAAATAAATAAAGGAGTGAGAAGGCAAAATGGTACAAAGTTCAACAAACATACAAAATAAAAACTACATTTATTAATAGTGATCACTTTTGCTCTTGCCATTCTTCTTCTCAAACTAATGTACTTTACACAAAAATAATTATTGTTTAGAGTAAATGGTAAAAGCAATTATATTGTCTTGTACTTGCCACCTTAAACGGGTGATATATGTTTTTTTTTCACTCATATAGCATTATTCACTAACTCTTTTCACTCGTATATGCAATTTCATTATTTAGAGTGACTCTGCCCTGTTGTATCTTAGGGAGTATTACATGTACAAAAATCTATGGTTGTTGCTCTATATGATGAACAATTGGTTAGATTGCAGACGACTTTCTAGATTGGAAGGAAATTTCAATATTTGTGTTTTGGCTAATATATGTTGTATAATACATGCTGATTGAAATTTGAAAGTGATGTGATAACAACCATTGACTAATTCTAAGTCAGCTCTCAATTAATTTAAGAGAATTTTAACGAAACACTTTCGGTAATGTTCACTTTAACGAAAAATGACAATTTTACTCTAAAATGTCACTTATGACACTATTCACTTACAATATCTTTTTGTCATTTTGATTAAAACTCAAACTTTTCAAGTCATTTTCATTAGTTTTACTTTAATTTAATTAAAAAAACAATTTATTATACCACCAATAAAATTACAAGGAAAACGCTAAGAAGACCACACCACAGCTTAACAAAGATAGCAGAGCTAACAATATAGACACCCCCCATGTTTTTTGATCAAATTGGAATCAGGCATTCGACCAAAACAGAAAGTAGGGATCACACAGGGAGTAGGCTTCATAATCGTCAAATCTCGGGCCAAACTTGTAAGCAAAATGAACATGTCGTATATGTTTAACAATCCAATAATGTGGGCCATTATTTGGATCCATTTGTCGTGCAAACTCCTTTGGCATGTCATAAAACGCAAGAGATCCCAGATTTCGGAGATGGTGGATGCCAGATGGCACCTCCTTCAGTTGTGGGCAACGTCTAATGTCAAACTCTTGGAGAAGAGGCATAACCCCATTGTCTATGATCAGTGAATTTAGTCCCTCCATGTCCCCGAGTTGTAGCTTTCTAAGTTTCGGAAATCCTCCTTCCTCAAAATGCAGCTGCCCGCCATCATATGCATTGTATTCCAATTGTAGCACCGACAGATTAGGTAGATTTTGAAGGGCTTTCAATGGGGAATCTCTCAACCTTGACAAAAAAATCCCCAATATGACGAGGTGTTGAAGATTTGAAATCCAACTTGGCAAGTGCTCTAAACGCCCCTTCAAGTATAGACGCCGAATAAATTCTGGTGGAGTTGAAATGGATTCTAGATCAAGGACTTCATCTTCACTTATTGCACTTAAATCTAGAGATTCAAGGTCTTTCATCTTTTCAATAGAAGCACACAGAGCCCTTCCATCTTCACGTTTCAATTTTTTTACGCCCAACTTCCGCAGCTGACTTAACTTTCCCAGTTCTTTGATTAGCTTGATCCCTCCATGATTCGCCTCCACATGGTACAGTTTTTGCAAAGCTTGTAAGCATCCAATTCCTTCATGTATCTTCACTCCACTTTCCATATTCAAGCAAAAGTCCATGTTGTAGTCACGATAGTAGGCCAAAAGATGTCGCAGCTTAACAAGCTTTTTGATCTTGGCTGGTATTTCATGCACCAAAGATTGTTTTAGATCCAGGGTCTCTAAGTTTTGTAGATTGCCTATGGAGTCTGGAAGCAACTCCACCTTCGTATTCCTCAGGCTTAAGTACGTCAAGAGATGCAAATCCCCCATATATTTCGGAAGTTGATTGATTGGAGCATCCATGAAATCCATTACTTTCAGAAGTTTAAAGTTTCCACTCAATGTATTGAGAAAAGACTCGGGCCATTCTTCTTGGTTGAAAGTAAATACAGCACGGATGTGAGACTCTGTAATGCTTTCCAAGGCATCAGAGGGAGAGATGGCCATTGTGAGACGTCGAGTTGTTGGCTTAAAAGCTGACTCGCCCTTTGATAACACATGACAGAAGCATGAATCCACACACTTTTTAAGGAGGACCTCACGCAAAAGATCATGAACTCGACATTCTCTAGCTTTTCCATCAATGTAAACTTTTGACACTTGAACCAGGCTTCTGTGAATTAGCTCAGTCAAGTATTCCTCTCCAACCTCTTCCAGTGTCTTACCCTTCTTCAATTTTACAAACCCTTCCGCAATCCACAACCGAATCAATCTTACGCAATTAATTGAGTAGTCCTCTGGAAAGATGCCAAAGTATAAGACACACGATTTGAGGTAATACGGTAGATGGTGATAGCTGAGTGATAGGATTCTTGTGAGGCTTGTAAGATGGGGATTGCTTTCTAACTCTGAACTCAAGCTATTGCATAACTTCTGCCATTCATGCACAACTTTAACTTTCGTTGACAGCAGACCACCTATGCAAACAATTGCCAAAGGTAGTCCCTCGCACTTTCTAACGATTTCCAGTGACATATCTTTTAACTCTGGAGGGCATTTTCCCTCGAAGTCAAATTGAAATGCCTTCTTACAAAACAATTCCCATGCCTTGTTTGGAGGCAGAGGTTGCAAGCGATGAACATGAACAAAACAAGATTTTTTGCAAAAATCGGCAACATCTTGACTCCTTGTAGCAATCATTACTCGTCCGCCTTTATTATCCGGTAAAGCATGTTCCATAGCCCCCCAAAAATCTACTTTCCACACATCATCAAACACAACAACATACCTCTTTTGTTGCAAATACTCTCTTGATTTTCTGATCAGAGACTCCTCATCCATTGTGTCAATTCCCTCTGGGAAATTCTCCTTCCTTGAACTGCAGAACATTTTGACTACCGTCCTCAAAAGATCCTCCACCTTGTATGTCTGGGACACCGTAACCCAAGCGTAGCAATCAAAGTGGTCCAACAACGCCTGATTGTCATAAACTTTTTTGGCAAGAGTGGTCTTCCCAAGTCCTCCCATGCCAACCACAGATACCACTTCGCGTCTCGGCGCTCCTCCTACCAACAAATCAATTAGCTCTTTTCTGACAGATTCAATCCCCACCACTTCAGCCTCCTCAATGAAAAGGGAAGCCACTCGAGGGTCATGCCAAGGAAGAGTCTTTTCGCCATTATCTCGACCTTGCTGGTCAATGGAACTGAGTTCGTATCTTTTTCTTCTTTCCTGAATATCCCGAACCAATTCTTTCATATGGTCAACTTTCGAAACTATGGCATCCTGTGATCTCGTTTTTTTAGCCAACTAGATAATTTTATGGAAAAAACGAATGAATCCAGGATCTTGATGGTGCCGTGTGATGCGGAGCAAATATTCATCAATGACATCTTCAATGGAAAAAGCTGCATCTCTTACTTGGTTGACCCAAGTTTTGACACTGTCATTTGTCGTTTCTCCATCTGCATCCGCCTTAGCATCTGCGTCCTTGAGGAATGATCGGATGCTCTCTAGCTCGTTTTTTATGAAACCAACTTCTTTGCGTACGTCTCTTGAAAGGTTTGCTTCTGTGGTGATGAGTAGTTGAATTAGCTTGTCTATCACAAAGCATACAATTTGTTCTGCCATATATCCAACAACCCCAAATTATATGCTAGCTGTTTGGTTTGGGTGAGGAAACGGTTGCTCGGACAAAACCAAAGAAAAGTGGGAATCAAGGGTGGAGAAACGAAATCTGAAAACAAGAAGAAGAAGCATGAAGCAGGAGCAAATTGAATGCTGTGAAGTAGATGGCTTGGGTATCAAGAAAAGCAGAAACAGTGAAGCAAATTGAGAGAATTGATGAACTGGAATGCACAGATACCCTTCTTATTAACTTTAGACAGGGGCAACTGTACAGCATGATTAAAGGTTTAAAACGCTTGACTTATTGTGGAAATATATATATATATATATATATATATATTATTTTATTTTTTGGTTCGGTACAGTTTCTTCTTCGTTGCACACTGAAATTTCGTATGTCCATTCTGGGAAGTACATATTTTTGTTTAATTTTGTGGAAGTCAATTTTGCCTGCAAGAATATTAGTTTTTTTTATAAATTTCCTGGAAGAAGATGTGAAAACAGGTTTGATACCTGAATTATTGTCCAATTAAAATTGACTACTTGAACAATTTTTTTGGTAAATTAATTTCTTGAATTATTTGAAATCAGTCAATTAAATCCTTGTTGTTAGATTCGAAGAAATTTCATTCACTTTGTTGTCAAATACTAGTACATGACATCACTCTTAAGAATAAAGTCGTGTTCTCATCTATCATTCCCTTGATATGATGCTTTCGAGCTCATCTCTGATAAAACCAATTTCAATACGTACGTCTTTTGAAAGTTTCACTTCTATGGTAATGAGTAGCTGAAATTAGCTTATCGATCACAAAACATACAACTGATTCTGCCTTTTTGTATCTTGGCAGGAGTATTACATTTTCAAAATTCTACATCTGTGCTCCATATGAACAATTGGTTAGGTTGCAGACGACTCTCTAGATTGCAAGGAAATGTCAGCATTTGTCTTTTGGCTAATATCAAAGTCTGGTGTTTTTGCTGATTGAAATTTTGAAAGTGATGTGATAACATCCATTTACTAAGCCATATGTGTTGGTGGCTTTACCTTTATTATAGAGGTGATACAAATATAGTTATGTAGCATTACTTTTTTTTAAAATTTAATTCCATTTGTAAATAACAATTTCAAAATTTTAAAACCATAAAGAACTATTTTTATAAATTTGCATGCTAGGATACATGCATGAACACATGTTATCCGCGGATTTTTTTTTCTTGCTCTCAGGCTGTACGTCAGAGAGACCCTCTTTCTCCACTTATTTTCTGTCTAGCAAATGAAGCTCTGAGTAGGGATTTATCTTTGCTTTTCTCTACTCGCCAGATCACTGCTATTTCAACTTCACAGGGTTGTTGTCCTCTTACTCATGTGTTATATGCTGATGATATTTTTTATCATGTCATGGAAATGTTCTATCTTTGTATCTTTTGCAAGCGATAAACATGAACAAACAAAGACTTTTCGGTGTGGAGCAATTTTCCTATTGCACCAAAGATCGCTCTCAAAATATTAAATGATATAAACTTATAATTTACCTCATGATCTTGCTGAAAGGAGCTTTGGTCTGTTCACTTTTGTGGCCTTATTTCAATTAGTGGGAGCAATCAATCTTGTATTAATATAACAAATTCGGAGCTTGGTCTCTTCGGTGTTTCACTAATCACGTTTACGAAGAGAGATTAATGATTAATCTTAGCAGGCAAAGGCACTTTTTGACTGAGGTTTTGTATTATGCTGTGCTTCGGATCCAAGGGAGAGCTGGAAAATGTCAAAAGATAAGATATCGAGGAGTTAAAAAGTTAAAAACTTGAATAAATTTAAAACAACAAGAAAAACTTACATACAATCAGATGTCAAATTGTGATATTTCATGCCTATCATGCGTTACTATGTGTTTTACTTCTACTCACATAACATCAAATCTTTTGTTTGAAATACCTTCAACTTGACGTTCAAATTAGCGAACTTAGATATTGCTCATACCTTAATAGATCTGTTGGTGGCTCCTTTAGGCATCTCTTGTCGATTGCAAATTTTAATTCCTGCATACAATTTAAAGCATGGCACATAAAAAAATTAAAAAAAAGGCAGAATTAGATTATATTATTTTTAAGAGAGCAAGCTGCGCATTTATAAACCATTCCACTTTTCTCTTGCTTTAAGGCATACACAGAGTTTGGCCTGTGCAAAAACGGTAATATCAAAACATTTAGATAGCTGCAAAGATTCTCATCCGGTTCTCATGTTTACTTACATAGAATGAAAATCAAAAGTATTTTGATTCTTGACTTTCTAAGGGTTTATTATTGAAATTATTGAGGGTAAGTCTTGACGCAAAGAAAAGATTACTCATTTGTGAACGAAATGTCACGAGTTTGAGTTATGAAAACAATCTATTTGCAAAGTAAGGGTAAGGCCGTATACAATAGAGGTTCTCTCAACCTTCATAAAGCAAGAAGTCTTGTTGGCTTGAAATCCATTTATGTGCCACATCAACACTTAACGGAATTTTTAACAGAATAGTGATTGAAGGACCACATTGATTTGCGACACCTATTTTCAGAGACTACATTGATTGATTTTCAATTTCAGGAACTATATTGATGGTGAGGGTAAATTTCAGAAACTATTTGTGGTAGAAACTTTTTTTTTCCACTTCACAATCCTTTTGTTGCAAAATAAATAAATAAATAAATAAAGGAGTGAGAAGGAAAAATGGTACAAAGTTCAACAAACATACAAAATAAAAACTACATTTATTAATAGTGGTCACTTTTGCTCTTGCCATTCTTCTTCTCAAACTAATGTACTTACACAAAAATAATTATTGTTTAGAGTAAATGGTAAAAGCAATTATATTGTCTTGTACTTGCCACCTTAAACGGGTAATATATGTTTTTTTTTTTCACTCATATAGCATTATTCACTAACTCTTTTCACTCGTATATGCAATTTCATTATTTAGAGTGACTCTGCCCTTTTGTATCTTAGGGAGTATTACATGTACAAAAATCTATGGTTGATGCTCTATATGATGAACAATTGGTTAGATTGCAGACGACTTTCTAGATTGGAAGGAAATTTCAATATTTGTGGCTAATATATGTTGTATAATACATGCTGATTGAAATTTGAAAGTGATGTGATAACAACCATTGACTAATTCTAAGTCAGCTCTCAATTAATTTAAGAGAATTTTAACGAAACATTTTCGGTAATGTTCACTTTAACGAAAAATGACAATTTTACTCTAAAATGTCACTCATGACACTATTCACTTACAATACTTTTTTGTCATTTTGATTAAAACTCAAACTTTTCAAGTCATTTTCATTAGTTTTCCTTTAATTTAATTGTGTAATCCATTAATTCGCTCTTATCCCTATGGCGAGAAATGACAGCTGAGCTAGGAATTGCAATGTTATAGCAATAGATTAGGTCTGAAAAGGTTGAAGTTCGACCATAAAATTAATTGGTAATATAATAAAAGTCCAACTATTTATAAACACATACATCTCCTCACGTGTGCCGAATTTTCAAGCTTAACACGTGGACAATACAACTCAGTGTCCTGAAGCGCATGTGGTTGTTGGGCTTTACACGTGGGACAACCTGCTCTGATATCATGAAAAAAGTTGAAGTTCCACCATAAACTAATTGGTAATATAAGAATAACTAAATTATTTATAAGCACATTCAAAATAATTTCTCTCATCAATGTGAGATTCACTCTCGGCTTGAATTGCTAGAACTTTATTACTCTCTTCAAGGTTAAGAAGCAAGAGTGTAACACCAAACCAAAGAGTTTATATCTGCTGTATCCAAGCTTCCTCGATCCACCCCTTGCCCACATTCTTTGATGACAAGTGTCCAATGAACTAACAGCAAATTAAACACTATTAACTTGACATAGAACAAAAAATAAATAAATAAACAAAGGTAAATTATATTTTACTATCTTAACTTTGGGTCACATAATAAACTTATGTCATATTTTATGAACACTTTAATGTCATATATTAACTTACGAATTCATTGCACCACATTAAAATACTAGTGGAGGGGCTTATCCACCTATCTTTACAATAATTTCTTCACTTTAGAGCATGTCATTAGTTGGTGGAAGACAATGACAATAACTCAAAATATTTCCTCCAACCCATATAATCACTTTCAACGGTCCAATTTTGTAAGGGCAACCAGGAGGTCATACAAATTCCGTCCAAATGGCCAAGCAAAAAAAGTCCAACTCTGCATCCGCGAGCAAACTGACGTCAGCATGCGTCATGCTCACGCCAGTCACAATTTTTTTTTGTCATGTGCGTGTAACACATGCGCGGAAAAGGAGAGTGACCGATATTAGCTGCAGGGGTAGCCCACACGGCAACAAACCAACAGTAGAGCCCCAACGGCTCGCTGGCATGGCTTGTTGTGAGCCGTTGGATTTCAAACAGTAAAAAAAAGTTTGAATTTTTTCTTCTGCTGCCATGTTGCCAATATTTTTATAAATATCTTCTTTCACAACAACACACCACACCATACTGCAACTCAATATTTGTTTTAGACAATGTCATTCACATATCTATTTTTACTTCTCACACACTTCTTTTCATTTTCAACCGTCAAACTGAAGAAGATCAATGGTAAAAGACTAACAAGGGTGAATAAAAGGTACAAATGAGTGTGTGAATAACATTTTCCTTTATTTTTTTTACAATCTCCTATGTGTTTTTCCACTTCACTTCACGAATCCTTTTGTTACAAATAAAAAAATAAAAAAATGTGTGAGAAGGTACAAAGTTCAACCCACATACAAAATATAAAAAAATATTTGTGAAAGTAATCACATTCACCATTGCATGTCCTTCTTCATCCTAAACAGGTAAACTTAAACTAAAACAATTACTGTTTAAAGTAAATAATAAATACAATTTCAGTACTTTTCCCCTCTCTCCCCCAACACAAAAATCCTCTCTTCTTCCAACTAAGGTATTAAATATCGATGATATCGAAAATATCGGTAGTCCAAAAACACGAAAATTTTGATAGAAATATCGGAATATTATCGATATCGATAAAAATTGAATAAAAACCACGAAAATTGTAAGAAAAACTTGAAATTTTTTATTGAAACTTTGCATGATGTTTATTTAGTCAATTATCTATTAGTTTATCACAAAAAATTGGAAGGAAATGCATTGCATGATGGATTTAACTGATTTAAGTTGATTATATAGCGAGCTGGCAAACATTGTAAGTGTAGAAAATATGTACATATTTTAGCATATTTTCACAAAAACATAAGTGATATGGTGGTCAAGGTGTTGAAGGAGTAAAATGGGAGGGGTTCGAATCCCCTTGGTGTTTTTTTAAATATAGAAATTTAAAAAACACGGAAATATTGATGGAAATATCGGTAGTCCAAAAACACAAAAATTTCGATGGAAATATCGGGATATTATGGATATTTTATACCTTGCTCCCAACACAAAAACTGGTGGATACATGTTTTTTTTCATCATATAGCATTATTCATTAACTTTTTTTTCACTCCTATATGCAATTTCATTGTTTAGAATGATTTTGGTCATACTCATATAGCATTTTGTATTTCAAACTAAACATGTGCTTTTTTTTTTTCCACTCACATGAGTGTACCATGTTAAAAGAGAAGTGTTAATTAATCACTAGCTTTTAATAGGCATAAACCCCTTGCAACAATTAACCACATAAAATGTTAGTGAATAATCATGATCAAAAGAACTTTATATGTAAATGAAGCTCTTTTCATTTCTTTGTTGGCAGGTGCCAGGAGTATTATGCTCTCTACATGAACAATTGGTTAGGTTGCAGGCGACTTTCTAGATTGAAGGGAAATGTCAACATTTGTGTTTTGGCAAATATATGTAGTATAATACATGCTGATTGGAAATTTGAAAGTGATGTGATGATAACAACCATTAAGTCTAAGCCACCTCTAATATTAGAGAGATAATATTCACGTACTTCAAATTACTTCTATTACACCCTTTTAATGGTGTTCAATAATATTTAAAAAAATAAAAATATGTGGAAGAAGTATTTTGAGGTGTGTGAATATGACTTCTATAATTTAATTGTGTAATCCATCAATTAATCATATTGTTGTCTTTGCAGACTTGTTCCGATTCGAGTTTAGTAAGTAATCAATTCTGGTTTATACCTTGGATTTGGGTAACATATGAGCGGATTAAATCGCTCTTATCCCTATGGTGAGAACTGAGAATTCGAGTTAGAAAGGTGGTTAGCAATGTGACCGTAATAGTTGGGCTGAAAATTGAGATGTAGCAATAGGTCAGGTCAAAAATTTAGACCAAACCAATGAGTTCATATTAATTGTGCCCAAGTTTTCTCGGCCCACCCTTTGTTCGCATTCTCTTGCTGATAGTGTTATATGACACTTGTCAATAAAGAATGCAGACAAAGAGTGGTAGAAAAAAACTTGGGCATAGAAGATCTGAACTCCAACCGAACCACTGCCACCCACCAACTGGGATTGACTAGTAAATTGCATGCTTTGCCTAACAAAGCCAACGGGTTCTCTCTAGTTTTGCATCAACACCTCGCCAACTCTAATTTTAAAATGTAACCAACAAAACAACCACCATTTTAAAATTCATGAATATCAATTTAAAAATAATGACATATAGCTGGTAATTCCAAAATTACATAAACAAAGATTCCACCACATTATAAAGCTAGTTAAGGGGATAATTTCGCCTCTTTAAACAACAATTTCTTGACTTTAATGCGAGTTCACGGGTTGGTGGAAAGCAAGGATAAGAGCCCAAAAAAAGATGTGCTCCAACCCATTTAATCATTTCCAGCGGTCCAATTTTGAAAGGGCAACTGGTGGGCCATGTACAGTCCATTCAAAAGCAAAATTAGCCCGACCTTGCGTTTCGGACATGCTAATGTCAGCATGATGTCATGCTAGCGCCATTTACAATTTTACATTTTTTCTGTCAGGTGCATGCACACGCATGGATAAAGAGAGTGACTGAGCTGCAGATGCATGTAACGGACGCACAAAAAAAGAGAGTGACCGATATCAAGTGTGCAAAGATTAGTGCTGGTTTATACTGTTGGGCTGATATATATGATCAGTGGGTTAATTCTCTCCTATGGTGAGAAAGGGGAATCCGAGTTATGGGATAAGCTGTTGAACATTGCCAAGATCAATGTGACTCTGGTTCAGCCTGCCACTGCATAGAACCAGGATGGTTCAGATGTTATTTTACTACTTTGACTCCGGAGGATGTTCCTGTAGTTATAGATCGGATCCGGAAAGTTACTGAAACAATTAAGACTTCTAGTTAGTTGAAGTTTTTCAAAATTTTATTGCTTAAAGCTCTTTGGGTGGCGTGCTCTATAAGTCGAAGCTGATATAGCTCTCTTTGGTACATAGTGGACATCTATATACTCAAGCCCAACGTGAAAACCGTATTCATCTGGAGGACAGACTAGATGGAGAGGACTGACTGCATGTTACGTAGCTCGCTTAAACTTTAAACTAGTGATTTTTTTTTTTTTTTTTTTACATCAGTTTAAGTGCCGGTAAGTTTCTTCATCTTGCTGTACAGCCCTTCTATCACCTTGATTCCAGTTCCGAAGATACCGCATCCAAAAGCTCTATTATTCATGAGTTCCTGTCATTGATGCATTCAGGAAAGAGTAACAGTTCATGAAATCTTGGTGCAGTCAAAAGGAAGGACCTACAGTTTGTATATATAATTCTCTTTCCTGTTTTGAATCGATATGAAACTAATATTTGGTACAGCCGTAGCTGTTCTGGAGTAGCTTGGACACCAAACAAATTTTAGAAAACGACGACAGTGGACGAAAGAGTAAGAAGGGAAATTTACCATTGAGAGATAGTGTTTTCTCATTTGAATCAGTCCGGCTTATTAAATTAGTTCACTTGATTTCTTTTTAGTTATTTTTAGCTTTTCGATCTATAAATTTGACTTGAAAAGACGCTCTTACCCTTGAAAATAATTCACATATTGGTCCAAAGTATTTTCACCATAGTATTATTGACGATACTACGTGAATGATGTGTGTAAAAATAGCCCTTAAAATTAAAAACATCAAGTGGTTATAAGTAAAACTTCCAAAATACCACATGGATTATGCATGCATTAAAAGGGTTTAAACCAATGTATATATATATATATATATATATATATATAGGGGATTCCGAACCCACTGACTTGAGTGCATTTTTGCCCACCCCTTAAAGTAAGGGTGATGTTCACCCCATTAATTATTGTTGAATTAATTTAAGTTTTAAAATTTATGTCTTAAATTAATTAAATCAATACTAATCTAACGGCAATTAAGGAGGTCAGCACCACCCCACTTTAGGGAATGAGCAAAGTTGCACTCCACCGACTTAAAGTTTCTACCAGAAAAAGAAGGAAACACAAAACATTTAGAAATCTGTACAGGGTAGGATGATTAGAAACCAATCCTAATTAGAAAAGGAATTCATACCACTCCTAATCCTACATTACTAGGTGCGAGCACCCCTTCGCACTATAAAACTACTCACATACTCGCCAAACCTCTTAACTACTAATCGAAATTGAAAAAAAAAAATTAAGAAGCGTAATTCGGAGTCCTGTTAAGAAGTACAACTTTGCCGCAAGGGCTTATAGTTCAGTTAATTGAGAGTGTTCACTTTTTTAGGTTCGAAATCTCAAGTTATCACTTAACTCCGTGGTTGCAAAAGTAACAAAAAGGGATTCAAGAAACCAAATATGGAGTCGCGAAACGACACCAACATGGAGCCTCCACGCTGTGCAAAAGGCTGCGGCTTCTTTGGCTGTGTGACGAATATGAACATGTGCTCAAAGTGCTACAGACAGTACCTGAAAGAAGAGCAGTTTGCTAAGCCTGCAGCCATGGTAGGGTTAACTTCAGTGGACAACACACTCAGTGACTCAAGCTCCGGTACCGCAGCCGTTATCTCTTCTTTGCCTTCACAATCTTCACAAGGTTCACCAGATTTATCGCAGAAAAAGAGGTGCTTGAGCTGCAAGAAAAGGGTTGGCCCGACAGGGTTCGAGTGCCGCTGCGGCGGTGTGTTTTGTGGGAAGCATAGGTACCCTGAAGAACACTCATGCTGTGTGGATTACAAGAAGACTGGGCAATATCTTTTGACCAAGCAGAACCCTCTTTGCAAGGGTGATAAGCTGCGTTGGAGGGTTTAGAGTTCTAGGTGAACAACTTAATTATCATAATGTTTAGTTGGCATAGATATAACATTGTCTTTGTTAGTTTAGTTGCTCAATTTCAAGTTTGTAATTCTTTTCCTTTTGATTTTATGTCTTTGATTTTATGTCATTGATTATATGTTCAGACACAATATAATTATTTTAGTTAATTGACTTACAATTAAAGTCGAGATTTTTTTTTTGTATGCATGATATCCAATTTTTATATAGAAAAAAAAAAGATCATCGGTACTATATTGATATTGTCAATGATGTATCAATATGTACACAACAATAGTATCGATGACAAACAATCGGTCCCGTAGCCGGTAAAAGAACATACTCATACTCTCCAAATACTAAGAACATCAATCACACCTTTTTTTTCCTTTAACATAATGGGCCTAGGTTTAGTGGGCTTTTCTCCAACATATGGGACCTAAGGTTAATGGGCTTAAGATAACTGGATAGTCTATAAAAACATCTGCAAAAGAAATGTTAAAAATTCTACGTGGACTCTTTTAACAAAAGGAAAGGTGATTTTATGGTTTCAAGGGAAATACCAAAATCTCACATGGATTGACATTCTTCACTCCAAATTTAAAGGCAACGCCAATTTTTCTTTTGGACACATATTTTTTTATTTTCTTCACTTATTAATTATTTTACTATTAAAATGGAATTTGACGTTTTAATTTGACATCTCCATTAAAATGCTCTAACAATTCTTCTGTCACTTAGGGGGCGTTTGTTTTCCCTCACTAAGTGGGACTAGACTGGACTGGACTAGTTGTTAGTCAAATACCGTGTTTGTTCCATGCTAGGACTAACATTAATGAGACTAAGGGGGACTAGCATGGACAAAACCCTTCACTAAGAGGTCTTAGCGAGACCCCCCAATAATCATGGGACTAGCTAAGACTATCATCTCTCTCGTCCTCGTCATGCTCAACGACCACTCCTGACAGACTCCTCGTCATCTCCGGTCACCTAAATCAATCATTAACTTTCCGATTCGACTCTCTTTCAGATCCATTTCACAACCAACTTTCATATAAAATATACCAAATTGAAGGTGTGGGATGAAAATGGTAGGAAAATATGGAGAAAAAGATAAGATCATAATAAAATATTAATAATTTATAGATTAAATAATATAATATTAGAATTTGTTATTATTCAGCTTCTTAGTCCAACATTGCACCAAACGCTTCACTAAGTTAATCTAGCTTAGTCTAGTCTAAGCCAGTCCAGCTTAATCCTTGAAGCTAGTTCAGTCCGAGATAGTCTAGTGCAACAAACGCACCCTTAAAGTTGTATGTTTGATTTGCCTCTCCTACAGCATGATTCGTATCAATACAAAAGAAAAAGATCTCACGATTCGATTTTTCAATCAAACTAAAACACATTCACTTAATGCCCTATAAATTGTCTTTCAATGCCAGATGGTTCAATTTGAAGTGCTTTTTAACAAATATCAAATACACTGATCGTATGAATGTCAATGAAGAATCTTTTACAAATATATATTATAAGTGGGGCATTGCATCTTTGAAATTATATGAACTTCACTAAGCAAAATGCCATTAGCTGGAGGATCAAACACTTTTTTATTCGTATTTCTTTGAATTTGTGTGTTTGGATTTTAGTCCACTAGTGTTTGGGTCTGGCCGAAAGGTGGAGATTCAGACTCACATGTTCACATGAAGTCTCTTCTGGATTTACATTATTTACTTACATAAATTCAATTTTTATATCGTCTTGACCTTGTGAATGTAGGTTAGGCCAATTAATTTTGATAGTCTCGTAAGTTAGAATAGTTTTTTTTTTGCGGATAGAGTAGTTTTTTTGTTCCATCGATTTTGGAGAAGAGAAATTCAAACTCGAAATTTCAAATGATATTGATGTAGAACAAATAGCATAATAAATTGAAGAGGAAATGGATTGTCGAAAGATAAAAGGAAAGGAAACTACGCCAAGAGTCCAACTCACGGATTTCTTGTGATGTACGATGAATTTTAGCCATCCGAGGTCATTTCAACTTCCAAAATAGTGTTTAAAGTTTCGTAATAAAATCCGACCTTTATTTTCTCCTCGATTAATGATTAATTAATGTTATTTAAATTTCTAGAAGTCCTTCGAGTTGTTCCAAACCTTTGTAATCATTATTTAAGTCATTTGGATGTAACCATTCTATCATTGAATTATCAATTAAACAACAACCCTTTGGGGTTTCTCTCAATTTTCTGGTGAATTCTATACTTGTTCTTCAAGGAATTACATTGGTAACTCTTTTGATTACTTCATGCTGCATCGGCTACAAAGAATACTCTTGATTAAGCAACAAATTCCTTACCATAAAAAGTACTTTTGATGAGCACAAAATGTGCATGAATAGTGAGAGATCATATTTTCCAAGTTGACATAGTTTTTACTGATATCTACTTTTTTTCTAATAAAAAATAGTGAGGAAAATAAAAGAAAGTGGTCAGAATAAAAAGGCTTAGATTATTCTGTAATGGAAAATTAAAAAGAAAACTAATGAAAATGGCTTGAAAACTTTGAGTTTTAACGATAAGGACAAAATAAAGGGTAAAGTGAATAGTACCAAGATTGACTTTTTAGTGTAAAAATGTGGTTTTTCGTTAAAATAAACAGTATCGAGAGCTTTTCGTTAAAGTTCCCAAAATTAAAAGGCTATATTACTTAGGAGCTTAAGTGGGAGTCCTTTATAAAATAAAATAAAAAGTATGCGGTATCAAGTATCCCCGTTGGAATAAACTGAATTTGAAAGTTTTGGCAATGGTGGAGTCAAGATTTTTAAATAATAGAGTCATGATTTCGACGGAAAAAATTTCATTAGATCATTTCGTCGAGCACCTGGTAGGAACATCTCAATTATTGTCAACGTCTACTAAAGGAATATGCTAACATATGTCAACAACTACAATGATATGTGTAGGCTTGTCAAGGGTGGCTATTTGAAACTGTAAAGTAATGTTGAAGGCTTCCAAGGGAGCGCACAATAGAGTTACACTAAAAAAGAGATAAAGAAAAACGGGGATGATAAAGAAAAAATAGAAGAAAAAGTAAGAGGAAGTTGTTATTTAGTTTGCCTATCTGTTTATAGGGTCTAATACAATACACATACAAATATACATAAGATTTTTAAAATTGTTGGGGTCATAAATAAATAATGATTTCATACTAGCTCCGCCAATGAGTCTTGACAATTGCACTGGAAATTTTGTTGTTGAATTTTCATTCCTAATATCGTCTGCTTTAACAGAATTTGTATGGTAGGCGAATTAATTATTTAATTAATTGTTCATAACCAAACACATGTATTACAAAGTCCACAAGAAAATATTCACCTTATTTTAAAATTTTATTTTGTGATCTTTTATTGGTACAGAGTATCAACAAATATTTTTCACATTATCATGCATGAACTATAATCTCAAAATTCGTAATCCCCTACTTTTGATTTCGGAAAATATCTCAAGAAACAAATCATGTACACTTTATATCTATTTATTTCAGCATATACAAACGAGAATTCGATACAAAAACGAACCCCGAAGATCTTATCAACGCAGCTCAATTCAAAACACGATGGTAAAATTTCAGAAATCAAAATTGAAATCCAAAATACGAACTAAAATAACCCCAAAAAAAGAAAAAGAAAAAGAAAACGGGTTGATTCTTTTTCCTTCACAAGCTAGCTAGAACTCTGCAAATTGAGCAACCCGTTCATGGAGTTATTGCATTCAAACAAGGCCTTAGCCGTCACCTCCCTCTCAAACCTGCAAATATAATTCAACCCCACAAGCAGCTCAGTTATGGCAGCCTCCGTCTTGTCCTTGTTTGCAAAAAACAAAGTTTGCAAAAGCATAACATTTGTTTTTGGCACCACGTTTTGTTGCTCAAAGCTCCTCTCACTTTGCCATTTTATCATATTGTGCGCCAACGGCGCCAACCACTCTAGGATCTTCCCCAACGCCTCCCTCCACTCGCCGGCTAGTACCGGATCGCTGGCGGAAAACCCCACCCCTCTCAACCGGGCGCGTAGCAAAGACCTTACGCTGCTCGGCAACATCGAGTAGAGATCGTCCCTCGCGTCGACGCCAACCATTTGTGGGAATTTTATCATCTTCTCCATCACTATGATCAAGTTAGCGTAGTGAAGCGACAAGGCCGCCGCGCCTAATGTGCTCGCCGGTGGCTTGAGGAGCTTCGAGTTGGACTCGAAAAACCCAATATCTTCCGAACTGCCTTTCATATCAACGATGGTCCTGGACAGAGAATTTTTTTTATCTTGCTGATCAAGCTTCGGGGAACTCAGGGGCCCCGATACGAAATGACATGTCGATTGGTTGGACGGATGGACAGTAGCTGAGGCCGAGAGGCTCCGAGGCAAAGACGACGGTGGGCATTGTCCGATTCCAAAAACGAGCTTTGTCCTCGCAAGAACAGTGAAAATCGACCTCGCCATAACCCAAGTGACCGTGTCGAAGCTTCGGCTCCACAACGATCTGCCCTTCAAATACTTCACCTCATTTCTCTGCCACACGATCTTCTGCTGAAGATCGACGATTTTTTGCTCTTTGGTGCTACCTGTCATCGGCGCGGAATGATTATTAATTTCGTACTCGTTGTACTTCCAGGCTTTTCCCAGCGCGCTCTCGAGCGCGCTAAGCTCGTCCATCTCTCTGTGGAGGGTGGACGTGATCGTGACATACCTCTCCAACTTCTTGACATTGTTAGCATCCATTTCTTTAAATCCGATCACCCAATTGAATGGATCGCGGCCGGAGTTGGCGAACTCGAGGAAGAGGCGGTCGAAGGACCGGAGGTGGGAGTCCTCGCATTTGGTGCTGAGTCGGGAGATTGAGTTGGCAAGGAGGCGGAGATTCTCAACGAGCTCGGCGCAGGCGAGGGCAAGGAGGAAATCGTCGTCGTTTGAGACTATTTTTCGGACGCCTTCGAGGGAGATGGACTCGCTGTGGAGGCGGATCATGTTCTTGTCGGACAGGGCCTGCCAGAGGTGGATGAGCTTCGACATGAGGCCGGCAATCTCGAAGGCCAAGACGCCGACGTTTGATTTTCTTACCGGTTTGAGTGGGTGGTGCGGGTGGTGGGTGAAGGTTCGCACGGCGTCGAAGCGGTGGGAGATTGCTGTCTTCACCTTGAGAAGCAGAGTCTCAAGCGCCATGAGTAAATATTTTATGATAAATTAACAAAAATGTTTAAATTTGAGAAGAAGACGAAGAAGAAGATGTATGAGTAGAACGAGTGAGTGAGAGAAAGAGAGATAATTGAAGTGTGGGAGCTGGAGAGAGAGAGAGAGAGAGAGAGAACAGAGGAAGATAATGGAAACAATGGAGGTGTTGTGGGCGTTACATATAAAGTCTAATAAATAAATATTAAAATATTAAATAAAATCAAAAGATGGAGAAGAGGAATTTTCGGTCATTGCCACTTGATATTACTTGTCAGTCTCTATTATAATGTGTGTATAATTAAGAAATTTTTTCAAATAGGACGGTCGCACGACCGCCACGTGTTATTAATTGATCGTGCTAGGTTTTATAACATGTGTAAATGACATGGTGTATATAATGATATTACCACGCAAGGTCGCAAAACTTTTTACTGCTTTTGCTTTTCAATATGGTTTATGTTGGTTCTTTTATATATAAATAAGCTATTCGAGTTTGATTTCTGTAACACATAATTTGCTTTAGTAGTGTGAGTTTAACAATTGTGGCATGCTGTTATATAGGACTCATGACTCATAAGATACACGTATGATACTCAACAACTACACTCGTTCTTTAAGACTCATATTTTTCCAAACTCTGTATGAGTTTGATTTCAGTTTATAGAAACTTAAAAGTTTCTATATTAATTGTGTAAAACAATACAAAAATGCAACTATGTTATCCATACATATCATAACATCTAGTGAATTTGGGTAAAAATGTCACGCCGACATACACAAGGCATGGTTTTTTTTGGTAGAAAGAATAACATTCGTTGAACAATATAATGCACCACATTTGGATAAAGCCAACCAGCCCAACATCTTGAAATGGCAGAACAACGTTGCCGCCGCTGTCACGACCACCTACACGAGGCGTGGTTAATTTTGTAGTTAAAGCATTGGTTTGTCTTTTCCGGTTAATTTTGTAGTCAAAACACTCAAAACATTAGTCGGTAAAGAGGAACTGTTAGGGGGCTGTTTGGATGCTGAAAACGTTTTTTTTCTTTTTCAGATGGATAAAGCCAACCAGCCCAACAAACAGATAAGCAAAAAACTCACAACAGATTGAGAAAGCAAGACAAGACCAATCCTTTAAAATATATATACATATACATATATATGTTGAATATTTTAAGAATATAATATAATATAATGTAATATATATATATATATATATATATATAGAGTGTGATATTCACACAACATTTTTTACTTCTTTCACACTTTTTTGAATTTTGGCCGTCGGATCGAATAAATTGAAAAAGATCTAACGGACAAAAAGTAATAAGAGTGTGTGAGAAATAAAAAAGGGTGTGTGAATAGCACGTCTCAAAATATATATGCGGCTGTTTGACGGGATGGGATCCGACCCACCCTTTTGAAATGAAACAGTGCACCTTTTTTCTATTGGCAAAAAGATATAATGCATCCCGTACATATGCATTCCTTTACACCTCTTGTATCAGACATATCCATGTTCAATTGTATCTCATGATGAGAGGACACACCCAAAACTAAAAGATATGTCTAAAATGTGCAATTCTCTATATATATATTGGTAATATTAGTAGAAGAAATTCATTCAAAAATTTGTTATCTAAATAATTTCTTTGCTCTCTCTTCTCTCTCCATCACATTCATACAATTTCTTTCTAGTTATTTCTAAGGGAATATAATTCAGTTTTGCTAATCGAATATTCCATACATTATTGTATCCTGGAAGTGACTTGTCAAGAACCCTTTAGCAAACTCTTTCGAGTGGGGGCAAATAACACTTTAAGAAAACGATTCAAGTCGTACCTCAAAGTCATCATTCGAATTATTCTCTATATTTCTACATTTTCTCCAACAATATATGTAGTCAAAACATTAGTCGGTAAAGAGGAACTGTTAGGGGGCTGTTTGGATGCTGAAAACGTTTTTTTTCAGATGCTGTTTGTTCTACAAAAATGGAGTGGGAGGGCCAACCATTATTGGTTTTTTCTTTTGATTGTTGTGAAGAAATAAACTACTTTTCTCATCAATTGATTTATTTGTCGTGTATTATTTATTATTTATTCCATCCAACAACTTTAACTTGAGAAGGAAAGATGCGTACCCAATGGCAAAGCTAGCTCTAATCTAAGAAGAAAAGCAGTGACCTGACAAACTAAATTTTGTTATGATTAGTAATTAGCTTAATTTGGGAAGAGAATACTACCAAATAAGATCTATTTAATTTCCTTCTTACGCTTGGGGAAGTTGAACCCTAACATGTTTCGTAACCTATACACTACAGGAAAATGAATTATTAGGGGCGATTTGTCTTCATCATTTGGGTTAACCCGAAGGACTTATTAGGTCCTATTAGCTCTATGAAACAAGAAAGTTTATTTAGTATATACTGCTTAATAATTCTCATTTGCAAGTTGATATGCTAACTTAAAAAAATAATGCTAGAGAGACCATATATTTATACTACATTAGTGTACTATCACATGTGGCAAGTGATTCATACAATTAATATGAGATAAATTCATTAATTGATATGACATGTACGCATCACTTGCCACATTAAATAATACACCAATGTGGTACAAAAATATAATATCCCCATACATTTCCTTAGCTTAAAGTAGGATTTAGACCCATGAGTTGGCCACAATCCGCATTTTTTAGGTGCCATTAATTAGATGTGGTAGTAATATTCCTATAGTGCAAATGCTAACCTCAAGTATTTATGTTGTTTGAAATTGAATTCATCGAAGGATAGCGGCTCTGCGGGGTCTTAGGGTTGACTTGGAAGAGTCACATGATGGAGAGATGCTTCACCATGCATCGTAGCTAGCTAGCTAACATAATGATAATACACCAGGTTTGAATATACAAAACTGATTACATTGTTAACACATACTTTAATACATATAATCTCACAAACGATAGTAAAGCTTGTCTCTATAAAATATTGTGTTATCAATGTAGTTAATAAAGTGTGTTTGGTGACGGATTCATAATTTTTCTGCGATCGAGATATAATTAAAGAAACTCCCAACCTCACAATGTTGAGAAATGTTTCAGTACCATGCCTCACAATCCTCAATCTCCTTTCCTTCACCCTCGTTAATTCTTAAAGATATTTCATCATCAAAGATTTTAGGGTAAATATTAAATATTGACGTCTCGAATGAACATCGAACGAGATTAATTAGTGAAAGACCAAGCATGACCATTGGGGTCATTTGAATCCATTAATTCCGTAGCTCTGTTATTGTGTGCATCTAAATAACATAATTGTATAGCGAAAAAGATAATATTGTTGGGTGTAGAAAAAATAGGGATGCATATACGATTAAATAAAAGGCACTAGATTACTCATTCCTCATCACATGGTGAGCAGGAAGTGTGGTCTTGCTGCCTGTGAGAGAGAGAGAGAGAGAGAGAGAGAGAGAGAGAGGATGTTCAAAGGTTTGTTTCTTTTTTACTTTGCCGTAGCTTTTGCCTACCAATGGAACGGCAGAGACGATTTCCTTTGTTTACTTGTCGGAATATGAATAGGCAAGCCATCACCCCCTCCCTACATCTCTCCATCTCCATGTCTTGGTTAAAGTGCTTCTCTCTTTCTCTCTAAACACGTACAACTAGTTTAATTATTACAATTTTCATCCTGTCAGAGATAAAAGGCAATGCCGACTGCCAAGTTGTGTTCTATTGAGCCCTTTGTTCACATGGATACTGCATAGAAGGGGTTAATTTGACATGCATGTGTATATAATTCGTAATGAATGGGAGGGTTAAGAGCTTTACTTTTTCCTTGTTTGCGGGGATTTCAATATTATGATACATATCAAGTAGATCGATATTATATTAGAATAATAAATTCTTTATTTTCAGTAACGAAGTAATTCTCCATTATGTGTCATTATTTTACTGCAAAACTCGGAATTGTTTTTGGAGTGTGCTATCTACACACCTCTTTTTACTTCTCTCATGCATTTTGTTAATTTTTATCCTTTGATCTTTTTCAATTCATCTGATCCGACGGCCAAAAATTAAAAATATGTGGGAGAAGTAAAAAGAGGTGTGTAAATATCAGAACTTTTTTTTTTACCATCTGTAAGTGTGGAAACAAATATTGACAAGATCAACTATAACTATTAGGGTTTCCTCCTTACCGAAATGAGAAAAGTATTATCCATTATCATAGTGTGAATATATATATATATATACACACACACACACACACATATATTAATAGGGTTTGAGTATGCACCAATTTTTAACATCTTTTTTGTCTTTTGTCTGTTGCATTGCTAATATCTAGAGGCAACGGGATTTGCAGTGATGAAAAGATCAACTAGATAGCAATGTACTACGTACCACTTGTTTGTTTTGCTGAAAAAAAAGCTAGCTTTTCAAGAATTGTTGGAAAAGGAAGCCAACCAAGCTCCCAGTATATTCTTGGTCTGCATCTGCACGACCATGACACTTGGCAGAAACTGAATGGATAATTGGTGAAAACGAGATCCGTCGCACAAGCAGATTAAACAGCTCTAAATGTATAATTAAGATCGTGATTCCAGATTTGTGATAGTGTTCTTATAAATGTATAATTAAGTACACTAATATGATTACCATTAGACAAACAGTCAAATATTATCGAAGTTGCGAGTATCAGTGCAAATCCAAGATTGCGATTTTTTTTTTTCAAAGACAAGAAATTTTATTAATTTGGAATTAAATTGTTTACATCAGTTTCGAAGATTGTGATTTGATCAAATAATATTGTATATATAAAGAATAAATTAAGAATAATGGGTTTTGTTTTTTACATGCGGACATGGCTTTTTGTTACGAATGCAATGTACCGAATGTTATTGAATCTGCAAAACTCAAAGAAGATCTTGGATTCTCTGCCGACTAAGCTGGAAAAAAATGGGTAACATGCAATACATATCTGTTTTAAAATGCTGCATTTGACTTCTATATAAAATAAAATAAAAAAATAAAAAACTAGTCAAATAATGAAGCAGGATCTCTAAAATTGTCATAAATTAATATTAAGTATAATTTTTTATTACATGCGATATCACTATTCTAATTTATACTAAAACAGATTTAGGATCTGAAATGTGTTGGCAGTCTCACATCAGCGGGAGAAGTCAACAATGGTAGCTTTAAATATGATTATCATACTCTAATTAATACCAAGACCTTTTGTGGTAAAACCCCACACCTGACAGATTGGGCAGGTGGTAATGTTTGAAACAGTATCCTTCCTGAAAAGACTGAAAATAAGTCTACTCCATTGGAGCCGACCTCTAAGTTTCAATTGCCGATGTGTGGATCTCTATGTGTGGACCACTAAATAGGGTGTTTCAATTGCCGATGTGTAGATCATCATGTGTAGACCACTAAATGGGTTTACACGAGAGGGGGCATGTTGCCAGTCCCACATCGGTGGGGAAAGTCAACAAGGGTGGCTTTAAATATGATTACCTTACTCTAACTAATACCGAGACATTTTGTGGGAAAACCTCACACCTAACGGATTGGGTAGGTGGTAAAGTTGGGAACAATATTGGTGCCGTCAGAGTGGGGCCTCCAGGCCCATCGGTCTAAAAAAATTCAACAAAATGGAGTTGAAAAAACAAATTAGAAAAACCCTATCCATTAAGGCAATCGACCACTTACTTCAGTTTACTTCTTAACATTCAAAATAACTTCATATATGTAAATTTTAATTTGAAATTTATAATCGGAAACAGGCAGCATTGCATCTGCATGGGAGATAACATGATATAGTCAATTCCATTACTTGAGCGTTGACTAAAGTTTCGATTTTATAATTCAAATGGTGTTATATATAATTGAACTTTCCGATATCACAGTTCTACCAAGGTGAAAAGAGTGTGTACATATGTGTAATTCATATGGTCAATTTGGATATGGATAACTTTTTTTTACAAGAAATTGGTTGAAATGAAGAGTTTACAAATTATAATTACTAAAATAATTAAAAACAAATAGTGGCAACATATATACAAGATTCTGAATCATTTTAGCAAAGATTTGTATTTTCCCTATCTTATTTATTTATTTATGCATTTGATAATACAAAGGAATAGAACAAGACCTGGATGATAAGACTCTTGACCAACTAAACTGCAAGTTTTTTACATTGATATATATGGATATGACCCATCTAATTATGAGTTATGAGAGTACTAGGTCAAGGATTGAGATGATGAAACAAGAAGAGGGTCCAATTAGCTTCATGATGGTAAGCAAGTACACTATGAGAGCTAAGGCAAAACAAATTAAAATTATATTTAATTAGCAAATGATCGAAAAAGAGACTACAAAAATTGGTGATTTCAAGTGTGTGTTGCACCATGCGGACTGTCTTAATCTGATTTCCATGGCCAAAGTGGCTGGAACTGGAGCATGCTGGCCTGTCTTTGCTTTCACGCTGCCACGCAAACCGCCTCGTTTAACATCATTCAACAAGGAAATCATCATCAACGTCGACTCGGAGGGATGGTCAGGTCAGAGTCAGACCATGCTAAGTGGCTGCATTTTAAACCATATATACATAAATATACGTATATCTTTATAATAATGGGGCTGATGCCATCATCCATATAACTAAGTGGGTGATGATATATACATATATATGTATATATAGTCTCTCCCACTTTCTCGATCAAGTCAAAGGGATCGATCGATGAAGATTGGAAATAATTTGGCATGTATTTGATGACCGACGTAGGCTTTTAATTATAGGGCATATGGATGGATAATGTGAACTCCTTACAGTCCAAGGACATTCTGCAAGCTTTTAATTTAAGCCACACTTCTGAGTCAAAGACTCAAAATTTGATATGATTTCAAAATGACTATAGAACACGCTTGTATATATATGTTTGTGTGTATCTGTTTGAAATGAATATATTGGACTCAGATTATTAGTGCAAGTCTCTTTCTCTCATCTGAAAATTTGAATGATGGTACATGAAAACCATTTTACCTAATTGAGTATTTTCGTATAGATTTAGGGTTTCCTCCACTAATTTTTGGCTGCTAGCACAAAGTTTGAGAGGTTGCACCACTAAAAACCACCAGTTTGACTCAAATTAATCAGGAGTAGGGGAAAATCAAAATGACCACGTATGATGTACTAACAAACTTGAGAATTGAGTGTAAGATTTTTTTAGCCTCAAAAGAAAAGATATTAATTATGGTATTGTTTATCTCGCCTAAATGACGAGTGTAACTTACCTATATTGAAATCAGTATTCTTATCTCTTTATTTCTTTCTTAACGTGATTGGTCATGTAAGAAAAAAAATACACACATTCATGTTGAGAGAGAGACTAACATGAAACTAGTTTTCCTAAATTAAGGGAAGGAAATGCGAAATGCTAATTAAAATGTGAGAGAGAGAGAGAGAGAGAGAGAGAGAGAGAGAGAGAGAGAGAGAGAGAGAGAGAACATGAAATGAGTTTTCCTAAATTAAGAGAAGGAAATACAACATGCTAATAAAAATGACATTGAAAGAACATTGTTTTATGTTGCTGTAACATGAAACGAGTTTTCCTAAATTAAGGGAAGGAAATACAACATGCTAATAAGAACGACATTGAAAGAACATTGTTTTCTGCTGCTGTTTTACTGTCATCAAATGCTCGGGGGGCTGTCGTTTTGGCAGAAATGGAGTAAAAGAGACCATGTTAAAAATAATTAAAAAGGTAAAGATAAAAAGGAAAAACAAATTAAAAGTTAATTCTGGTTTTGTCAAGAAGTAGTGAACATCATCAGGGTGGCCATTGTCAAAGTTTTGATTTGGACGTGGAATTGGACCCATTAGAAAACAGAAATTCAAACACTACCTCAACTTTGGTCATTGTCAAAACACTTGTGTGCCTCTCTCTCTCTCTCTCTCTCTCTCTCTCTCTCTCTCTCTCTCTCTCTCATAACATCAGTGTGCACTACTAAAATCCCACTTCTAGTTCTAGATTTTCTAGTAGTGCAATGCCTTTTTTGGAAAATTAAAATTTTAAAAGGACAACTCTAAGTTAACAAGATTTTTCGTTTTGCGAGAGATCAGGGAGAAGACGTCTGCCGTTACCAATTTTACTCTTGTTTTGCAAATTGACTATTTCTATGACTTGAACCCGTGACTTTTTAGTCATAAAGAAGCAACATTTCCATTGTGCCAAAAAAAAAAATTTAAAAACGCTACGCCCAAAAAAAAGTTGACAAAATATTGCAAAGAAATATATACCTATAAAAAATGGAAAGAGATAAGGGAAGTGGTAGTGATGGATTGGGACATGAGAGGGAACAACTCCTCACACTCCATGGCCTCTCTCCCATTCATCACATTTGAAATGAAGGACTTAGTGTTGCGCTTTAGCTCGACATTCTTTGAATCCATTGGTCCCATAACACAACACCACCTTCCCACATGCATGCACTTTTCTTTTACAAAACCCAAGCCCTAATTAGAAGATGCTCTTTCTATTTCTCTTCTATGTTTCCAGTCATTCATTCCCCCCTTGCCCGACGAGATGGATCGAATTATGTGCACGTGAGTTATCATCGTCTTTCTTCCTATGTGCATGACTTCATTGAGAAAGTTGTGTGTGTATATCTAAGAACACCTGTTAGGTGTGATTTTTAATGCGGTATAATATAAATGATAAATTATTTTATAAGGCTCACTTCTAAGATACATTAATATACATAATATAATTGGTTTGTTTGCTGAAAGTTTAGAGAGAGGGGAGGCTATTCCATCTTATGGTTGGGACATAACATAAGTCTTTTTGAGAACTTATAGAGGAGGTCATACCATTTTTTTGGTTTTTACATATCATCCACCAAGACGAATTGTTGAAAGCAGGACTCAAATCTAAGTCTTAATCTAGCAAAGAAAACAATCATTACCAACTCAGCCAACCATAGTTGGCATACATAATATAATTTGAGTAAAATTATAACATCATGTCACAATGTTTCGAATAGAATAAAAATTTGGTACACTACATGAAGAGGGAGAGGGGAGAGAGAGAGAGACAGGCAGTTGAGTAATTATTAAATTAGGGCACACGCGCATCGTCATGATAGGCCCACGAGATTTATGGAACAGTGGAAAACCACTCTTGCTGTCTCCGTTTGCCATTGTTTACCTCGTGCAGTTTGCTAAATTCTATTAGATATACTCACCTCATATTTGATTGTTATTCTCGTTGGTGGGGAAGGAGAGGACGTTCAAAGTTCATACAACGATTGACTGATTTACCTTTTACTTTGTGTTTTACAAACATTTTACCTTACTCCTCATAATCTTCAATTAATCAAACAAAACAATGTAATCAGTAAACATGATTTTCAGAAAGATCAAGTCGAAATCAAGAGATTATAATCCACAATTTTTTGGAATTGAAAATTACATAAAAAACCAATACCCAAATCTGTTTTGAATTAGTATCAGAAGTTGACTTCGTCAATACTTGTTACACAAACAACGTGAACAAGTAAGCGAATAGAGACCAGATTGCTCGGGCAGCAAGTTGGCGATTCAGCCGTATAGTGGGTAGAGGTGGCATTTTTGAGCCGACCCGTTAACTTGACCCGACCGGACCCGTTAATAATAGCATTTGGGTGGATGCTTAACGGGTCGGGTCGCTAACGGGTGAACCCGTTAAATAACGGGTTTACTTTGGGTCAACCCGTTAGCACCCGTTAGTTGAGGATATTTTAGTAATTTCAATAAAGTCTTAACAACAAAAAATAAACTCTATGCAAAAAAAAAAAAAAAAATTGTTAACGGGTCTTAACGGGTCGGGTTCGGGTGACCCGTTAGCTAAACGGGTCGAATTCAACCCGACCCAAACCCGATAAACCCGACCCGTTTACAGGTCTAAAAACACCATTAACAGTATTTAATGGCATGATAAAAACTGGGGCTAACAAGTGTACTTCAATTTCCATAACAAGTGTACTTCAATTTCCATCCTTGCAGTTATGAGATGCTTCCATTGGAGGAACAGCTTGAAATTGCAAACCAGATGGGGACGACTCATTCACAAATTTAAATGACATTGCTATAGGAACGAGATTCTTGTAAGTGCTGCGTTTACCTTGTTCGTGATCTTTGGGTTCCGCTGAAATGAGAAGAAAGAGGAGGGGTGAGAAGTGGGAAATACTGTTGCTCCACTGTTGTAGTTTTAGGTGACAAGAGTTGAGAGTGTCCGGCTAACCAATATTGCTAGGCTAGGTGAATCGTTCAGTTTTGTTGTGACAAGTATAACAGCCTAGCAACCTAGTCATACGTTTCCGCTGATTGGTTGTAAGTTATCATAGTCGTTAACCTTTGTCCGAGACCTCTACATTTGTTCACATGTAATAACCGTATTGATGAAATTACCGTGAGTTTTTATCACCTCCATCTGTTTCGAACTTGATTTTCTTCTTTTCAAGAACATTTATTTATGCACTTCTGAGGCAGAATGCCATTTTTTTTAAATATTACAGCAATGCCTTGTAACTCAAGACTCCTCTTTCGCTTCAAACTTCTGAATTATTGTTTTCTGAATATATGTTGAAATTCCAAATTCATTTGGAACGGAACTGGAAGGGCGGGCAGAAGTTCGGCTCGGTTCTTTTTTGGTGTTGCAGGGAAGGAATGGCCTTTCTAACGTATATTCCGTCGTACCGACATGGCCGCACTGATTTGTTTTCGATCGGAGCATCAAGCAGCTTCAGTGATGTTGAGCTGGTCAAGTAAGGAGAATCGACAAGGTGGAGAAGATTTAAAAAGAATCTGCAGCGGGGAGAGTCAAATGACTGATCATGATCGTCTGCAGAAGTTGTTTGAGTCTTCAAATATGTAAGCCTGTTCACTGAGGTGAACATGAAGGAGGCCCTGTATGCCCACTACACGGCTGAATCGCCAACTTGCTGCCCGAGCAATCTGGTCTCTATTCGCTTACTTGTTCACGTTGTTTGTGTAACAAGTATTGACGAAGTACTATTATTAACAGGTCGGATCGGGTCGGGTTAACGGGTCGGGTCAAAAATGCCACCTTTAGTGTTGATCAACAATTACAAGCGGGCATTGTTTCATCAGGAACATTTTTAGCATTATTGGGTTTACAAAGATGACCAAACACTTCTCTGCAAAGAGCAAGGCTCCTATAAGAGAATTCAGGCAACTAATACATCTAATGATGTAAAGCAACTGACATCCAACATCAGCAAGATCTTTTGTATCTAGAACTGTAATCTAAATAGAAGGAACATGAAACTCACTGGATTTAGAAGCTCGCAGTCAACTATGGTGTCAGGGCCAGGCCGATGAGCCTTTCCATTTTATCGAAACTGGCAGAAAGCTCTTGGATTCAAACCAGCAACATGGGCAACTGCATCAACGAGCTTTTTCTGTAGTGACTGCAACCTCCGAAATGTCAGTTCATCAAGAGGCGCAACACAACCAATGCTGCCATCTAGGGTACCAAATAACAAAGCATAGCGATTAGTTTTATCGTAGCCTGGATTGGTCTCTGAAGTAGAGAGCATCTGCAACCGCAACCTGAAATTCAGCCCTTGAGAGAAGCTTCTGGCCTTTCCAACTCTCAGACATCTTTGGTGCATAGAAAAAGACTGTTTTGGCATATTGAATGTGTTTAAAATAAGTAAACAAATGCTATCCCTCCAACAATCAGGGATGAAAAACTAATCAAAAGAATTATTAGTCACAAAAAAATAAAATAATAAGAGAGCCCTAAAAGAGGGCTAAAATATATCTCAACTACAAGTCACTAACCTGAATGTTCTTTTGTTCATCTGCAACTACAAGCCTCAGCGAACTTCCATCAATAAAAAATTACGTTGCAAAACAATCTAGGTTACCAAAATCCTTGGCCAACAGATTTAGCTGAGATCCCTGCTCCTTACAACTGAGAAAGTAAATGCTTTTGTGAATGTCACCAAGGAGGATAAAATTCTTGACCTGCAAGGACAAATTTGGCCATTGACACTGGTCACATATTGCTCAGAATCATATCTTAATAAATTAAGACTAACATTATACACAAAGAATCAAATTAAAGACACAACTTAAGAAGTTTTGAAACATTTCAACGTGCACCTTCAGATTTCACATCACATAATTAAATCGTATGTTCAAGTACTGACATCCAGGTATCAAATAATTAAATCGTATGTTCAAGTACTGACATCCAGGTATCAAACAACGAATCAATTTAAAAGAGACAGTTAAGGAAGTATACATACAATATTCAAGCTCACAACGTACAATGGCGGAACATAAAAAAATGCCACACCATTCAGTTCAGTGCCATTCCACTTGTTTAAAGTAATTTTAGGACCTTGAGCTATCAACAGATGACCTTGAAGCGAGGCTAATGCAGATATGGCACCCTTGAATTCTTTGGCGTACACCTCTGAAACCTAGAAACAGAAATTTTGAGCCCTCTTGTATTTCTAATATCATAAAAAATCACAACATAACTCCCTAATCACGCAAATTATAAATGATAATAATACCCTCCAAGTACAAGATATTATGGTACAGAAGATGATACAATTAGCAAGTCATGCACTGGTGGTGAAGAAAGTAACAAGCTCTGCTTCTTCCGCTCAAATGAAATTAAAATAAAAATAAAAATTGTAATTACTAACCGTCCTTCATAAACAAGGGTGAGCAATAGTAGCTCCCCAGTTTTTGTAGACAGCAAGGCTACATCACTCAGCAACCAAGTTGCATTGGCAGAGCATCAAGCTCCATGGTAAAACTAGATCTTGGCATCTCTTGACTGCATAAAACAGAAAATACATTAAATTATATAAAAACAAAGTGTGGAGAAGAGAAATTAGCCAAAGAGACGAAAGAGAGGGAGGGAATACAAGGGTGTGAGGGCTCTGTGTGTGTGTGTGTGTGTGTGGTGGGGGGGAGAGGGAGAGAGAGAGAGCTGTTATCAACAGAAACAGCGTAACTGTTTAATGCCAATGCACATGAGGCTGACTGCATAAAATAGGTAAAAACCTCATTAAAATGTGCTTCAGCTAACCAATCCACTATAATAAATTAACTTACCTGGCTATGATAATGGATTAAAATTTGCACTAATCACGAGAACGCCGCCAATTGGAGATGGTACAGCAGGCAGCTTGTAGGAATCATGTGGAAGATTCTGACACAAATGTAAGTAAAAATAGATCGAATGTAAGGACGTCTTCCCAAATATCCCACATTAAGAAGGATAATCTTTCAGGTCATCTGACTTGCAACATACACATTCTCCAGTATAGCAAAAGCGTGCAAGACTTTCAAGAAAAAATTGTTCATATTTTCATAGTCAGCTGAATACTTAAACATTGATTTTATGGATCAAAATGACTCTAAATTAATTTTATAAACATAAAAAAAATATATATATATATAGTTGGGGACATAAAGAAAAGAAATTTATAACAAGTAATTTCAAAATTTGAAGATAAATTTATGTTGGTGGAACTTACAACAGCTGGCCATATGAGCTGATGCTGCTTCAAAGTTGTGCTGATACTAAGTGCAGAAATCATACAAGTATGGTGCTTCCATGAGACACGCTCAGCCCAAGTAAGCACCTGCTCGTGAATCACAGGCTCAATGTAAGCTCTACAACATACGTTATGTCAAACATTAAAAGATATAAAGCCACAGGAAGTTATTAGAACTGACCTATTTTATTTCAAACCTACTTGGGAATGCAATACAAGAAAATATGGATACTGATAACCACAACATTTTTTTCGTAAGGGAAAAAACACTTTTATTAATATAAATATATTATTATGGAGTGAATTATGCAACCTATATGAAATTCTGTTATTTCAAATACTCAAATTCACATATGAATTTCATTACAGAAAACCTAAAGTCTCATTAAATAATGCACGCTAAGAATTCATATCCAAATATCTTCTTTTTAGTCCATAAATCCAAATACAATCATTGTCTATTAAATCCAAAGATTATTCCACAGCCAAACTCACCATGTACAAATGTAAAATCATTTACATGCTTCGTGTCCGTGTCTCCCAGATTAACAATGTAAGATGACTCAACACGAGCAGAAATTGCACCTCCGGAACCAGAACCATCATCGTCCCCAACCAAACCAGACCCACACTGACAACAAGATATACAAATTGAGATACAGGAGGAGCCTCTTTTATAGATCACGTATCTACTAGAGGACCATGAGAGTTGAGGCACAATGACCAAGTCAATAATTGAAAGCACTACTAACAAAGGCATACAGCATAGGTAACACTTAGAACTGTTACTAGGGCAACAAGGTTTCACTTTTTCCCTTCCAAATCCTACAATTTAAAAAGCAGGAATAGAGAATTAACTTCTTAAATTTTACTTTTTTAGCCTAAGACGCCATGACCAATACTAAGCAACATATTGTTGAATATGAGAGCCAATAACTTGTTGACACAATATCGTAGACCAATTTGAGTATGCTCCTAATAAGGGCATAGGCGCCAATGCTTAGAACCGTCGCTAAGCCAACAGTTTGTCCTTTTTCCCTCCAAATCCTATTGTAGATATATCAGGAATCGAAACTAACTTATTAAGCCATAATTTTTCAACATGAGACGCCATGAGAGTGCTAGTACCACTACAACGATCACAATACAAAGTGTAGGAGGCAAAAGAGACCTGCGCAGCTTTAAGAATTATCATTTGAAAGCCATAAACAAGAACACATCCGCACCTGCCTTGGGGATCATCCTTAACCAATAGGCCTCTTGCAAATGACTCTCTGCCTCTTCTTAAATGAAGCCACTTTGGGCCCTCAAAACGGTGCATAGAGCTGGAAAAAGGTCAGCATCAATGAATTAATATCACCTTGCAACACAGTTAAACAAACTATGGAAACATATACTTATCCAAACTCCGGTAATTGAAGAAAGTTGAGGTTCTACCATAAAACCAATTGGCAATATAAGGAGCAGCCCAACCTCTTATAAGCCCATGCAATGTCCCTTCTCCCCTCAATGGCCCATGCAAGGTCCCTCATGCTCAACACGCTCCCTCACGTGTAGTGAATTTTCAACACGTAGACAACGCAACGGGATGACGTGGAGCACGTGTGGCCGTTTGGCTTCACACGTGGGAAAACCTGCTCTGATACCATGAAGAAAGTTGAGGTTCTACCATAAAACCAATTAGCAATATGGGGAGTAGCCCAACCTCTTACAAGTTCATGCAAGGTCCCTCCTCCCATCAACGTGGGACTCATTCTCAACAGTAATAACACAGTTAAGCAAACTATGGAAAATATATAACTAGTTAATAACGAGAAAGACTACAGATTAGAGACTTTAAAGCTCTTCAATCACTAAATTACACAACCAACTTCAAGTAAAAATGTAAAATTCAGTTGATGTATAGAAGCCTTGCTAGAGGAGATCGAGTATTCCCTTAGCAAATTCACAATTAAATTCTTACTCGGGATTCAACATTCGTGACTCCAACACTACAACACTTACAAAAAAACATTCGAGTGTTCCGGTTTGGACTTAAAACGAAACTTCAACTGATATAACATCAACCGAAATAGCAAGACTAATAATTAATTTTTATTAACACACCTAGTACGGAGTCCATGAATTGAATCATCAAACTCAAGAACTGAAATTTTTGCATCTTCAAAGGTTGAGACAATAGAATCTCTTCTTCTGGAACCATCGCCGCCTCCGCCAGATAATACCGCCATCGTTACCACATTACCGTGCATTCTGCAATCCAACTGCATGCAAACAAAAATTTGAATAGAAACCATCGGTAATTAATTCACAAACAGCATTACGAAAGACTAATTTAGCGAATTCGAGCTGTACTCCAGGCCAAACGCCAAGAAAATCGAAAGATGTTTGTCTGGGGCAGCGAACCTGTAATGGCGGAAAATCTTTAGTTGGAATGGAATTGATGTCAAACTGCCAATTTACTTGAGTTTCGATTTTCTCCCTCAGCTTTTTAATTGAAAAATTAAGCACTTAAAACTATTTTTTTGCCAATTTCACCCGTTAATATTTTATAGATTTTATCAAAATTAACGTAACTCTTATCACGGGTACATTACGCTAGAACTTTAGACACAAAAGTTATAGAATTACCCTTATATATTGTGCACATTCTTTCATTGAATAAAAATTTAGATAGAATAAATGAAAAATTAACAGTAAGGGACAAATCGGCCAAAAAAAATTAATTTAAATCCTTAATTTTTCAATTAAAAAATTCAAAAATCAAATCGAAAGTTAAGTAATAGTTCATGTGACAAATCCAGGGCTTACTCTTGAAGATATTTGAAACGGCAGAGCCCAAGGTTGTCAAGAAGTGTTGTTATTTTGTTGTCGTTTTGCTGTATTCGGCATCCCAACAAAGGCCCAATTTTGTATTTTTATATCCTCTCCTCTCCTCTCCAATAATGTATTAATTCTTTCAAAACCAACAAATAAAAAAAAGTTTTTTTTATTTTATTTATTAAGTCGCCTTGTTATCAAAGTTCTAAAAACGCCAGACATTAGTTGATTGCCAAGCTAGAGCCTAGTGCTTAGGTAGTTAGACAGAGTCTAATTGGAGAATTAGGGGTACAAGGTGGATTTAAATAAATTATCATATATAGTACAAATAAGTGTTGTTTATACTTAAAAAATGCTTAATTGCATTGGAATACATTAATTGCAAATAGAATGATATATAGATTATAAAGTATTAGAACATAATAAAAACATAAGAAACAAACATATAATTTGCATTCATTTAAGTATTCAACAAGTCTCTTACAAATTATTAAAAAAATGTAAGATGAAAACTGATTTATTTTCTGTCTAAGTGAAAGTCTCAATCTAGGGCAGACAAGTGTGGGAGGATGCCTAAGTAGGTTTAGTCATTATTTCTTAATTTCAACAAATTGGCCGTCACAAAATATCAAGTATAGCCCATAATTAAATTGTAAGTCCAAAGAGATTTTTTAATGTACAAAGAACACAATTTAATGCATAATTATAATAATACAATTTGTTGAAAACATGACAAAATAAATTTCCACTGCAGCACAAACCATCATGGCGGACCAAAGGGCATTGTAGTAATTCCAACGTTCACATCTCTCTCCTCTTCAAACTATAATCAAATTCCAAGAAGACGAATCGTCTAATTCAATCTGCCGCAAATCACTCAAATAAACAAGATTATATTTTTTCCCATCTAAATCTCTCTCTTTCATCTTCATTCTTTAAATCCAAGCCCCCTCTTTCCAGATCTTCATCCACTACTTCCCTTTCCACGAGCTCTCCGCCGTTGATCTGATTCGACGTTCCGTACACAAAGCATTCAACTTTCCAGGTCGGGAATCCATGTTTCCCATTCTTTTCACTTACCCCGGAATCCAATTCCCCTGTAAACAAATCTTCATGCTTCCATTTGTTGTTTCCTTTTAAGTGCTTCAAGATCTTCTACTGCGTGTAGCGTTGATCAAGGTATATTTTCTTTAGATCTTGATACCCTTTTGGAAGCATGCAATTGTTGTATGTCTATTTTTAGTAATTAAATTTACTTATGAACGTAATTATCATTAAGCATGATTATAAAGTTTCCATTTTTAACATTGTGTTGCTTGAATTACATGTAATTTCTGGAGTTGTTGTTTTGTATGTTTTCAGGGTTTGCTGGAGGAGGTTGAGCTCAAACTTGGGGTTTTCGTAATTTGGAAAGAAAATGATGAGTTGGGTTTTTTCTTTAGCCATTTGAACGCATGCTTTTGAGGTTTTCCATTGGTAGTTAATGTAGGCTAGATAGTTTATTTCACACGAATTGCTTGATTTGGAAAGCGATGACTTCATTGACTTGGGCTTCGTCCAAAGGTTCGATTTCGATGACTTCCTACCCGAAAGCTCTTTCATGGATGGTAGTTTCCGGGGTGGCATTGGCTTTGTTCTTACTTTTTGCTTCCTGGGTTTTAGTGACTTACCCGATTGGCTCAACGGTTAGCTGGTATTTCTATGGTGTTGATAGTATGCAGAAATTGGATTACTCTACCTCTATAGGGAATCCCTCTTCCCAAGATTCTCCCCTTCCTAACAATGTAGATACTTTGGATAAGAATGTGGTATCCGAGTCTAATTCAGAAGTTCGGAAAAGTTCAGATTATCCACAAACAAAAGTTGTTGATCAGAATTTTTCAACTGAGCCTAATTTAGAAGTTCAGAAAAGTTCAGATGATCCACAAACAAAAGTTTATCAGAATATTCTTACCGAGTCAAATTCACAAGTACCCTTGAGTTCAGATGGTTCAGTGGTTGTTTCAGAAACTAGAGATATCAAAGATCTGCCGGATGTGGCAAAGAATTCGTCCGGTTCATCAGATAATGAAAATGTTGGATCAGTAAACTCAACTGGTCCATCAGTGCCTGCAGTTTCAACCACTTCATCAATTGATGACGGTATGATTAAAACTGATAAGAATTTGTCGGATGAGTCCAATCCACAACTGTCCTCGAGTTCAAGTGATCCATCAATAGTTTCGCAAACAAAGGAGATGAAGGATATATCAGCACCAGCACTCGAGCCAAATGATACTACATCAGCTTCTTCTCAGTTGCCCAACAATGCAACCAGTGGTGTTTCTGTTGATTCAGGTAGCTTTCGTGTTGTTTTGTTATGTTTTCATGTATGCTGAAATTTGACATTTTGCTATAATCTTAGCCTTTTGTACTCTGATTGAGCTTATATCTAATTTAGCCTTTTGTACTGCTGAAATTTGAGTACTTGCTATAATATTTTCAAGTACTTGTTTCTTTGAATTTGACTTACTTCTGTTCGTATTATGCAGGCTGTGATCTGTACAGTGGAAGTTGGATTTATGATTCAGCAGGACCGGTATATACAAACAATACATGCCCTGTCCTGACACAGATGCAAAATTGCCAGGGAAATGGGAGGCCTGACAAGCAGTATGAGAATTGGCGATGGAAGCCCTCTCAGTGTGACCTGCCACGTTTTGATGCCAGGAAATTTCTAGAGTTGATGAGGGGGAAAACAATAGCTTTCATTGGTGATTCGGTTGCTCGAAACCATATGGAGTCATTGTTGTGCATGCTCTGGCAGGTAATTGTCTAAAAAAAATTATGATTTAGTTACCTCGAATTAAATGTTTTTTTTCTCATAGTAGATGGAATTTTCGCAACTCTGGATTCATCAACCCTGCTAGTATTATTTATCTCTAAATTCATGTGGAATTAACCGCAAGGCAGCTGTATGAAATTGCATCTCCATCCTTTTTCGCAGATAATGCTGTTTGAAGTAACTCTAGTGGTGCTTACATCTTTGTGTGGTGTATGCAGGTAGAAGTTCCAAAAAATCGGGGGAACAAGAGAATGCAACGTTATTATTTCAAGTCGACATCCATGTTTGTTGTCCGGATTTGGTCCTCTTGGCTTGTGAAGCAAACATCCGAGGCATTTGATTTTGCTCCAGAGGGCGTGGCCAAGCTCCACCTTGATGCCCCTGATGACAAATTCATGGATCTCATCCCACAGTTTGATGTGATTATTTTCTCTTCCGGTCATTGGTTCGCCAAGCAGTCGGTATATATCTTAAACAACGAGATTGTGGGAGGGCAGTTGTGGTGGCCGGACAGTTCAAGGCCTATGAAGGTTAACAACATTGAAGCATTTGGAATATCTGTCGAGACAATTCTCACTGCTGTTGCTAGACATCCAAATTATACAGGGATCGCCATTGTGCGATCCTATTCGCCTGACCATTACGAGGGTGGAGCTTGGAACACTGGAGGATCATGCACCGGGAAGGTAAAGCCTCTTGCGCTGGGCGAAGTGGTGGAAAATGGCTTTACGAACATAATGCATGAAAAACAAGTTATGGGTTTTAACCGTGCGATTCAGAAAGGTGTGACAAACAAGTCGAAGTTGAAACTGATGGATATCACGAAGCCTTTTGAGTACCGCCACGACGGCCATCCAGGCCCGTACAGAAGCCTCGACCCTAATAAGAAAACACAGCGGGGCCCTGACGGAAGGCCTCCGCCACAGGATTGCTTGCACTGGTGCATGCCGGGTCCGGTCGATACATGGAACGAATTTGTGCTTGAAATTATAAGGAGAGAATATGAGGGCAGCAACAACTCTTCTTCATGAGTTGGGGCAAAGCTTACATGGTAAAATTTTTTGTTTAAATTCTTTATAAATATAAGAAAAAGATTGTAGAGTAATTATTTGTTGCAATAGGTGGGAGGATTAGCGGCTAAATTTGTATTTTGAGAGCAATTTTAGTTTAGTTATCATTATGTGTTTTTGAATAAATTAACTGCTTTGCTTGTTTGGAACTTGTTTGGAAGCGTTTTCAATTTTTGAAAAAAATACTTTTGAAATCCATTCTTAGTAAAGATGCAAGTTAATCATAAAGAAGCACTTGAACTGCATGCTGGGCACATAACTGGTGATTTTGCAAGAAGCATTTTAAGTCACTTAAAACTACTTTTTAAATAGGACACTTAGTATTATTACGGTCTGGTGATATACTTCTTCACTTGAAAGTGAGAGATCTTATGTTCAAATATCGTGAATGGCAAATTCGATACTAAATTAGACTGTATATTGTGTGGCTTTGCAATAATGTGGTTCAATTTCGCATTTGGCGAGAATCGAACATAAGACCTCTCACTTACAAGTGAAGAGAAATATCATTAAACTGTAGTACTAAGTGGTGTAATACATTTCACTTTTGATCAATTCGAAACTTTCTTTTTAAATTTTCATTCCAATTTAGAAAAAAATTTCCAAATGGTTCTTTGATTAGTCTCATATGTGGAGGAGTGGCAGACTATTCTAATCAACTTAAATATGTTTAAATTTGACAAAAATGCTTTCTTCTTTCATTAAGGAAACAAGATAGATAAATTTTATTTAAGTATTTATTGTCGCATTGATCCAATATCATTTTCAAATGAGAGATTATATTTACAGACCTCAAATTACTTCTCTCACATCTTTTTAATTTTTTAATGTTTTCTACACAATACTAACATTTGATAGAAAAATATTAAAAAATTAAAAATGTGTGGGAGAAGTAATTTGGGATGTGTGAATATAATCTCCCTTTTCAAATTTGGTATACCTTAGAATATGCTTTTGAAAAATATTAATTTTCTTTCACAATCTTATATCCAATTTTTCGAATTTGGATTTTTTCCAGATCTAAATTGTGAGATCTTAAGAATTCTCACATTTTAACTATTTATCGTACGTCATGTGGCGGAAAATTATTCAAAATTTTTTATTTAAAATTAAACATAAATAACAAAATTTTATTGGACAAATACATATTAGCAGCGACAACCGACTACAGAAAATCCGAGTAATCTCCTGAAAATTTGAAATTCAAATGCCGTTGGTGCGTGACCTGCTTCGTCCCGGAGAATCATTAAAAAACAAATCTTTAACAAGCCCCCTCTGCCTTCTTCAACGGTCCTCTTTTCTCCTCAAACGGCTTCTCTCTCTCTCTCTCTCTCTCTCTCTCTCTCTCTCTCTCTCTCAACATTTCACATTTCAGTTACGCATCTCACATCTCCATTAAAATTCAAACCCCAAATCCTACCTTTTTCCCCCAAAGTTTCCAAGAGCAGAAAACCGAAACGAAACCCACATTTTCTCGGGAAAATTCTCCAATCGCCGGCCTCTGCTGTGGCAAGAAAATCCATACAGCAGATAGAAAATTGTTGCTCGTTGATTTGCTCTCTCAGGTTTGTTTCCAGGTTTTCCTCTTCCCGTCTTCGTTATTTTTCTTCAATTTTCCCCAGTTTCCCGTTTGGTTCTCGAGAAATAATTTGAAATTTGAAATTTTGAAGTTTGATCTATCCATTTTGTGAATTGTTGAAAAAAAATTCCTCAGCTTCTTCTAGTTGATTTTGTTGCCTGTGATCTGGTTGGTTCTTTTGATTTTAATTTCTTCGAGCTAAATTGCATGGGAATTATTTGTAGAAGAGAGAATTTTCCATCCAATTTTAGAATTTGGTGTTCATATAGAAATCTGACCTAATATGGAGGAATCTAGGGTTCTGTTGCTATTTAGCTTTTTCCATATATTTTGTTGCTATTTAGAGATTTTTAAGAATTTTATGGTCAATTTATGCAATGCATATAGTTAGGGTTTGATGGTAGAAATTGTTTATGGCAGGTAGCCCTTCTTCAATATGTCTAATCTCCAAAGTGAGCAGCTTCTGCAAATGGAAACAACATGTGGATCACTTCTATATGAGCTTCAGGTATCACATGAATCTCTAAATATCGAAAGAAAACTTGTCTAGTTTTTCTGTTTTTTTATGGAAATTGGAGTACTCGAAAGTACTAATCTCACTTTGTTTCTTGTCTAATACGAAAATTGTAGATAATTTGGAATGAAGTCGGAGAGACTGACAAAGATAGGGATAAGATGTTGCTTGAGCTTGAGCAGGAGTGTCTAGAAGTATACAGAAGAAAGGTGGATCAGGCAAATCGGTGTAGGGCACAGCTACGGCAGGCAATTGCTGATTCGGAAGCAGAACTTGCTGCAATATGTTCTGCAATGGGGGAGCGACCGGTACATATTAGACAGGTCATGATCCACTGTTTTGTAGATAACTGTTATTGTTTCGTAGATAAATAGTTTAAATGTCCTGTTCCCATTGAGGTTAAGGAGGCTATTGTTTAAAATCAGAATTATTTACAAATTGCTTTGTCATTTCAGTCTGATCAAAATGCCGGAAGTTTGAAGGAAGAGCTCAGCAAAATAATCCCACAGCTGGAGGAGATGAAGAAAAGAAAATGTGACAGAAAAAATAACTTTCTGCAAGTTCTAGAGGAGATACGGAAAATTTCAAGTGAGATTAATGGAAGTATAGATTACAGTTCTTCTAAACCGGGTGTGGATGAAACTGATTTGTCATTGAGAAGGCTTGAAGAATTGCACAGACAGCTACATGCACTCCAAACTGAGAAGGTTGGGAGTTATTTTTTCAATTTCCTTTCCATCTGCGTATCATCTTAAGCTGATTTTGTTTTCTTTTATGCTCTTCAATTCCTCATTTATCTGTTCTTTATTGTTGTGCAGAGTGATCGGCTTAAGCAGATACAGGACCACCTGTGTACATTGAACTCATTTTGCTCAGTTCTTGGTATGGACTACAAACAGACAGTTAGTGAGGTTCATCCCAGTTTAGTTGATTCTGCAGGAAGCAAGAATATAAGTAATGATACAATTCAGCGATTGGCTGCTACAATACAAAAATTGCGGGAGGTTAAATTACAGAGAATGCAGAGGGTAAAGAATGTTCTTTGTCATTTTTTAGTTTCTAGTCAAAGTTATGTGCATTTAATTGAATGGTATTAACCTCCTAATCTCTGACAGCTTCAAGATCTTGCAACTACCATGTTAGAGCTGTGGAACTTGATGGATACGCCAATTGAGGAGCAACAGATGTTTCAGAATATAACCTGCAATATAGCTGCTTCAGAACATGAGATAACTGAACCAAATACACTCTCTGTGGACTTTATCAATTATGTGAGTTTTTTTTTATTTTTTTTTATTGTAATTCTGTATTATTTCATGTTATTGGATCAGTATATTTTTCAAGGATTCATCTGGGATTAATCTATTGTGCAGGTTGAGGCAGAAGTGTCTCGGTTGGAAGAGTTGAAATCAAGTAAAATGAAAGAGCTTGTTCTTAAGAAGAGATCAGAGCTAGAGGAAATCTGTAGAAAGACGCACATGGTCCTAGAATCAGATAGTGCAATTGACTACGTGATTGAAGCTATAGAATCAGGTGCATCTTAAATTCTTAATAGCATATCATAAGGTAACAGAAAATTCCTACGTAATTGTTTTGAACGCATGCATCATTTTTACTTGTGCAGGAGATGTGGACCCTGCTTGTGTCCTCGATCAAATTGAGCTTCAGGTTTCAAAGGTTAAAGAGGAAGCTTTTAGCAGGAAAGACATACTTGAAAAAGTTGAGAAGTGGTTGTTTGCTTGTGATGAGGAATGCTGGCTCGAGGAGTATAACAGGGTTAGTTGTTTCCATCACCATGTCGCTTACTTCACGACATTGAAATCCCTTTGCTTACTTGTTCCTTTTTGCGTTCGTGTAGGATGAAAACCGATACAATGCTGGAAGAGGAGCTCATCTTACTCTCAAGCGTGCTGAGAAAGCACGTGCTTTGGTTAATAAACTTCCAGGTATTGACCACATTTGTAAAATGGCACCCTTGGTTAATAATGCTAGACTAGCCTACATGTGAAACTGTTACAGAACTGTGCTTTGGTCAAGAATATAGTTTTGATTATGTTTATGCTGGTTTCAGTTTTTTCCATTATTTTTTTTTAAAATGTGTTTTTACAAGGATCCTGTTTTTTATACAGCAATGGTGGATGCATTGGCTTCAAAAACCATATCATGGGAGAAGGAGAGGGGCATTGAGTTCACATACGATGGTGTAAGTTGCTTCCCTTGTATTTCTGAAGTCTCTAGGAGGTCTATTCCAGTTGAGTTTATTTTTTGTTTTCATACACGCAAATTCTGAAAAAAAATTGTATTGTTTTCAACTTCCGTTCAGATTCGTCTTCTTTCCATGCTTGAAGAGTATACTATATTACGGGAGGAGAAGGAGCAAGAACGTCGAAGGCAGCGGGTATGGCCCAGCAGTTTCACTTGGACATATTTCTTTGAAGATCTTACTGTGAACCGTGTAACAACTCTTCATCTCCCATTTTCAGGACCAGAAAAAGATTCAGGGTCAGTTGATAGCTGAACAAGAGGCACTTTATGGGTCAAAGCCAAGTCCATCGAAACCTCAGAGTGTAAAGAAGGGTCCAAGAATGTCAACTGGAGGTGCGAGCAATAGAAGACTTTCAATGCAAGCTCCTAAACCCGATCCACTTCATTCCGTCAAAGGTACTCCGCGTCCGCGTTCAAGAAAGGGTGACCGAGTCCACCAAAATGAGCAATTAAACAATCATCTGGATGATAGCATTTCATCTTTGTCCACAGGTTAATAATTTCTTCTCCAATAGTTCTCATTTGTGTCTGGTTGACAAATGAGAGTATTGAAAATAAAAAAAGATATATTTAGTTGCTTTGAAGGTTATTCACCGTCTGTTTCCTTGCAGGGGGGGACACTGACTCTGGTAGTAGTACCTAAAAACATGTTTGTTTTATTCTTCGTTGCGTCGGTGTTTCAGAAGCTTCTGTTGATTTCATTTTAAACAAAACATGAGGCATGACACTGGAACACCATATCTCTGTTGCTGTCTAGTGTTTTGAAAGATAAAAAAAAGTCTGCTTTCCAGACATCATACGAAAACATGCTAACAATCAAATTTTAATGTATCTTTATCCACGTCTGTGCTTATGCAGGTAGACGAGACTTGGATGTTGCTGGACTTCCTGTTAAAAAGCACTCTTTTGGTGCCCCAAATGCTTCTGAAGTGGAGACACCAACGACTCGTAAACCCTTCTCCCCCATTTCTGTTCCCGTTTCCATTCCAACAGAAAATGTCGCTTTCGCTACTACTCCTCTGAAGCCTAGAACTGTTGCAGACGAAGCAAACAAGACCCCCAAGGTGATGCCAGTCTTCGTGCCAACGACACCATCAACGGTGTCTGTTCCCATGCAGACAGCTATGACACCAGCTCCTCCTCCACCAATTCCATTTGCTACCAACTTAGTCCAAGAGATTCCTGAGGAGATTGAGTACTCGTTCGAGGAAAGAAGAGCTGGATTTGTGCTCCCTAAAACATATGTGAAGCCAATGATACAAGTTTGATAGGTTAATTAGTTAAAATTTGGTGAGAAGTTAGAGAGTTAAAATTGGTGCTTTAGCATTTCTTTTACCTTTTGTATTTGGATTCTTTGATTTTTAAGTCAATTGTAATTGGCTTTCTTGGTTTTATGTACATAGTCTAAGAATGTCTAAACCTCTTCCCTCTTGATTAATGTGATCATTAAGTTTCTAATCTTCTTCGTTTTGATTTTATGGTCTGTTCGGAAGAAATTTTGCTAGTACTATTTGATCAGGATAACTCTCATATTTAGTACGAATTAATGTTTTTGTATAAGACGGACAACCAATACAATGATTATGTTTTGCAAGAGCAAATCTAGTAGAACATGTGATTTGGCTGCTCTACACAATTTTTTCTTGAGGTTTTGATTTTGGTTGTTCTTTTTTTCTTAAGGGTATATTTTATTTACAAATGGCATTAACAGTAGATACCTCAAAGTAAAAGGGTGAATAATAGTTCAAATTAAAATCTTCCAGTCAAAGTTTAATTTTCTGAAAAGACAAAGAAGTTGTCAGTGGTTGGAAAATTGGTGTAGCTCTTAACGTTAGCTTTACAGCTTTGAGAGAAATATTTATTTATACAACTTTAAATAAATAAATGGTAATAAAAAATAGAAAAGCCCTTTTCTTTTCTCAAACAAAACTTGATTGTTTTTCTTTAATATTCAAATTTAGTATCATTGTCCATTTATTAAATTCACCTTTATTAAATTTCCAAGACGGACGTGAAACATTTTCTTAACTAAAATTTATACTTTGCATTTGCAATTAGAATATTAATTTTTTAATTAAATTTCAACAATATTTAATTATAACAATTTCATTTTTATTTATAATTTTGCTAATTTTTTATACTTTATTTATTTCTCCTTTTCCTGCAAAACCCTAAATTCACATTTCTCAGAAGTATTTCTGAAATCAGTGTTGCTTTGTTTCCTTGTAATTTCTTTGAAGTGGTTTACAATTTTTTTTTACTGAAATTTCAGTTTCTGCCATTGAAGCTCTGTGCTTTCTCTTCAATGGTGGAGACAAACTTCAGAACTGGAGGAGTTGCAGCACTGAGTTCTTCAGCTTTCTGCATTTAGAGACGACTTGTGGTTTCTGGGTTCCAAATTTTTTGAAAGTTTGGAACTTTCTAGCCTGATTTAACAGAAATCTGCTCAAGTTATTGTTTTTCAGTTAAATTATTTTCTGGGCATTTTTTAGCTTTCTAAAGTTGCAGACTTTAATGGGTAGATTCTAGGGTTTCAAGTGTTTATAGGGTTTAAGATTTTTTAGGGTTTTGGGTGGTTTTTGTGTGTCTGCAAATTTGCATATGCAAATGGAGGAGAAAGACAAGTTGGTTTCTGGTGTAGCAGTGAGCGGTGAGAACGCTCCAGATGATTACAGGATTGCCCCAAGAAATGAAAACCCTAGCCCATCTGGGGGACCCGCAACGGCGGCAGTTCCGACGGCGTCGCCGATGAGCTTGACCGGGATCAGTACGGACGGAAAGAAGAAGAGGGGCAGGCCTAGGAAATACGGACCCGACAGCAAGCCCGTCCCGACGTCGGCATTGTCCCCAATGCCGATTTCATCGTCGATTCCGCTGACCGGAGAGTTCTCCGCCTGGAAGAGGGGCAGAGGCAAGCCCGTTGACTCGATCAAGAAGTCTCACAAACATGACGTGTTTGAGAACTCAGGTAATGAAATGAAACGAAACGACCCTTTTAAATAAACGCTTTGAAAATTTTGACTTTCGGTTAATGTTGGTTACCGTTTTTACTGTTTTACACTTGGGATGAAATGATCATGATCTGTTGTTGTAGCTCTGACACTGTTGATGGGGATTTTTGGATCAGCTCTTTTTATTGAGCCTAATGACGCAGATCCAGAAATCCCCGTCAACAGATTGTATCATGTTTACTGCTGTGTGTGTGAATTTTGGGATTGGATTTGTGTTTTTAGAGTTAGAGTTGAAGGGAATGTTGGTTGGATTTGGTTTGCAAGTGGACCCTTTGTGATCAGATTCCCTTGTCAGATCTGGAAGTAAATGGTGTTTTATGTGGATTGGAATTGCTGATGTTTTCTGCTGGCTATGCAATTTATATTATACTCTCTTTTTGCCTTTAGGAAACCGAATGAGAGAACGATTGAAGTAGCTAGCTTGTCCAATAGGTAGAGTCCACTAATTAGGCTGACGTGCCTGGATTAGACTTGCTTAATTAGGTGATTACCTCTTAATCACCTGCTGACTTGCACCAGATAAGAAAGAAAAGAGAGCAAATGAAGAAACTAGAAAGCATAAGCAGAGAATTTGGACATAAACACCTGGTTTATATGCTCCTAATTACAATTTTAATATGTTTTGGGGTCAGTTTTGACCTTAACCACTCTTTTCAATTTGACCTTTCAACTCTTGAAACCTCACCTTATGTTCAAGAGCTCCCGTCTCCTGAGGATTATGAGCAGTTTCTTTAGCCGCCTTTAGGCATAAACTATGACCTTTGTTATGAAATTAATGGAGTTTTAAATTTCTATTATTAGGTAATCATTTTTGTTTGAGGCGATTATTTCTGCTTGTGAACTAGGCAACAATTTCCGGGCTTTGTTCTTCTTGATCCCCCTAGAATTCATCTAATTATCTCCTTGCATTGTCGTTTTCAGGTTTACAAGTATTATGTTCATTAGAAGAGACTTCACTTGTTTGTTAATGTTTTGTCTCTTTGATTGCTCTACGTTTTGGTGATTAGATCCTTAAACTAGCATTTTAAATTTTAATTGGGATACTTCTGGGCGTTTTAATCATGCAAATTCCAATTTTTTAAATGATCATTTGATTAGGGATTCACTGACGGTTTTTAATTTTATTTTTTGTAGGTGAGAAAATTGCGTACTCGGTTGGTGCAAACTTTACACCTCACGTCCTTACTGTCCATTCTGGCGAGGTATGCATCAGAAAATTGTTATATACGAAACAAATTTTCATGTCAGTACAAACTATCGGGTCAACTATTCTAATTGATACCGAAAGCTTTTCATCTGAGAATTCGTAAACCAGTTATTATTCTTGTAGACGTTTAAAAAATGAGCAAAAAACAACGTCAAACAAAAATTACAAACTAGAAAGTTGATTCAGGTCCCGTTCCAGTACTATTGCTATGATCAAGGTTGTACTTTACTTGATTGCTGATGGTAATTATCGTTCTTGCAGGATGTTACAATGAAGATCATGTCATTCTCTCAACAAGGAGCCCGAGCTATTTGCATACTTTCCGCAAATGGTACCATTTCAAATGTTACACTTAGGCAGGCCAGTTCTTCCGGGGGTACTTTAACATATGAGGTATGGCAGTGTGCCTGTCTTTGAAATTATCTGTTATTAGTTATTACTGTATCAATGTAAGTTCCTAGCTGCAAGCTATTTACATAATTGGTCTTGTGCATGTTGCGTTTTGTTTTTAATCACTCTATATATAAGAACATAACGTTCAGTAGTATTTTCTTTATGATCATGGAAGTTCTCTTTCTTGAAGAAAAGACAGTATGTACGTCATGGTTGCTCAGGAGAACATCTGAAATTCCTTTTGCTGATTTTACAGGGCCGCTTTGAGATACTTTCCTTGTCGGGATCGTATATACCAACTGAGAATGCAGGAACAAAGAGCAGATCCGGTGGCATGAGTGTTGCTTTGGCAGGTCCAGACGGTAGAGTGGTTGGGGGTGGACTTGCTGGTATACTGGTCGCTGCTGGCCCCGTGCAGGTAACATCATTATACAATTATATAGTAATTTTGGCCATCAATAATCTAGTACTCCGATATTATGTTAGAAATTAGTTGTGGCAATGTAGTTTACTCTCTAAACACGAATTCTGTAATTAATGCTTTTCCTCCTAACTGTTTTGACTGCATCAGGTTGTGGTGGGCAGTTTTCTGCAAGGTCACCAGCTGGAACAGAAGCCGAAGAAGCAGAGAATCGAGCCTGTATCATCGTCGATTGTCCCTATCATTGTCAATGCTTTGTCTGGTGAAGAAATGAAGGTCTGTGGCGGAGTAAAGCCCATTCTGACGGCTCCTTCCTTCCACAGAGATCATTCTAATTCTCTGAATCTTGTGCACAGCTACAAGAACTCAGCTTCTGAGAGTAAATCATTGTTGTCGGAAGAGGAATCTAAAGGCTCTGGTCAAGCAAACTGTGAAGTTTCTTATTGATCATGCTTTTTCCTTTCGTGTGACGGTTGTATCTTAATTGTATTGTTCAGACTCAGTGACATCTAGCTCTCTCAACCTTGTCTGACTGTTTTACGAAAGACAAACTAGGCTTAACGTACCTTGTGTTGGTTTTAACCCCGATTTGGTAGTCTTTTTTATTAGGTTTTAGGTCGGTCTTTTGATCGTGATCAGGCTCATCATGTACGTGGCTGTTGTATCCATGTATTTCCAGTGTTGTATGATGTAGCATTTTTAGATGTACGAAAAACATGACTAGTCATTTGTCCCTTCAAGTTCTTATTATCTGAAAATTGGAATATGGATGGATGTTGTGACTCTTTGCTTACGAACTTTAAGTGCTTAAAACGTTCCAAAGTGCTTATGAGCGTAAGTGCTTTTTTCTTATAGTAAATTCTCTTTGAATGAATTTTCTTTACATTGCTACAGTAGAGTTTCATTGCTGCAACACAAGATTGCTGCCTAGAATACACATGAAGTTCTCAGTACTTCTGCTTTCCATGCCTTATTAACCTTTTCTATAAACTCTTCTGCTCTCGTCCTCAGCTCGTCGTCAGTGTCAATTTCATCATCGTCGCTGTCTCCATCGGTGCTGCTGAATTTACCATCGTCGGCTGATGCGTTCTGTTCATTGTACACTAATTCACTGACCTGCATCAAGCCATTCTTCTCCTTCCACACATGTTTGGCCTCCATGCCTTGTTCATCATCCGTACGGTTGCCGGCGGCCTTTGAGATGCGAATTTTGCTTTGTTCATCGCTGTTGGAGTTGGAGACGGGTTTTGATCCCACGAGGATAATGACTATGATCAAGTTGCAGATGCAGAAGATGAACACGGAGTTGGAAGCTGCCTGTGTGATTAATTCTAGCGTGGAACAAAGCATTGTGAAGGTATGTGAGAGAGAGAGAGAGAGATTTAAAAGCAAGCTTGTATGGATGGAGGAAAGGGTGGGGGTGGGAAGCTTTATTTATGTAGCAGAAGATGAGAGGAGGAGATGTTCTGTATAATGTGAAAGCTTATTCTCAACCATATTATAGAGAAATTTTTTAGTGTGCCGGAACACGATATGGTACACTAAGTGTTATGATACAAATAATTAATTTTTTTCAAATATCTAATCACTTGTATTATAATACTTAATATAACAGACCATATTTCTTGCATACTAAAAAAATTTCTCCATATTATGGGGCCTCTTTTTTCATTTGTTTAATGAAAAGTCCATTGTACCAAACAAGAACCTCACATGGATCCTTCTCACCCTCTCATTTTCCTTCCCTCTTATATCATCACATCCACATCACTGTTCCTGGTTTTATGGAACTTTGTTGTCTTCTCTTTTCTTTTGGCTTTTTTTTTCTTTAAATCAACACAAGTCTGGAAAATTCGTTTATTTCAACATTGAAAGTATTACTTGACTAAGAACGAGTTGTTATATGCACGATAGGGACAATTGCTCAAGACATCTTGTCTGTCATTTGCATCCAAGTTTGCATTTCCGCTCTCTACCTATTACAATAATTTAAAATATATATAGCCTTGTAAAAGAAAAAACCTTAATTGGTCTCCTCTTTTGCAAAAATGAAGTACATGTACATGCTTGATTAAATTATGACAATTATATCGATGTTTAAATAATCACCTTCTGAAATACATATGCGAGTCCTTTCAGACTTCAAAAAAGTGAACTGTTATAAAAAAATTATCAGCTAGTCTATTTTACAAAATAATAATAATAATAATAGACCCCTTCAAATTGACAAAATTTAGCAAGATGTTGACAAAATACAACATTAGGTGATTATGTGAAAGAGACTAATAAGAATAGTCTAAATTAAATCAAATTTTAAGGGTTGGTGGTAACGGTTGTATATTCATGTATAATAAGGCCTTTGACTACCAACTTGCTTCGAAATTAATTTGAGACTAACACGTACAATGACAGGCAATGACATTGACCTGGCCTTCAAATCGACAGCTTTCTTAAAATTGGCAACGTAATTTGGAAAAGGTATCCCACCTTGAAAATCAATGAGGAAAGCGAATATGAGAATGATTTGTATAGGCATGTAAGAGATGATATAATTAAAAGTGGTTGCATTACGAAGATAAGATGAAAAAAAATAAATCAATTAAGATGGTTTGGACATGTGAAAGATGTTTCAGTTAGAATATACGACTGTGAGACGGAGGTTCAGAGTAAACGGAGTATATGAAGACCTGGAAAGATTTTGAAAGATACTATAAGAAAATATATGAAATATTTTGAGCTAACAGAGTATATGACGCAAAATCGAATGCAATAACGTTTTAAGTTCACACAATCGATCCTACTTATTATGATAAGACTTAATTATTGTTTGTATCCCTCGTCGAAAGACGAAAATCTAATGTAAATGCTCGATCTTGAACTTTTCCGCCTATTGCCAATTAATTTTTAGATAAACGTCGATATGTTATTGCCATGTGGGAAGTGATGAAAAGTTGAATGAAGGCCCAAAATACAAGAGAGAAGATAAGAAAATGTTCAACATCTTATATCATGCAGGTTACAAACGAACATGCCCTTTGGAAACTTTTTCAAGCACTTTTTTCCCTCTCTTAATCAATGTGAGATGATAATCAAATGCATTTTCTGTGTTTTAAAATATTCAAAACATCCAAACCCTAAAGCGGCTTTTTCTGACCAACTTGTTCTCCGTTCACAAAACGATTGTAGTTGCAGATGAATTTCAAACAATTAAAATTAGAATTGGAGAAGGACAATCGCACATTCTTAAAACCGGCACTATTAAGACTAGCGAGTCATGAGAAAAAGTGGCAAAAGCAATTAAAGTTTCCTCAGTAAATCAGATTAGAGTTACAAATATACAAATTTTAAGCTTGATCACTAAAACCAAACTAAAAAAAAAAAAAAAAAAAAAAAAGGACCCTAATTTAACAAGGCTTCCAGCTTTGCAAGAGTTAGAGAAACATCTATCGTATACAGTCTTATCCTTGCTAGATTCCACCACCAAAACTAAACTAATACAAATATCCGATGCTTAGATTAAATTTAAATGTGAGGTTCTCAACAACTCTGCCTTCCATCCTCTGTTAACTTTTTCAATAAATTCCTCCACTCTTCTTCTGAGCTCATCTTCATTGTCACACTCCTTGCTTTCATTGTGATGACCACCGCTGCCACTGTCTTCTCCGGCAGTGGCAAGTTCTTCCTTGGGATTCGCCACTTGGCCGAAAACAATTGGTGATTTGATCATAGTACCATCCTGCTCACATTTATCATCTTCAACTTGTTTATGATCATTTGAGATTCTGGTTTTGTAGCTACTGGTGATCGTTGAGACACTTTCTTGATCAACGTAAGAGCAGGGTTTCGAACCAACGAGGATCATGACTATGATCAAGTTGAAGAAGCAGAAAACATATAGAGAGTTGGAAGCAGCCTGAGTGAGCAAGTCCAATATAGAATCCAACATGGTCGAACAACAGGTAGGATTGGATTGGACTGGATAACTCTCGACCAGCACGAGCGAGGAGAAGCCGGGTTTATGGTGGTCTTAGAAGAAGGAAATTAAGCAGTGGTGTGGTGTGGAGGGGATTGAAATTTGAAAGAAGTGTCTATGACAAGCTTTTTGTAGGAGAACATGTTGGAGGAGCATATGGTGACTGGTGAGGTGTGGTGTGAAAGCTAATTGAGAAAATGACATATTATATGTTTTAAATCAAATCATTAAAAAAAATTAATTGTAAATTTCGGATGAAACTTCTCAACTTGCCGTTTTGTGGGTCTTCGATCGTTTTGTTTATTCCTCCACAGGTACCTCCCAAGAACCTCACATGGAACTTCCTTAGTTTTCTCCTGGACTATATTAAAAAGTGACACCATAAACAAGAAAGGGTAATGATTTTCACACTATAAATTTAAGGTTCGCAGGTGACATCATAGACAAGAAAGAATAATGATTTTCACACTCAAAGTTTAAGGTTCGACAGTCCAACTACAAGTGAAATTTTTTATAAATAATTGATTGGAGAAGCTAAATTTAGTGTGCCAATATTGCCACCCTAAGTAAAAGACACAGTTGCATTGTAAAGGGGTGTAATATCCACACACTCCTTTTTACTTCTCCCACACCTTTTTTATTTTTGGCCGTCGAATCGGATGAATTAAAAAAGATCAACGAACAGAAATTAACCAGAGATGTAAGGGGTGTGTGGGCACACCCCCATTGTAAAATGTTGCAGTAAAACCAGATCTTCTTACTTAACCCACGCTCCAACCGTCCCCCTTCATAAAATTATGGACTTCATATCACCAACAAGATAATTTTCCGTTCTCCCGTCCGTCTCCGTCAGCCGAAGCTCCCTCCTACATCCCCGGCAGCCTCAAAGCCCGGGGCACCAAGAATAATGTCGAGACTGCCTCTGTTTTTAACACGAGAACTAAAAATTATCGAGGGTACCAAAGAGCAGGAATCACCAGACCTGCTGGTCTGAATCTGACTAATAGAATTAGAAGTACAGACCATTTAGGACGTATGAATACTGCAAAAATTTCGTACGAGTAGAACGGATGAACACAAGTATCAGATAAGTAAAACATTCCATCAGCAATAAATATTACTGTATAAGATACTAGAGCAAAGCAGAACAAAACTTAAAAGTTCACATGTATCAGAATCACCGGCAAAAATCAATAGGCTACACAGGCAAGCCCTTGCCGGAACACGAGAGTAGAACAAAAAACAAAGTCATAAGATGCTATCACCTCTTCCTTTTCTTATTTCCTGATGTGAGACTATCATTGTTGAATCCCCTCAAATCGTTAGTCGTTTCTGCCCTATTTTGCTTCTTGGAACCTTTCCTCCCTCCGTATCCAAACTTGGAATCCTTAATTTCCCTCTTCTTTGGTTTTTTTCCCGTCGGCTTCCCACCTTGTCTTGCCTTCCCTCCAGACCGATCTCCTGGAGCCACAAATGGCCTCTTCTTATTTGACCTCTCGAATGGTTTCCCATCCTCGAACGCCAAATCCAACTCGCTGCCTTTGTCACCCCCGGCAAACCCACTCTGCTGCCTCTGCTTCCTCCACTTCTTCACAGATTCTATGTCCTCTTTTTTCTGCTTAGCTCTCTCTTTCAACTTCTGAGCCTGAATCTCTTTAGACAGTTTCTTGGACTCCCTCGCTTTCCTTCTCTCATCCGCCTCCTCGATCTTCTTCTTCTCTACCAAAAGCCGGCTCTTCACTCTCTCCATATGAGAATCTGACTTCACCATCTCTGCATAGTAGTCCTCGGGCCTCAGAAAAGGAAGCCCCATTGACTGAAGCTTCTCGAAGGCCTTCCTCGTTCCCTCTAAAGCCTGTGTGTAAAAGGCAAGCTCTCGAGTCAAGTCATCATTCACGTCCACCTTTTGCTCTTGATCAATGTCAACAGAGAGTTTGTGCACCCATCCCGCATTCTCTGGCCAGCTTATATCACCAAGTTTATCCATTATACCATCTCTGTTGTATATGGCCTTCTTCGACGGTTCATCCAATTTCACATCTCCCTCCTCGTCAGATTCTGCCTCCGAATCTGACCCTGACCCAACATCTTTGAAATCATCCTCTTCCATCGAATCCTCGTTAAACAACTGGGACTCTTTATTGGACACACCCATTTAGTAAACCTATGAAATAGAAACACAATTCCCACATACTAATGAGCAAAATGTACAAAAAACCGATCAATGGATTCCGAAAAACAAATACTAAATTCCTAAAAATACTATACATCCTAATCTGAATAAACACAGAAACATTCCAAATACCAACATAATTGTATTATTTCCAGCTAAACTCAATCAAACCTCAAAAATCATATTATCGCACTACAACCTCATATTCCAACCCTAGAAACATATAATTGGGGTTTCAGGAAATTTGAAAACAACAAAAATGGGATACTTCTTACACAAATTTTCTCGGCAACCAAACAGAAAATAGGAAAAATCAGAACTCAAAACTCAAAACCCAGATAATAATAAAGCCAAATCGAAAGAAAATGATGATATTATAGATCTCAAATCAGATTGCTTTAAGATTGGAATTTAGGAAGCTGAGTGCGAAAGTAATTACCTTTCCGCTCTGGCCTCTGAAACCTCGATAAAACCCTAATTCTTCCAATGGTGTTGGTCGACGCAAAGAAGGGGGTTTTAGGACCTGGCTTAAGGGCTTAATATTTGGACTCAAAACTGGTGGGCTTGGGCTTTTAAAATCTTCTTGTTTGTTTGGTGTTTTGACCTCGAGTAATGTTATTCATACATTGTTTTTATACCACATTTCATACCAGGCATTTAATGTAGATAGTCACATTATTTGAATTAATCGAATTTTTAATTTAGTTTATTATTTAATAAACTAATAATTAAGAAAAACTAGTTAATTAAATGATGAATGTGGTATACGAAGAGTCTTTCTCCTTCCTTTTCTTGGATTTTGCAAATTTTTCAAATGATGTAGTTGTCCACATCAGATGTTACCTAAGGTGGTATAAAAATGTAGTATAAAAACATGGTATGAATAGCATTACTCTTTGACCTCAGATGTGGGGACTGCTTCTGTGTTAATTCAGATTAGGATATTTATTATTTGTTTTTCAAATTCATTGACTAGTTTTTAGTAAATGAAATGCAAATGAATCCTCAAAAACAATGACTTCAAGTACTTCCTCCAAACACATCACCGATACTTTTTGTAGAAAATACTAAGTCTTTTTTATATCCAAAATATTTTGTCTAACAACGCATTCAGAGTTTAGCTTTTTATATAGGGAACTTTAACGAAAAGCTCCCGGTACTGTTCACTTTAACGAAAAACCACACTTTTACACTAAAAAGTCAATCCTAGCACTATTCACTTTACCCTTTATTTTGTCCTTATCATTAAAACTCAAAGTTTTCAAGCCCTTTTCATTAGTTTTCCTTTTTATAGGGAACTTTAACGAAAAGCTCCCGGTACTGTTCACTTTAACGAAAAACCACACTTTTACACTAAAAAGTCAATCCTAGCACTATTCACTTTACCCTTTATTTTGTCCTTACCAATTTATAGTAGGAAAAAATGTGGAAAAGAGACGGCGGTGGGAAATGAGATTATTCGCATGTGAGGGAGAGAAAAAAACAGCAAAATTATATTGCCCATAACATTTATTGTTGTTTTTGCTTTGTTAATAGGATCAAAATGGTTTTTTCATCCTCTTTTTATTGACACAGATTTTTATTAAATAGGAAAGATTAATAAAAAGCGAAGGTGAAGTGCAAAAATGTACAAATAAATTGGGAAAATTCGTCACTAAAAGTATATAATTTGAAGTTCTGATCAAAACCAAGCCCTTATGGAGAAATGAAGGAAAAAAGAAGCAACATCATCCTTTAGTCAAAATTGGAAGCGGGCAGAGCATCCCCACGGCTAATTTTCCAAGCAGAACAAGAACTCTATAAAGTTGGAAGCGGCCGGAGCAACTCCACAGCTGAATCAATTCACATCGAGCAGCTCAACATCAAACACAAGCCACGAGTTTGGTGGTATTTTACCGGCACGTTTATTTCCATAACTGCATCCAAAGGAAACACACAAATAAGTTTTGCGGAAATGGGAAAAAGGACAATAGTTCAACTGGTTTTAGGTCCCCCTGTTTCATGGGCAGATACAGTTATGATCATGGCATACCCCATTTCTGGTGGAATAGTGAGTCTTCTTTTGTCCCCGACACGCATACCTGGAGGAAGGTAGATCAGCATTAAAAGATGCAACAGCTGCTTAGTAAAAGTTGTAGATCGGATTTAAGACAGATTTGAACATTTCAGAAAATTACCGTTAACCCCGACATCCCATCCTGCTATAACTTGTCCTAGACCTGCACAACCGAAAAAAATATGAGGCGACACTCAATAGTGAAGTTGAGTTATTTCTTGATTCCTGTGAAATGGCATTAACGTACCTAAGCGAAACTTGAAAGGTGGCCCTCCCACATTGGAGTCAAATATGTTGCCATTCTTTAGCTTGCCAATGTATCGAACACTGACCTGAAAAACAACAAATATTAGCATCATGAATCCTTTAAGGGGTAAATGTAAACATGCTGAAAGGCTCAGCCTTGCCTTTTTTCCTGAAGAAGCTTTCTTGCCATCAGGTTTTCCCATAGCTAGCTCTTCGACAACCAATCCATTTGGAAAGGTTTTCCCCTTAGATCGCTTGCCACTGGTCTGCTCCAAAGCAGGTTCGTTCTGATCTTCCATGTTACCAGTAGTTTCATCCGTGTCCATTTTTATTTCACTCTCCTGGGCTTTCTTCTTCTTTTTCTTCTTCTTTTTCCCCTCGGTGAGATTTTCACCAGGAATAGATTTCTTTTCGACGTCAGAGCTCCTGTGTATGAACATACTATTTTACTCAATATAAAAACAACAAAGCAAATGTATGAGAAATAATAGTGAATGACAAATCTAAGCCATTAGTGAAAGTGTTATCGTGCCAACCATTCAACCTCTTGGGTACAAATTACTAATTTGACAGGAATTCTTAGCAAAATATATATTAAGTTGGCCATATAAAATATAATTTTAATTTATTATTAAATAAAAAAAGGCTCGAGTTTCATACAGAAAAAGATTCATAAAGCCAACGAGTATTTGTTCTAATCAGCATTACTGAAGCCTGTTGCATTCAAACCCATCTTACAATCTATACATTAGAGGGGCAGGGGTAATTTCTCTTCATGGCTCAATGAAAACACAACATAAATGTACTCTGTAAAATAATAAAACGATGATGTAGCAGATCTCACTTCTTATTAGATAGCTTTTGCTCATGCTCTTGGCTCTTCAAAACCTCAGGTTGCTTTTCATTGTCATTAGCATTTACCTCCTTAGCTTGCTCTTTCAATTTCTTCTTCTTCTTATTTTTCTTTTCCCTGACATCATTTGAGTAAACACTTCAATAAATTCAAAAACTAAATATTTGATGGGCACCACAGAACAAGACAATATAAACAGAGTTGTCAAATGATTGTTGATTATCGACTAAAGGCTTCAAAGAATAACCCAACCTAAAAACTGATAAACCTCCAACCACTGAAATGGTCAAATACTCACCCTTCTGGCTGACCATCTTGGTGAACATCTTCGACTTTCCTTTTTGACCCAGAAGCCTCACCATCTTTCACTTTTTTCTTCTTGGTTTTCTCAGTAATTTTGTTATCTTCCAGTTCGGTTGCTGCTTCAGGCTTCTCAATATCAGTTTTCTGTTTAGTGGATATTGGAAAGCCATCTTCATCTTCACTCTCCAAAACAGTGACACCAGCATTTTTCTTAACAACAATTTGATGCTGAGAATTTGTGTTCTTTTCAGAGTCATTCGATTGATTCTTTTTCACTTGTCGTTTGGACTGACTGTTTCCATTAGTAGGTTTCTCATCGTCCTCTATCTCCTCAATTACAACTAAGATTTAAGCCAAAGAAAACACCGAGTCAGGCACTACATAGCAGCATAATAATGAATAAATCACAGCTGAAAAAGTGACAATCATGAACAAACCACAGCTGCATTTACCAGCAGCGGAATACAACTTCATTAAACAAGACAACCATACTTAAGTATAACATAATGCTGAACAAAGGTTTGGACTTTGGAGAATGCCAAAATATAGAGAAGATTAAGATCTAACTGAAATTTAACAGCATGAAGTTAATCAAACTTTTGGCCTGGAAAGTTTTAATATATTTATGTTTTGTCTCATATCAGATCCAATATGAAAAACCAGTCACGAAATTCATGAAAGATCTATGCCAAGTCATCATAAAAAATATGTTTAATAGGTATCCGATAGGCCAATTTACCTCCACTATTGGGAACAGGCGAGGGCGGGTACATGTCAAAATCTTCGTCATCAATAAACTCAACATTATCATCATCAGTATCGTATTCTGAAGACTCTGACTCGGTCTTGGTCTCGGCAATATCCTCCCCAAAAGAATCCCTTTAATTGTTGTAGAGAGATAAAAATTACCGTTAAAAAGATAAAAATCTTACAAAAAAAAACTCACAAAAAGTGAAATGAATTAGCACATACGATCCATAGTCATCTCTTTCATCTTCGTCCTCATCCACTTGGTAACCAGAGAGGTGGATGCTACGGGTTCCAATCACCGAGAAGGTCACCAAACCATCAACCGGCTCAAATTCAAGATCCAAGGGGACCGATTCATTCTTATTTGGTAACAAAGAACACAGAAAGACTGATATGTAACTTCCAATGGAACATTGAACTATACTCCTCTCCTTCGATTCACCGAGGCCTAAAGTCGCCTGATTTATCATACCACACCCAATTTCGCAACGGTTTCTTAAAAAAAATAAGAGTGCTCTAAACAATCAAAATGTTCAGAAAAAAAAAACGAGGAAAATTACCTGAGTAATGTGAAGCTTTCCTTCGAATTCATCCGATTGATACCCAAACGATCTGCCTGGTTTTATTTCAATTCCTACAATTTAACATTCAACCAAAAATAAATAAATAATTTATCAAAGTTCCCCAGACTATCAAACCTTCCGGTTTTCTGAGAAATCGTAGAATTTTCGCCATATTTTCTTCCGAATTCAAGAAATATTGTGAAAAATTACGGCATAAAAAATAAATGAAATTAAATAATTACAGATGAGAAAGAAGACTGACCCCAGAACACCATCGCTCCTGTATCGTTGGCTCGCACAGCGACGCTCCGAGCTCTTTCTAAAACCCTGCAAAAGCCTCGCGCGACTCTTAAAACCCTAATTCTCGCCTCGAGTTTGGATTACTTGCTGTAGCACGGTTATTGTATGCAACAGCTACTCTAATAACCACGTGGCGTGAGGAGGCTTCACGCGCGAAATTAATATTTAAAATTAAACCCCAACGCAACCGAAGGCTTTTGTCTTTTTCTTGTTTCTGGTGTTTGGTAGGAGTGGGCGCGATTCGGTTTGGTGCGGTTTTGAAATCAAAACCAAAATGAAACCAAATCATTTGGTTCGGTTCGGTGCAGTTTCAAACGGTTTCGGTTTGGTTTTTAAGAAAAAATGTATAATTTGTTGTAGGCCTATTTGATTGAGCGATCTAGGGTTAGAGAGGGAGGCCGGCCACTTTAGAGAGAAGAAGAGAGAGATGTGTAATTGTGAGGTGTGTTTGATTCACCCCATTGTGCCTCTATTTATAGTAGTAGAAAGGGCAAACCCTTTCCCATAAGGATTACAATACTTAATAAGTAATCTACTCCTAATAGGAATATAAGATACATTCCTAATCTACTAGGATTTACACAATCACATTCCTATTCTAAATAGGACTGCAACACTCCCCCTTGAGTGTGTAAATACTCAAGTAAATGGTGCATCAAGTCTTCAATGATGAAGCAGGTACAATTGATGAAGTCGTCGGCACAATGGGCGAATGCGAGTCTCAAATCAACAGAAGAATGCATAAAAAGTAAAACTCACAAAACCTCACTATGGTAAAACCCAAGGTGGGGAAAACCCATACTCTAAGGAGAAAAGTGAGAAGTTGCATTAAGTCAAAACTATACGTCTTTTGGACGCAAGTAGAAGAGCTCTCAAGGGTATGATCAGCCCAGGATGGGTGCCTCGTTAAAACCTAGTTAGGTAGCAAAAACCCAGTGGGAAAAATGCTCCTAATCGTAGGGAAAAAGAGTACATTAAGATCAAGTGAGTATACTTCTGGATACTCCCCCTGAGTTTGACATAACTTCCAAATGAGAACTACAAGCATTGCATATAATAGTTAGGCATACCAATTCCTTGGACAAGCTTCTAGAAGGTTGACTTCGGCAGTGACGTCGTGTAGAGGTCGGCAAGGTTGTCTGGGATCGGTTTGCATGACTTCAATCTCCTGATGCTTTGCTGATGTAGATGTAGTCGCAATATGTCTTGGCGTTGACTTTGTTGACGTATCATGGCTTGGTCGGGTTGATACATGCGGTATAGTCTTCATGGATCGTTGTCGGGACTCAACGATGAATGAAAACACAGCAAGTACTACGAACATGCTCAACAAGAACTCCTAACCATGTCTCACTTGTGGCGTAATGAAGTGAGGTGAGTCTTGGAACGATTCAAAGATTTCGCAACTAAGGTCATATCATGGACCTCCAAGATATTGCGATGTCCCTAACGGTAAAGACATAACCATTTAGGGATTTTGCCTTGTGCGGGTTTGATAAGTAACCAGCATCAGCATAACAACAAGGCAAGCATCATTTCGAGGATCAGGGGGGTCGGATCCGCTAAGATGCCTTGGGATTTGCCCTCGTAATACCTTCAGGGTACGTCTTTTAATACCAATTCAGTGGTTGCGTGTAGGCGCGGTGCTGCATCTTTACCAAGATCAACAGCGAAGGAGATGTCCTGTCTAAATACAATGAGCTAAGTACAACGAAGCGCAAAGTTGAACTTAGATATGGAATTTCGGATTCCATAACCTCTTCAAGGGTCTCATTTGCATATAACATATGGACGATCAAAGGTATACTCAAAGGTAACACATTTGAAGTGTAGTTTGACTGGTAGACCAAAATACCGTCAGAATAATGCTTTGAACTTCAGGTCAATGCATAAACGAGTTTTCCTAAGATCCTTCATCTCAAATTCCATCTTCAGGTGCGAGGCAGTTTTATCAAGCTCTTCAAGAGTCTTAGTAAGATTCGTGTTAACGACATAAACTGTAACTCTAGCAATTTGGAATAAGACTTCATAGTTTAACACGCAAGGGCATAATTCATATCCCTGACTGATCAAACAATCACTTAAACGGGTATACCACATCCGTCGAATTTAAGTGAACGCCTCAAAACAAGTTAAGAGGGTGTTCCGTGGTTTTGGAACTTTTTGAACCAGTCCATGTAATTCTTCGAGAACTTACATGTAAATCTCCATATTTATATCCCCATGGAGAAAACACTAACCACATTTTATAATCCTGTTATCAATCACAGGACGTTTGAGAGAAACCTTGCGCCGTAAGGCGTGCATCACGTCGCACTATTTCATTCATCTCATAACGTTTCCTTTCCCACTTGTAACACAATAGGGTTACCTTGGGCAGTGTAGGAACGACAGGTCCAATACACACTTTGGTAAGGAATTTAACCTAGATTGTAATCTCAGTTGTCCAATCAGTTCTACGTTGTCACTTAATCAACGGAACACGGTTCGATATCGTCGCTTTTCATTTATGTCGGTAGCTACCATATAAGTGAAAACATCATCGATGATAATCTCATTTCAATTCCATTTTTCTCATCCAAACTAGTATACTGGACCAATAACTTCATGTCTCGGGAGTAATCCGGATTAATCTCATGAGATGGAAGTGATTTGAGACAGCGATCGAGTTTAGATTCATAGTTGTGTCGTGTCTTCCTCTTCTGGGGAAGTGAATCCTACGAACCGATTGATCTGTCGTGCTCCAGGCCAAGACAGATTGATTGGCTATCCGCCGTTGTACCGGACCGTCCAACAGGGGCGTCCAAACCGTCCAACAGGGGCGGCACACCCTTCAGGGATGTTGACTCGACGTCCGTTAAGTACGTCTATCCTTGCATGCATGTTTGCAGCTGGTATATGATCTCGTCACTTTAGCTAGATCAGAGGAATGCGTCTGGAGCAACATTCTGAAATCTAGAATTCATCGCACTTGCTTATCACACTTGTGCGGTATGGGGATCGAGATGAGACATAGTGGGCAACGTCCATGCAACTTTGTGCCGTTCTACAGGAACGTTGACGTTCTTATCTCCCCCTAACGGTGGGAAGATTGTCTCATTAAAGTGACAACCCGCAAATAAGCTGTAAAGAGATCGCATGCAAGGGCTCGAAGAGAGCTAGTGTGAAGGAGAATCATGATCGACAAAAGATACACATCCTTCTTTGAGGACCCATGGTGGTACGTTGCGGCGGCGCAACTGGGCACATGGAATGCTCACCCAAATGCGTAAATACGAAAATCGTCAGGTTCGTACCCAATAACCAACTGTAACGTCATATAGGTTGGGTGGCAATGGGCCTCAAGGCGGACCAACATAACTGCGTACAAGGATTGCATAGCCCTAGGCAGAAACCGAAAACTTGGTATGTTCACCAAAATTCGGGCGATCATTTAAATTGCGCTTTATGATCACTAAGCGAGGCTATTTGGGGTGAACATGGGAACTCAATGTTCAATTAGAAACCTAAAACAACATGCAATACTTTATCGAAAACCGTCGATATAAACTCTCCGGCATTATCCAGTCTCCAGGACCTTAAGGGATAAGTAGGGTGGTGAACCCATAATCGGCCAAGAGGTTTAGCAGTAATGTGTGTGGACAAACATGTGACCAGTTTGTCGATTCATCAATCAAAACCATAAGTCTTTATATGGTCCGCATTTTGATTGGATTAGTCCACATATATTCCCTTGAATCCACTATGGAAAAGAGGTGATTTCGTATCTTTGCGAGGAATGATATAGAAAATCAATTTCCTTAATAAGCAGGCTTGACAAAGTGTGCTTGTAGGCACAAGATCCTTACTTCGGGTAAGGAGATGCGTCGTAGCATCATTGTTCGACCTAAGTGTCCCAAAAGGTCATGCTAAAGCAAGGAAACTGCTCAATCACCAAGCTCCAGGCCGACCACATGTGGTGTATTCCCAGGTGAGAAACAACTCATTGGCCCCAAATCAAAGCTTCAGGCTCATTTTTTGAGGTGATGCAAAGATATTTCACTCTATTTTCTTCAGTAGTTTCATTTATGATCATTGTCATCTCGAATATCCTTAAAAACTCAACGTCAGGGAGAATTTAAGGTCCCTTAAATGGTGATGCAGTACCATTCATACAACGAGGAGCGTGCCAATGCTCTTAATCAAGTTGGATAGACCTGAAGTCGTTGTTAGAAATGTGATTTAGGTGTAAAATTAGTGTGCGTAGTACGCATTCGTCCAGACAACTAACTTCCCCACATTCCTACCTAATCACGTGTTTAATTGAATCGGTCACATGTACTAAGAAACATGATTCAATTAACTCATATTTGAGGACAATATCAATAAGATTATCCATAAGTAAAACATACACCAAACTTGAATCCAAGAACATGGAAAAATGTTCACAAAGTAAATAGTTTACTAAGGGGATTCGGCCAATAAGGCCATCCATGTCAAAATTATGCTCTTCCAACGGAGTTTGGTGGAGCAAAATTAATCTCACATATTGACTACGAGAATGGTACGCCTTAACAACATTGGTAGGGGCACGAACAGGTGCATAACCAATGATCTATTCCATCGGGACGAAAGTAGATTCTGCAGGGTTAAGGTTCGGGAATACTATCCCTTATTCTTGAAGTTTTAGGTCTTAGGTGCCAAGGATCACGCTTCGGGCATGATGCCACACCTTGGCAGGCCCTGATTCTACCATATGTTGTAAAAACAAACTCAAAATTGGATTGTGAGAAAGTATGCCATTCGGTGTATCTCTACCGAAGCAGTGCATCACCATTTGGTAGTCTTTGACCTAACTGGGTCAAGCCATTTGGTAGACTCCAGCCGAATTGAGTCTATACCATTCGGTAGACTCCAGCCGAACTGGGGCTATACCTTTCTCTCACGTTTGTGGTAGTAATCAGATCCGAGAATTTGGTAGACTTCCACTTTCTACACTGCTGCTTCAAGAGCAAGTTAGAAACAAGGAATGACGAGAAAAGTATTCTCTAGTCAAAATTCAATCGGATTTATAAACTTCAAAATTGTACTCATTCATGGATGTAATCATGTTATGCTTCGGGCAATATCTTTCATGATTAAACAGTCCGTAGAAGCGAGCCAAAAAGCCATGGAATCCTCGTTCGGGAGGTATTTCCATTGGTAATGCTTCAGGCATAAGTCTTCGAATGAAGATCATGGCGGAGGCTTATTCAGTTCTTCCATGCCATTGTTGGCTTCAATGGTTGCTCAACTTCTTGATAGTCAAGTGGAGATTCACGTCTTGTACCCCACATAAAGTGGTTTATATTAGAAACGTCCAAATCAGGAAAATCAAACTTGTGACGGTTCGACAATCCACTGAATTTGGAGGGAACAAGATTGTGATTGGTGTTATGGGAAGGAATCATCCATAAGCATCAAAGTTAGAACATTCGAGTTCTAAGACATGGTGTCATGAAAAATGTCGGGTTTTCATGGGTGTATTGTTTTATGAAAAACTTCGGGTTTCAAAGGCACTAAATTCGAAACTACAGGTTCGATTTAGTTTATGAACGTTTAGTTCATAAAAGAGAGGTTCCTGCAAGAACACATAATGCAATATACAACTAAGTGTAGTGGATTTTGTGGTTCTTCGGGAACTCAAGTGTGAGTGCTTCGGGACTACGAAAGTGAGTCAACGGTTCAAAGAAGAGAAATAAATTATTGAATCGTTAATGTCCAAAAGTGATCTTCAGGTCAGTAATTTTGGATTCAGTATCAGATTAATGGACTGCTGGTCACTTTTAATTAATTCAATAGATCGGGACCATTCGGGGTCGATCGTAGAAGCAAAAATAATAATAACATTTAGGTTAAAATTATTTTAAAATGCCAAAAAAAATGGCATTGGGTCGAAAAAAAAAAAAAGAAAGATACAGCCCAACACACTTTGGTTGGCTGCAATACATGGCCCTGCAAAATAAAAAAAATTGCAGGTAATTGGGCTGGGGGGCACGGCTGCTAGGCAGCCCAGTCTACTGCAGGGTAAGCTGCAGGCTTGCTGCAGCATTTGGGCCGAATGAGAGGGTGGAGCCCAGCAGTGCATAGGCTGCTGCAGACGAGCCACTTGCGCAGGAGAACAAAAGCCCAGCATTCGCTGGTCTTTGGGCTGAGGCGTGAAAGAAGCCCAGCTTTCGCTGGCTTCTGGTTGACGCGGGAGCAGACCCAGTCAGCGCAAGGCTTTGGGCAAGGATGCAGAAGCTCAACAGGGCTGGCGACTGGTGAGGCATGAACAGATTGGGGCTGCTGGCCCAATCTTGTGGAACCCAAACATGCGGGTCCAACAACTTCAAAAAAAAACCAGGTCGTGGCTTGCCCAAAAATTGTCCCATTCATTGTTTGCCATTTTTTTTTTCGATTTCTATTATTTAGGGTTTTCAAAACCCAAAAAGTAATAAATCATGCTTCTATTTTATTTAGATTCTTTGACTCACAAATTCCACATAGTAAGAATTGCGTAATGCTTGAAACAAATATATATATTGACAAATATATGAACATATACAATATATATATATATATCGGAAGGTAAATATAAATGTAGGGGGTTCATGCATCATGAGGAATGTTTTCATGCTTCAAGGTCGTTTCAAATATCTTACTTTATTTTAAGCGTACCTGATTGGCAGAAAACTTACAAAAGCCTTTGAATTTGTAAAAGATCCTTCTCAGAAAGCCGAAATCGCGTCTCCAATGCGTTGTACCACGTTCAACAAAGAAAAATTAAATTGAATCAATATCATGTAGATTAATTCAAAATAATAATAAATTAATCTCAAAAAGAATAATTAAAACGTAATACTCCCTTAATTGAAGAATAAACTCTCTTTAGCGTAGCGTCAAGAGCGTGCTGATAACGTGTTGTATGCCTATTTGATTGAGCGATCTAGGGTTAGAGAGGGAGAGGGAGGCCGGCCACTTTAGAGAGAAGAAGAGAGAGATGTGTAATTGTGAGGTGTGTTTGATTCACCCCATTGTGCCTCTATTTATAGTAGTAGAAAGGGCAAACCCTTTCCCATAAGGATTACAATACTTAATAAGTAATCTACTCCTAATAGGAATATAAGATACATTCCTAATCTACTAGGATTTACACAATCACATTCCTATTCTAAATAGGACTGCAACATAATTTACAATTTAACACATTAATAAGCATTTCTCAATAATAATAGGAAAAAATTATTTGTTAGGTAAACAATTAGCATGTTGCATGCAGTTGTGATGTTAAAATATGTTTGTGCAACAAAAGGGTGTCCCTTACAATGTTTTTCATAAAATAAGTTGAATAAATTTGAATTCATTAAACGTGAGCAAAACTTTCATACTAGAATATGTGATATCATGCTTCAAATGAGTGGACTTCATTAGATCATTGTTCCACTCTTGATAACAAGATTAGTCCACCCTTGTATATTTATGTGTGTGTGATGGTATAAAATAACAAAGGTCTTTCAAGTTAATAAACGTGTTGATGCACAAAATCAGTGAGGATTTTGGTACAACAGAAAGTGTCAGGTGTGTGACCTTCGCTAGATTGCTTCGGCCACTAGTGCATATAAGTATGTAAAGATATAGAGGCAAAAAGCAAACACCAGATGTACGTGGTTCACCTAGATTGGCTACGTCCACGGAAGCAAACACCAAAAATTGTCGAAATTGACATAACTCTTTACTCTCATTTTTTAGATTCGAAATAGTTAAAAATGTTCTTTGAATTTGTCCACCATCAATCATTTTCATAAAAAATTTACTTAAATAAGAATTAAAATGACAAAATATTCTCAATTTAATAAACAATGGCGAGGTCCCAAAAATATTTGTAGATGCCAAAATGCAAAAATATTTGTAGATGCCAAAATGCAGAATGGTGTCTTATAATCCATGTCAAAAATTTTGAAAACGAGATACAAATCTAAATTTAAATCTAAAAGTATTTAAATTTAAATAAAGTAACGTATTTAAGTTTTCAAACCATTTTTATTAGTTTTTTTAAAAGAAAAATAGAGAAAAGAATTTAAAAAAATAGAAAAATATACGATCGGTACTTAGATAGCGATTCTTATACTGTAGAGTTGCTAGTACGATAGCGACTAATCCTACATTCAGTCGCTAGTGTTCTAGCGACTATATTATAATTCATATTCATGTTAAATTTTCATTTATTTTTATAATATTTTAATATTTGTTAATTTTTCTTTTATTTCTCTTACCATAACAACAAACTATCATATTCATGTTCTTCAAAATATGTTTTTTTTTCTATAGAAAATATATTTAATTCATATTTAAACACTTGAAATCAATGATTTAAAATCTAAATTTAAAGTTTTTTTTTTCAAGTTTAAAAATCAATAAAAAATTATTCCGAGACCTAATAAATGGTAGGATCACATCCAAAGGTTTTGTAAGATCTTAACTCTAACGCAAAATATTTCCTACAGCTAAAAACACACAAAAACTGTGAGTTACCCATAATTTTCTAATTGATTTTGAGAACTTTTACAACATTCGTTATAAGCTAAAGTTGGAGTCATTCTACTCGCATCACATATTTTCTAAAGTTAATTTAAGATATTTTCAAGATTTCGTACACCTACACATCTCTTTGGGGGCTCCACTATTAGCATTCATTATTTTTTTCTATTTTCAACTTTAAAAATTAATGAAAAATAGCTTCATGACCTAATAAAGAAAAAATCACATCCAAATGTCTTGCAACATTTTTGTTAATTCCCACGTAAGATATTTCCTAAAACTAAAAATTTTAATTTTTTCACAAAAACTGTAAGTTATAACTCACGTTTTCTAATCGATTTTAAGAACTTTTACAAGATTCATTATAAGCCAGAATTTGAGTCGTTTTAGTTGCACCACATGTTTTCTAAAATTAATTTAGGACATCCCAAATATTTTTCAACACCTACAAATTTCTTTGGTGGCTTCACTATTAGTTTATACTATTTTTCTAATTCATAGTAACAACAAAAAAATTTCCCAGCATGACCAAAATGATTGATGGTGCATAAACTCACAGACTACTTCTATCGATTTCAAATTTGAAGGAGTTATGCCATAAAGTGGCGCTCTACCACAGTGGTGAAGAGGAGTATTGCCCTTACACTACGACAGGGTTCGAACCATGTCGGCTCCCTAATCTAACATTTAATTAAAAAAAATCTATTGTTTGACAAAGAAAAAAAAAGTAAAGAATTATGTCAATCTCAAAATCCGTTTTGGCCCCTTTTTAACATGAATGGAGGGTTTCAAATTTCTTGTTACTACCTTTTAGGGGTTTTATTAAATTTTATGAATTTTTTTTGTTGGTATATTTGAACGTGTCTTTAAAATGATTAAAATTGTTTTAATATAATAAAATAAAAAGTGTTTATGACAACATTTTGACAAAAAAAAGTACTTTATAGAGAGGTCTATGAGCAAAATGCAACTCTTACTACCTATTTGTACTATAATTTGTACCACTAATAAAGATGAGACCCACATGCGTTGGCGAGCCCTACCTTTATTAGAGATATAGTATAAATATATGGTAAATGTAGCATTACTCGTCTATGAGTGTTTTCAACGGAGTACAATTCTCCATCATATTCCTAGTGTGGTTTAGTCCATACTAAGTGTATGGATTCTAACAAACGGCCAATTAGAACATGAAATCTAATATGGACATTTAATTAAATGGTTATTAATATTTACGGTGCGGTTCGGTTTCGGTATGGTTTTCAAAAGCCAAACCCGAAACCAAACCATTTTCTATGTTGCGGTTCGGTTTCAAAACCGCAAAACCAAACCGTTCGGTGCGGTTCAATTTGGTTCGTGTTTTGATTTCGGTTTTCGGTTCTAAGTGCCTACCCCTAGTGTTTGGTTTGATTTGATGAAAAAATAAATAAAATAAAGGGAAATGTAATGGATTGAGAAATGGACCCAGTACGCCAAAATTGACGAAATTTGCAGGCTTTGTAAGTGGGCTCCCTCTGAGCCCATTTTCACACTTTTTGGACCGGTGATTTTTTTGGGCTGGTGATAGAGTACAATTTGGTGGAGAAGTTATTATAAACTACATCAATAAAAGAGAGAGACAAAGGGTTTGAACTTGGAATAGAGTAAGTTTAAGAGGAAGTCCTAATTATCAAGGCAGTTCAATGCTTTCGAAGATAAATTATATTAGCTAAATAATATGAAAATGATGCTACATAACAAGATTGTTTTTTCTTTTGATAATGTGATATTTTAAAAATATTTTGCTATGACGGGAGAGATTTTAAGCTCGTGTAAGAAGATAAGCACATTGTTTTAATAGATTTGGCTAATCCATATATTCATATTACAAAACTAGTATTTATTCTTACAATTATCTAGCCTAATAAGTTTGGAAGAAATTTTGTAGGCGACTTTTGTAATTGTCTTGACTCGAAAAATTTGAAAGATTTAAATTACAGTTATCACCTAATGACATTTATTTTTACATGTAAGTGAGATGTTACATAATTAACTCCTAGTTTGAAAACGGGTTATTATGAATAGCTCATGGCTTAGTCCAAAATATCACAGTTCAATGTGTAAGATGTAAAGAGATTTTTCAGTGTGTCAGAAACACGACTAAGTACACTAAGTGTCGTAATACAAATAGTTATATACTTGAAGAAAAAAATTCTACCACTCAGCCGTGTCTCTAGTACATTCCCCAACCTTCCATTTTGAAAATTTGAAATGGACCTTAGATCTAAAATTATGTGATATGTAGAAAGCTTTAGGTTGGATAGATCATAGCACCCATATGCTTTAGGTGAAGATGCCATCTCCTCTTACTCAAATAATTAAGGGTACTTTTTTGACTTTTCACATCCACACATACCTAATGCAGTCACACACACACACATATATGTTTTATCTTTGTATAAAATCATTACCACTTTTTTAAATATCATAATAAACAAATGTTTTTATGTTCACGAACTTCTCCTTTGATTTTTTTTGGTAATTTTACTGCAATTTATTCTTCTTTTTTAATAATAAAAAGTAATTCCATAATAATAATTAAACATAAAGTAGTGTTTATGGGTCACACTTGTAACCACTCCACCAAACTTTCAAGCATGATGATCACATCATAAAATCAAATAGTTATAACTGGTTCCAACTTTTAAACTTACACATGCATGGTTAATAGATAATCATATTTCATTTTGTTACATTTCTTTAAAATTTATTTAATTTTTTGTGCTAATTTGGAGATAGAAAAAAAAGCGTAATTAAATGAAAAACTTAAGGATATAGGTTATGGTCTTTATATATTAATTCAAAATAAAAATATACAAAATACTAAACTCGTTTTGAAGTTCTTTTAAAATAATTGAAAATGTTTTTTGAGAAAATGTTTTTAAATTTCAAAGCACTTAAAGTACGTCATGCAAGAAATACTAGTTATGTGTTTTTTGCAAGAAACACTTCAAATATTTTTTTTTTAAATTTACTTGCATTTTTGTTAAGAATTAATGCTAAAAATATTTTCATAAAGAATACTTTAGTTATTTAAAAGTATTTTCAAATGAGTTATAAATTAACTAGATATCACTTTTACCAAAAAAAAAATACATTTTTAGGTCAAGAAAATCTCCAATAAAGAAGCATAGAAAGTAATATTTGAATTCCAAAACAAAGAAAACACATTTTCTTCCATAAACACTAAGAAATTCGGAGCACTTTTAGACATTGAAAAAACAGAAGAACTATATAAAACTTGCAAGTCTTGGACAAAAATTCTCACAAACAAGAAAAAATGGAAAGAGAAAACAAACAAAAAAAACAGAAAAAAATATTTGTTGATCAGAAGAATAAATAGAAAAAAAGCTTTGTATTTTTATCATGTCGAATGAAATTCTCTCTCCTCTCTCTCTCTCCAGAGTCTGCAGAGTCTGCACTATATGAATGTCTCCGTTACTCCATTTCTGTTGTGTGATGAAGGTGCAGTTGAGCAGTTTTGCAGCCGAGTCTTTGAGAATTTCACAAACCTCCCACCATTAAAACCCACTTCAAAAGCTTCAAGCTCCCATCTTTTCCTACTCTTTCACTCGCCGAGATCGCCATGGAAACGGACCTCTGCTTCAATCCGAACCCGAACCCAAAACCCAATTCGCCATCCCCTTCACTTTCCGGCTAAATGCCCTAACCCACCACCGTGAGAGACCAACCTCACCTAAAAGCTTGGTTCTTTCACTGAAAACCCATCACTTCACTTACTCACTGAGTCACTCGCACTCTCCAATTTCGACTCGTTTGCTTCAATGGCGTCTACAAACTCAACCCCAACAGAACCATCTCTCTCGCCGGACGACATAGCCGCCAGGGCCCTCAACCGGCGATTCGAAAGCCTGGTAACTGTTCGAACAAAGGCCATAAAGGGGAAAGGAGCTTGGTACTGGGCTCACTTGGAGCCCGTTCTCGTTCGCGCCCCCAACTCCAACATCCCCAAGGCCGTCAAGCTCAAGTGCTCACTCTGCGACGCTGTCTTCTCCGCCTCCAACCCCTCCAGAACCGCCTCAGAGCATCTCAAACGGGGTACCTGCCCGAATTTCACCTCTGTTTTGAGGCCCAATTCATCGGCGGCGGCATCTCCGGTTCCGATATCTTCCTTGCCTTCTCCGTCGTCTCACAATCACAGAAAGCGGAGCTCTCAAATGGGTACTAGTCCTTCTCCTATTTCTCAAGCTCCTCCGCACATTAGTTCTAGTCCGATACAGGTTCACTCTTTAGCTATGATCGAGTCTTCCCGCTTCGGCGGTGACCATAATTTCTCACAGTCTCCAAACCCTGTTGGGATTGCGAGAAGTACGGGGCTGGATCAGCACCATTTGGTGTTATCTGGTGGGAAGGAGGATTTGTGTGCTTTGGCAATGTTAGAAAATAGTGTGAAGAAACTTAAGAGTCCCAAAGCTTCACCTGGTGCCACTCTTAGTAAGGAGCAGATTGATTCTGCACTTCAACTACTGTCTGAGTGGTTCTATGAGTCATGTGGGTCAGTCTCATTTTCGAGCCTCGAGCATCCCAAGTTCAGGGCTTTCCTTAGCCAGGTGGGCTTGCCTGCATTGCTGCAGCGTGAGCTTTCTGGTGCTCGACTTGATGCTAAGTTTGATGAGGTGAAAGCTGAGTCTGAAGCTAGGATAAGAGATGCAATGTTTTTCCAAGTTGCTTCTGATGGGTGGAAAAGCAGGGATTCTTGTGGGGAAGAGAATGTTGTTAAGTTCACGGTTAATCTTCCGAATGGGATTAGTGTTTTCCAGAAGGTGGTGTTTACTGGCGGGTCAGTTTCTTCGAAATATGCAGAGGAGGTGTTGTGGGATTCAGTTACTGGAATATGTGGGAATGCTGTGCAGCGTTGTGTGGGGATCGTTGCAGACAAATATAAGGCCAAGGCATTGAGGAACTTGGAGACTCAGAACCATTGGATGGTGAATGTCTCCTGTCAGCTTCAGGGGTTCATGTCTTTGATTAAGGATTTTAACAAAGAGCTTCCACTGTTTAGGGTTGTCATTGACAATTGCTTAAAGGTTGCGAATTTTGTAAATAGCAACTCTGAGGTTAGGCATGCTTTCGAGAAGTGCAAGATACAAGAGCTTGAGTATGCTGGGTTGCTCCAAGTTCCTTCGCCCAAATGTGATACTTCAAAGAACTTTGCACCTATCTACGCAATGCTGGAGGATATATTGAGCTGTGCCCGCATACTCCAAATGGTTGTCTTGGTTGATTTTTATAAGGCGATATGTCTGGAGGATCCAATTGCTAGGGAAGTTGCAGGGATGATTCAAACTGAAGGATTTTGGAATGAATTAGAGGCAGTTTATTCACTTGTTAAGATGATCAGAGGGATGACTCAGGAGATTGAGGCTGAGAGGCCATTAATTGGGCAATGTCTACCCCTCTGGGAAGAATTGAGAACAAAAGTAAAGGATTGGTGTGCCAAGTTCAACATTGCTGAAGGACCTGTTGAGGAAATAGTTGAAAAACGATTCAGAAAGAACTACCACCCAGCATGGTCGGCTGCATTTATCCTTGACCCGATATACTTGATGAGGGACACTAGTGGAAAGTACCTTCCACCATTCAAGTGCTTGACACACGAGCAGGAGAAGGATGTAGATAAGCTCATTACCAGGTTGGTCTCCAGAGAAGAAGCTCATGTTGCATTGATGGAGCTCATGAAATGGAGAACAGAAGGAATGGACCCACTTTATGCTCAGGCAGTGCAGGTTAAACAGCGAGATCCTGTAACTGGAAAGATGAAAATGGCAAACCCTCAGAGCAGCAGACTTGTATGGGAAACTTGTCTAAGTGAGTTAAAGACGTTGGGGAGGGTTGCAGTGAGACTAATCTTCCTCCATGCAACCTCATGTGGATTTAAGTGCAACTGGTCTTTCATGAGATGGATTCGTGTACATAGGCACTCAAGGGTAGGCCTGGAAAAGGCACAGAAGATGATATTTATTGCAGCTCATGCCAAACTTGAGAGAAGGGATCTTTCTAGTGAGGAAGAAAAGGAAGCTGAGCTGTTTGGGACTGCAGACGTTGAGGATGACATGCTGACTGAGGTCTTTTCCGATGCACCCACAGTGTAATGTTTTTCATTTTGACTCCTCTAGGATTCTGTAACTCTAGGATTTATTGAATTCTTTCCTCTCTTTTTATTTTTTCTTCTATATACTTCACATCTAGGTAAAAGATTTCAGTGTTATTGCTCGAAGGGAAGGTTAATGTGAAGGAATTTTGAACATTGTATTACTGAAATGGTCAATCTCTTGCCAAAACATGATTGTGGGTTTCTTCGGTTTGTACTTTGTAAACAAGAAGCCCTTTGCTCTTTATAATCATAAAAGTGGTCCAGGGATTGAATATAAAATTGTAACATTTTTCAAGAGTAGTTTGAGATATATGTTTAATACGGTGTCCTCCAAAATCCACTTTCTCTTCTTTGATCTTAAAAAAAATGCGCTTTATCATATTTCCATTGTTGATATCAGTTATTGATTGTTGTTTTCTTCTTGAGTATGAGATATTTGATTTGGATAAGTCCTCCTATGTGACATCTTCCATTTTACTGCATCTAGTTTAGCTCATGACGTGAAATATAAAGAATTGGATGGTCATGCATGACTGGTGTGAAAATTTTGGTTTTTTTATTCTTCTGGACTATTTTTATGCATTAATGATGCTTATAGTGGTATTAGTGTTCAAATAAGTATGCAAGATGCCCAACATACTGACATGAAAACAAATTGGACATGTAAAAATGTTAGATTGTCTCGGAAGAGGAAAGAAGTATAGTAAAACATCAAAATAGGAGCTCTATTGTTGAAGTGATGCTTATATGTTGCAGTAGTAATGTGGATTAGAGCGACCATGAGGAATGACGCTCTGAATCAATGAAAGATGAATACCAAACCAATTTGGCCACTTGATGGCTCATTAAAACTAGCCTTTTCTGTTCCTCTATTGTTCAACTTATAATTTTTGTTTACGCTATTTTTCGTTCCCCAAAGTGTAATCGCTCTGGTTGAAGTGCCCGCCAGGACACTTACATGCGGACCACTGCTAGTTTTCTGTACTGCTTAGCAAATTGGAAGACACTGTGCCACGTCTTATTGGACAAGATACGCGTAGGGCATTGTATATCTGTTGGATATGCAGTCACACTCTCGGCTAATATTGGCTTCTATGCTAAGTGTGCTTGAGCACAAATGAAATGCCATGCTGAACACCACATTGTTTAGACAAGTAGATACGCAGCAGTTCTGTTTCTGGTGCCCTAAGATCTCGGATAGACATGTATGCATACACTTGATACGTGGAATTGATGCTCATGACCAAGATTGAGTATGTTGTACAACCTGTACTCTTTGTGTTTTCCCTATAACCTGAAATGTTAAACTATCCAACGAAGGACTCCCTTTTCTTTGTTTTTTGGGAAATTATAGTTTATACCAAATTAGGAACACCTATTCGGGCCTATGATGGAAATATCTGTCAAAGCCTGATGTTTGGAACGAGTAATGGTACGTTCTAATTTAAGCGTAGAACTACTTGTATTTGCTTGAGAAATGAAATCACCGAAGGACACGAATGGCGTTTGTTTGAAATGTTTGACACTTCCTTTCTGCTGCAGGATAGGGTTTTCTTGAATGGGTTGGGCGGATGGCAAACCAGGCTTGAGTCATCACACGGGTCAAACCTCGTAAGAACACAAGAGCGAATCTTTGTAGCCAAAGACACACTTCTCACTGATTGAACCAGGCATATCTGCTGGTATATCAGTTTCTGAAATTGAAGAGCCCCACCAGGGCAAGTGGAAGGCCATTTCAGCTCTTTAGTTGTCATGGTCAACGAAAAGGAAGGTATAAGGGGCTTTATTTCCCATCATTCCTCTCTCTCTCTCTCTCTCTCTCTCTCTCTCTCTCTCTCTCTCCCAGTTGTGTGTCTGTCTCTCCATCTTTTTTCTCTCTCTATTTGTGTGGTTATTGTTTAAATTTTATCTTAAGATTATTAATCATCTTTGGTAACTTGTGCTTTAAACATTCCATGTCTTGTGACATTTTTAGTCTCCAACTGGGCCCTTACGAACTTTGTTTTTAATGGATGAAAATATAGAGTCCTCACAGTTATCTGATAGGCCTTCCATGATTGCTAAAAAGCCTTGAGCAAAATGGAAGCAAGGAGGGGATGTGCATAATATGACTGAAAGGGATATTGCAACGAACTCGAACTGAATCTGCATCTAATTTGGCTAGTAATATTGAGCATTAGTAGGTTCGTGATTCTTTTACTTGTTATTCACATACTTAAATCTCCAAGCCCCTTTCAACATTGGCTCCACCGAAAATCCCAACGTTTTGAAAATTTCACGAGTGTCTGAAGCTGTTAACCTAAGTGCCACACCTTTCTTTGTGCAGGCTGAGAAATGAAACGGGTTATGTGCATCGCATGTAAACGGATTTCATTAGTGGTTCAGCTGGCGAGAAAGAACTTAGCCTTGTGGCAATTGCTTTAAGGTGGGAGAATACGTATGTGGTATTCACTGTATATATGCACATAATATATTTGTTTGCAGAATTCTGAAAATCGGATTCAGGCAACTCAGTTCGTGACCGTAGCAGGCGATACATTCAAATTTACTTTTCGGGCTCGACTCCGCCATAGCACGATATTGTCCGTTTTGGGCCTCGACCACACCCTTACAGTTTTGTTTCTGGTAACTCACACGAGAACTTCCCAGTGAGTCACCCATCATGGGATTGCTCTCGCGCGAACTCGCTGAAGCCAGAGAGCTCCCAAAATGCCTCGTGCTAGGTAGATGTGGGAATATACATATAAGACTTATAAGATTCTCACTCCTGGATGTGAGATCTTAAAATTCCCTGAGTAATGTGCAAGAACGATACAGTATGAAAAATGGGACCAAAAAAAAAAAAAACAGAGGACAGTGGCATATGAGGTCACTCGTTGAGTTGGCCATAGTCTTAGTATCTTATACCAGCACTTCCAAATTTTGGAGAATTATTACACTTTCTGGTGCACCTTCAAATCATACTCGGTTGAGTTTTCAATAAACCATACCAATCATAACATCCTCTTGCCATAGAGACCCAATATAGTAACTTGACTGAGCAGTAGACTGAAAAAAAAATGTCAAGTGGGTTTGTGGATGAAGAAAAAAATTCGGGTCGTTCACAGGTCATCTCTCACAAAAACATAAAACCTCTGGTATTTTGTTCCCATCCGGTGTGAGAGTTTTCTAGTCAAACAGTTCTGCCGAAGTTCAAAGTTTTCACTTTTGAGTTAAGTGTAGTTCGGGGTGGAGTAAGAATTTGTTACTTTTTCTTTCCACCGTTGATTTCATTTGCTACTGAATTTGGTGAAGGCATAGGGGATCCTGTCGGCAGGGGGACGCAAAATACTGACTACTCACCAACTAGAAGGGAAAGGGGAAAGCAAGCCTTTATTTAGGCTTGTATAGTATAGGAGGATGGATTCATTGTTCACTCTCCACTCATGTTGTTGTTAAAGGGAAAGTAGATATGATGATCAGTATAGGACAACACTCTTTTCTACAAGAATCTTCACACTTTCAATGCTCCTCCATAATTAGCTTTCTTCCTTTATATCATCTCTCCTCTCCCTCTTTTTTTTTTTTTTTTTTTTTCTTGCTTGTTTTTGAATTTTGAAGCCTTATGTCCGCCATTTTTCTTGAGTACCTACAAACGTTCAGTGTTTATGTATTTGACTGTTCCACAGCCACGGAGTTTGAGCAGGTAGACCGAATTCAACGATCAAATGTGTTGACACTGAATGAATTTAAGTACTCGAGAAAAATTGCATATCTAAAGCACATGAATTGACATGATATGAAGTTAATTTTGGTAGGTATTTCTTGTTTGTGGCCCTCCTTTGTATGTTTTGGTGACTTTAGTTTTATGAGGAAAAAATGGAAACATTTTTTCTCTGTATTCCACCAATAATTGAGCAAGTTGACACAGGAAAGTGAAAAACTGGTCATGATAATATATTAGTAATGATTACTTATGGATTTATGCAGAAGTATATACATCATTTTTCAATCCAACTAAATCTTCAAGTTTTTGCATATGCTTGGTAATAAAAAAAAATTAAAAAAAAAAGAGCGACTCCAAGTCAACGAGGTTTTCCGTTTTGTGAGGGTCACGGAGGAAGACATTTATCCGATGCCGTTTTATTTTTGCTTTAGAATTTGTTTTCACGACTCGAACCCTTGACTTTTCGATTACAAATGAACAACATTTTCGTTTGTGCCAAGGCTAAAAGTAAAGGTTAAATTGGGTATTTGATGGTGGGGTGGGGAAATGAATAATATATATGTACCACCTGCCTTTGTGTTTTTGGTATTCTACTGTCTGTCCTTCTATGATTTCATTCCACATGAACTTCAACCATGTGTATGATGTGTTATTATGACACAGATAGTACTCTAATCAATATTTTTCACAAAGTTTTTGTATCTGTAACCACTAACCCCACACCTAAAAGTTGTGGGGCGTTTTTGCTTGCCATCCTTAAGTGGTGGTAATGATCACCATCTTATTTTTAATCGTTGAATGAGATTAAATTTCGAAATCTATTCAACGGTGATAAATAGAGTGATGAGCATCACTATCATTTATGGGTGGTGAACAAAAAGATTCCCAAAAGTTGTGGTCCTTGAGCTGTGATCCACTTTATTAGAGTACCCAAACGGTGCCTACAACTACAAGTGATTGGAAGTTATTGATGTATAGCAGACATGCATGTGGCTTGAAATGTTGATGCATGCATATCAGAATTCATATGCATTAACGGCTCACAATCACTCGCACGCATAGACAAGTGAGCCTAACACTTTGAAAATGATTGGATGTGCATAAGGACTCTCTAGTAGTCTTACTAGGCTCTTACAATTTCTTTCACATTGTGTCCTAATTTGAGCACTTTTGTCCCTTTTTCGTTTGACTTTGTTACAAGAGGCATCCCTCCAAGAAGGCTTCTTCTACCAAGTGGCTAAATTGGAAAGATATTATTTCTTTTTGGTGAAAGCTTTTTTACTTCTTGTTTGAAAACCCAAAATCTAACCACAAATTTGAATTTAACATCAAATAAAAATACTATTTAGCCGTCAAATCGAATAAATTAAAAAAATATCAAATGACATAAATTAATAAAATGTGTGGATAACATCACCCAAAATATAAGAGTAATATAACTAAGATTGTCTTCTTTTGAGAACGTGTTACGATTGCTGAGAACACAAGTTATTGATTTTATTATTTTACATGTTATAATAAATGTGGACATAATTGATATCTCTCATTTTAAATATAAATTAAATTCACATATTATAACTTGAGTAAAATAATAACGTCATGTAATATCATTCCGAGCATACGGTATAATTGTTCGACACGTTGAGCCTTAAAAGATTGAAAAATCCATCCTACCAGACTCACCTGTGTCATTATAATTTCTTGTCATTCAGTAAATACCAAAAACGAAGAAAACAAATTAAGTGCACTCCCATCAAATCAAAATCTCCAATTATCTAATCTCCACCCTAATGGTCATCATACAATATCATTACCAAAAATCCTCCTCTAAATATTCCCTTCATTTTTATGATTACATTTTTGTACGATGCAAAGTTGGCCACCTAAAACATATTATTTTACTTTGTGTTTTTTACTAATTGGTCCACGTTTAACGGAAACGCTTTTTATAATTAGTAGGTTGATTAAGTATTAAACTTTAGGTTAACTTTTTCTTTGCTTATTGCCTGCCCTACGACACAACATCTGTGTGGAGCCAAAATATAATGTTTTAGGTCGAGTAAGGTCTACAAGCTAGAATGGGGCTGTCGTATTTGTAATACTAATATGCCACCCATTTGTTCTACACAAACCCATCTTTGATTTTTTTGCTATATATCATTACGTTCCATACCAATTAGCAATTACCAATTGCCAAGCCTAACCTATGTGAGCCTGCATATGGTCAAATATCCTACTAGGTAGGATGAGTTTTTACCCCTGAGTTTTTACCCGTACTTCCCAAGTTCGAAATTACCTCTTCTTTTTTATTTTTTAATAATTTCGAAACTTAAAAAAAACGAAAATCTCAACAAATCTATCACACTGCTGAGTGATGTTACCAATCGATCAATTTATTACACATATTTTCAATACAATATTGCTCATAATATATCAATATTGTTGTGCAACATATAATAACACGTAGATTTATAACGCCGTAATGTGACATTTGAGAATCAATCCAAATAATTTACCCTACATCTCCATTAAAATAAGGGAACTTTAACGAAAACTTCCCGGTACTGTTCACTTTAACGAAAAACCACATTTTTACACTAAAAAGTCAATCCTGATACTATTCACTTTACTCTTTATTTTGTCCTTATCATTAAAACTCAAAGTTTTCAAGCCATTTTCATTAGTTTTCCTTTAAAATAATTCTTGACAAATATTGGATTTGGGCCTTCTGGTGCAACTTGAGACCCAACCGAATCAAATTAGCTAGTCCAGACTACAATGGACCATTGTTCCCGTGGGCCCATAACAAAGCCCACTTTGTTAAATCATGATAGAAAATAAAACGTGGTCGAACTCAACAATTAAGAACACATAACCATTAGGATCCTCTACGGATCCTTTTGGTAAGAATCTTGGAGATCCGTAAATTGTGTTCATTCATTGTACATTGTGTGATCAGTTTTTATCAAGTACTATTTATGTTTATTTTTAATATTTAAAATAATTTCTGACTGCTCAGTGTACGATGAACGAACACGATCCATGAATCCCTAGATCCTCACAAATAGGATCCGGCAAGGATCCGAACTCAACGAATAACAATCCCTAATAACATTCATTCAAAATACTAACTTTATTCAGACCTATATATATATTAGGCTGCATTACTATTTCTTTATATACATAGAGTCGACATGGTGTAAGTATATACCATGTTCTTCATTCCAAAAGAAATGCAAACAAAATTAAACGAATCGGATTGCATAAACTATATCTTATGTAACAACCCTAACCTGTTCATTTCATCTCGAATTCGATAAAAAAAAGTATTGTGACCGAGAATTTATCCAAACGAGCGTATTTACTCGGCGTTTAGCTGAGCACTAGATGCTTCCATTAGTCCGTTGCGTATTTGATCACCGATGTCCCTAACATGTCCTGGACCATGGGGTATAAAAACTGTAGTGTTTTTTGACGAGTTCCCGAGGTCTTTGATTGTGTCAAAGTACTGAGTGATCATGATCAGATCCATCACCTCCTTTGACGAGGTGCCTTCCACCTTGCCTGAGAAATTCAAGATGTTCTCTCTTAATCCATCGGTGATTGCCTGCCTCTGCCTGGCAACACCAACTCCGCCAAGGTACTTGGCCTCGGCTTCAGCTTCTGCCCTTTTCACCTGAAGCACCTTCTCTGCTTCTCCTTTGTATACATTGGCTAGCTGGAGCCTTTGAGCTGCAGTACAGATGCTCCATTATTTAGTAAATAAACAAGAATAAGCGTTTATATTACAAGCCATTAACATATATAAAGACTGCAAACTACTGATCAGTGTGCAAAATTCAACATTTCGAGATAACCAGTAATACATGACAAATAAGTTCAGCTTCTAAGATGACCTCAAAGTCTGGGAATCTAGGTGAAAATGTTCCAAATGTTAAGAAAAGCACCGTTTGTTCGCTCCAACGTATAAAGTAATTTCAGGAAGAAAACTCCAATTTATTTACAGCTTAACATAACAGCTCTAAACATTGTGCGTTTGTTGCACCGGACTGTCTCGGACTGGACTAGCTTCAGGGACTAAGCTGTACTGGCTTAGACTAGACTAAGCTGGACTAGCTTAGTGAAGCGTTTGGTGCAGTGTCGGACTAACAAGCAGGATAATTAACAAACTATAATATTATATTATTTAATCCATAAATATTAATATTTTATTTTTATCCTATTTTTTTTATCCCTTTAATCCTTCCTTACCGCCCCATTATCTTCCTCTTTTTCTCCATCTTTTTCTCCCTTGTCCGTTCCAATCTTTTCTTCAATTTGGTATTTTATATGAAAATTGGTTGTGAAAAACATCTAGTCCAATAGCTTTCGAATGTGAGTGGTCGAGGAGCAAGGTGAGGAGGAGAAAGGAGGAGAAAGGGGACAGTCTTAGCTAGTCCCATGGTTTTTTAGAGGTTTCACTAAGACCAGCTAGTCCCTGATTTAGTCTAGGCTAGTGAGACTTAGTCTCATTAAACCTAGTCCCTGTCAGGAACAAACATGGGACTGGACTAACCCTTAGTCCAGTCCAGTCCAGTACCTTTTAGTGAGGGCAAACAAACGCCCCCTATGAGGCAAAATAAGTTGTAAGAATATCTCGTCAGAATGTCACGAGTATCATACACTTCTGTACAAAAACTGAAGAGACGCAACTGAGTAAACCATAGCACAGAACCATTCCAAAATATTTGTTCTCAAAACCTGGGGCTAACTGAAACTTCCAGTCCTACAATATACTGACTCCCAAAGCATGTGTTTTCCTACCGCAATACAAGCAGAAACAATGTCCAGGTGTAAGACTAAAATCAGGGAACGAATCAAAGAAAATTGTACCTGCATTGATCTCATTCATTGCCTTGCGGACAGAGGCATCAGGTATAATGTCAACCATCAGTATGTGCTCTATGAGGTATCCATATTCTCTCATAACCTGATCAGAAATTTCAGCATACAACTTAAGAAATCATGTAAAACAAAACATTTCTTGTATTACAAGCTTCAGAGCGAAGGAAACATAACAATAAACAAAAAAATTTTGCTCGAACAAACAGGTGAGAAGCAATCACAACAATCCAATTGAACTAAAACTCATTCAATTCAAAGCATTGCGACGATGAAATATTAACAATCATGCATCCTACCATCAAAACGATCACGAATACAGTAAACACTTCATCACATCATTTCATATGTTACCTTCTCAAGCTCCTCCAACACGGCTTTAGCAACCTCACCCTTCTGCTCAAAGAGCTCGTCCAGCGTCATTCTCGGAACCAGAGCTCTAACCACTACACGATTCAATTCAATTCAATTATTCGCACCGCGTACAAATTAAAACCCCAATTAACCGATATAGGAAAATACCATCAAAGACATAAGCTTGAATCTGCTCTTTGGGGTTTTGCAGCTCATAAAACGCATCATCAGCATTCTCTTTCACCACCCTGTATTGAATTGAGCAGACCAATTGCACAAACACATTATCCTGCCCAAAATTGCACAGAATTTCAATCCACACACCAACAAAAAAATTTACAATTTACTCAAAATTCTTGCTTTTGCTGTATGAATTTCACAGAGATGATCAGAATTACCTTAGTTTTGGTCTCGATGCGGACGTCGAGGGAGGCAATCCTGGTGGAGAGGATGCCGGCAACCCATTGACCGGCCAACGGGTTCAGGAGGTGGAAACCGGGTTCGGCGAGCCTCTCGAAACGGCCCCACCTCTCCAAGATGCCTATGCTCGCTTGGTCTATGCAGGTACAGAGGCAGCAGCACGAATTGCCCATCTGGATAGGATTGGACTGGACTGTGTAGGTTTTTGGTGCGAAATTTGAGAACTGTGGAAATGCGAACGGGGTTTGACGACGGACGACGACAGCCGAGGACTATTTATACTGTTCGGGAAGAGAGACCGACTTCTGTACGATTGGGCTTTTGGATAAGAGAGTATTTATCCGTTGAGAATAGTATATTGGGCTGGACTTAGAGTTAAACCCATGTAAGTGGATTTTGGGCTTCAATCATCTAACAAGAAGTTCTAGTGGGCTTCAAATCTTGGAAACAAATCAATGATTTATATTTTTTTGTTCTATAAAGCATAACGGCTGGTGGCTTCGCCACGACAGTTCACCTTTTAGCTGCAGGGAAGACTCAAAAAGTCATTTTAGATGTGGCCTGCCCACCATCGTATTATCCACCAATGTTAGGAGTCGATCCCAAGATTGTCGTGTGAAATACGAGCTTGAAATTCGTCTTCAATCACTGGGCCACAAATCAATGATTTATTTAAGGGGTTCAAATCACCATGCACCACCACGATGCATTCGACCAAGCCACCCTCTCACCTCCACCTGCTGTGCATATGATATTTAACCCAAAAAAAAAAAAAAATTAAGACCTTAAGCGTCAAAATGGAGGCAGAGAAGAGAGGAAAAAATGAACTTGCGGGGACTGGGTTTTAAGGAGGAAGAAAATGATTCTGACGCCGGCGCCGGTGAGGAGGAGGCCAGCGCCACTGTGCATATAATGTATAAATCACATATTACTTATTATACATGTTAGTTTGATATGCATTGTTAGTTCATTTTCTAATAATTTTAAGCTTTCAGAGTACAACTGTTATCTAACATTGTATCATAATTATGGTTTCACGAATTTTTAAATTCAAAACCGGTACTTGTTATGGTGAGTCATGAATTTATCTGTTAAAAAAATTAATAAAAATGGTTTAAAAACTTTGAGTTTTAACGATAAGGACAAAATAAAGAAAAAAGTAAATAGTACCATGATTGACTTTTTAGTGTAAAAATAAAGTTTTTCGTTAAAATAAACAATATTGAAAACTTTTCATTACAGTTCCAAAAAATAAGCCACGCACATGGACTCTAAATGCGTATGCATGCATACTATTTGTACATGAACTTACAAGAGAAAAACATTGCAAATATGTGCGTATATCGAAGATCCCTTCATACTCCAGAGTCCCTAGACGTGTTGGAATACATGTATTTACAAGAACACATTATGCTTATAAACCAAACATTATACGCCTAACGTGTTCTTGTAATCTTTTTTTCTTTTTCAATTTTCGAACCTTTAAAATTGAGAAGCAAAAGAGTCAAAGACAATGAAGTAGACATGGTTAAATTTTGAAGGTACCACACATTTAATGTCCCCTTCCAAGATTGCACAAAATCCAACCAAAAAACCTTCGGCCCACACCTTGTTTCCACCATGCTTCCCCATTGCTTATCGGAGTGGGAATATGTCATTTTCAATTTGTCGTAATTTTCCTTTTTCTCTTCTTATTGTATGGTTACAATTATGCTACGTCAATATCTTATATTAATATTTTTATAAAAAGAGAAAGATAAATTAAAAAAAAATGAGAGAGGAAGATAAGAAAGGGAAGGGAATTTGGAGGAGAGCAAATCATACTCATTTCCCATCACTGTCTGATCAATACTCCCAGTTTCTCATCAGATGCTCTATATTATGTCCTACACGAGCTTCTAGCCAGAAATTATACCGTATAACTGAAATTCCGTTCTATTTTGTTATTATTTCACTAAAATGATATGTGTATATTTGTTTTGGATTATATAAAACAAAATAATGTACTGTACAACAAGTGTTTCCGATACACCTAGAAGTTTCATTTTCCTAAAAGCCAATGATAGAAACGACAACAACAGTTAAAAAATTAGGTCAAATTGGTTCGTACCATACAAACGTATTCATTCATGCATCGTCTCTGTCGTCTGATCACTCTACCAGAACTGGACAGAGGATGGAGCATCTTACAGAGACTTACACTGCAAGAGATGGACCACGAGACATGAAAATTTATGTGTTGCGTTGGTCTGTTATGAATGTGCTTGTTTGGGAAACAACTTGATCGGATCCAGATCTGTGTAGTCGTTTCTGGAGGCAAGGACGGAACCTCTTGCGTTATATATTTATGATTAATTAACCACATATTTGTTTATATATGTGCTAATAATATTAAGTTTAGAAAATATATTTTCAAACCACCTATTATACCATAGCAAAACGATTAAAAATGCATAAATTAATCAATTATGTTAAACTGGAAAACCTTTGGTCAATAATATATCTAGCTCGTACGTATGTACAGCCCGTACACAACAAGACTGCATGTGTTTGTGTAGTGGAGTCTAGATCCTCTTCGGATTTGTATGTCTGGAGCTCAAGAACTTGGAGATCCAGGCCGTTGAAAAGTAAAAATGAAAGAACTGGACTCTTAATTTGTGTGAGGTGGGCCAATAGAATGAACTAATAAGGATCGCATAACCAAAATAAGTGGTCCGGATCTCCGAATTCATCGGTTCCAGGTACAAAGATCCGGAAATGATCTCAATTCTGCGTAGTCTACAAGTTGATAGCTATAAAAATGTTAAATTAAACTTAAGATTAATTTGCAAATTGAGGACTGTTGGTTTTCTACCTCGGATAACATGGGGCTCTCCTCCTCCTGTATATTATATGTAATATTCAACTTATGTTGTCTCTAAGATAAAAGGCATCACAGCTGATCAATGAATATTTGGAGACAAATAATTGGCATCGTGCAAGTTTAATTTTATATTTGGTATCAAATATTAAGATACTTCCTCTAAAAGTATTAAGATGTTTAGTTGAACGTTAATGAGCTGCCTCCTGGAAACTCATCTAATTATTTAATAATTAACTAAGCAAGCCCTATATATTTATCTGATTCCTGAGATCCTATTCATAACTTGTTAACACTTTCGTTTTTCTCTTTCAATTGAAAAGTTGACATTTTATTTCCTACACTTCATAACTTTTTTCAAAGTATACTAAAAGGCGAGAGTCATACCTTACAGGGTAAATTTTATAAGCACTTATGCTTGAAAATAACTAGTATACATTTTATCGTAAAATAAGTACGTGTAACACATAAATAACTAATGCACGTACAATAATACAGTTTAGTCCATAGTTTTTCCCAAAAAAAAAAGAAAAAAAAAACTAGTACTAAAAGACAATAATTATATAATCCAACTATCCTAGTTGGTAATTGTTAATTTTCGAGATAAACAGTTTCTAACATGGCCTGTTGGATTGCCACAGTGTCTAATAAATAAGCATTCCTGGCCAAGTGCCCCCTATATATGTCAGTCCCTCCATGTTCTATCCAAAGCAAACTTGAAGCTAAACGTTGAGATTTGAGAGAAAAAAAAAAACAACATGGCTTGCTGGTCCGCTGAGAATGCCACAAAAGCCTACCTCAAAGCCCTAAAAATGGTGAGTATCCTTTTATAATTCATTTTCCAATCACTTGACGTTTTTTTTTTCGTACCATTTTTTGAATTCATGTTTTATTTTTCTGTTTAATTCGATCGTTTCTAACTGGCTGGTTTTTTGTTGTGTTTTAATTCAGGGCCAGACGGGAAATGAGCCAGATGTGATCGAGTTCATTTCAGCCCTAGCAGCAGGCAACACCGCGCAGCTAATGATTGTTGCATGCGCTGGAGCTGCCGACTCGAAAACCCTAGCCCTATCTGCCGCCGCTCAACAAACTGGCGGCAGAGTTGTATGCATTCTTCGCGGTAACGAAGAATTACACTTGTCTGAGAAAATCCTTGGCGTCAACGTTTGTCACGTTGAGTTTGTTATTGGAGAAGCTCAAAATCTTCTTTTAAATTACTACAAGGAGGCGGATTTCGTGCTCATCGATTGCAACCTCAAGAACCACGAGGCAGTTCTTAGAGCGGTGCAGATGGGGAGGAAGCAAAACGGAGCTATTGTTGTGGGGCATAACGCTTTCGGAAAAGGTTCATGGAGGTCCGGCGGATCAAGGACTCAGTTGTTGCCGATCGGAGGAGGGTTGCTGGTGACAAGAATTGCAGCAGAAAGTAATAATGCAAAAATGATTGGAAAAAAGGGCCATTGGGTTGTGAAGGTTGATAAATGCACAGGTGAAGAGCATGTGTTTAGGGTTAGATCATCGTCATGGGAAAGGGATTGCAGCTTAGGGTTAATTAATTAATTAAGAGAAGAATTAAGTTTTCCTTCTGTTAATTGCTTCTCTCAACAACTAATGAAGCAATATTAGATTAGACATTGTTAGTTGTTTTTGGGAGTTTTGGAGGTTCTTATATGTATGTAATATCTGAAATGTATATATCAAGTGATTTAATGTTACATGTATTTTTGAATTATGTCGTCATAATTTACTTATTATAAGCTTCTTCAAATTTATTATTTTTATATATAATACAGGGAAATTTACTAATAGAAAGGTGGTTAGTTCAAATTCATTGGCTTCCTTCGTAACTTTTGTCTTTTCAAGGTTGTTACTATCGTTGGGGCGAAGTTTTCCTTAGAAGGCTTAGGACGTGCTTAATTTGACCTCAACATAGGTTGTTACTCTCGTTGCGGTGGGATCTTCCTTACTAACATGAGCATTTAAAGAGTGCTTAATTTGACCTTAATATAGAATGTGATTATGCATCTCTCACGCATTTAAATTATCTTCTTTACAACCAATCATGTAATACACTACAAGGTTCGGCATTTTGGTGACAAAATCTGGTTGTGGTGTGCTTTCGTTTGCGGGTTTGTAATTTTTGTGCTCCTGTGCCTTGATCGAATTGACCACTCGGTCGTGCTCTCTGCGATTGGAGGGATAGGGATTAGAGTTGTAATTTTTGTTTGTTTTGTTTGTTTGCTTATTGGGCTGGCTTTTGTGTTTCTCAATTCCTCCAATATGTTTTGGGTTATGTTACCTTCCTTTGGGTTGGCATGTAATCTTGTTCTGCTTTAAAAATGTTACTTCTCGAAAAGAAAAAAGAGCGCACTTTGGAAATTGAATTCAAGCCCAAAAACTATAGGTATCTTCGGTCTGAAGTCCATATAGTTCTATAGACACTAGGGTGTCTAGGGTGAGAATCCTAAGTTTAAAGTATGAACAACTTGGTAATTAATCAATAACAAAAACCTAATCATAGCTACCAAGATAATATGCCACGCCTTTAGCCAGACAAATTAATTTAATTTAATTTACTGATATAATAATGTCCCTATATGATAGTTCATGTGCAAGAAACTTATAATTTAGCCCCTCTTTGTTGACATGTCAAAGTGGGTTTACATTTCATTCGAAGGAAGATTGCCTCTGAATTATTTGCAACACCAAATTCACAACAATCCTAATTTTCTCAATGATTTGGAGACACAGAGATCCTTCAAACTGATCTCCTGATTTGCAGGCCAATAGATCACCGCCGATGAAAGTAATCAAAAAACAAACATGCACTCAAACCATGTTATTAAATAAGTAAATCCCTGTCAACGAGGGTTCATTCAATTGGGAAGGGCGTGCTTGCGGTTAACTCCCAATCCATGTTCACTCTGCGCCAGCAATTCTCGTTGGTGCGTGATCTGTAAATTCATACGTAAACTCATATCAGTAGCAGCTGGCAATTAAGTGTCACGCATAAATCCTTCCAGCTTGAATTTGTGGGTATATCCTGGCACTGAATATGATAGTAGCCAATCCCGCCTCCCCTCCTCGTAATATCCAATCTCAACAACTGCTAGTTTGGCTAGTTGGTAAGGATAGTGTGGCTGAACCCCAGTACGCCCAAGTTCAAATTTCCTTCTGGTAAATTAGATTAGATTAGAATTTTGCTTTGTCCAAAAAAAAAAAAAAAAAAAAAAAAAACACACCAATCTAAGGGCTAGTAGAAGGCTACATTAAACAATGGTTCAACTTCACAACAAAGCTTGGTCCTCAAGAAAAAGTCACAGAATATTCAACATAAAAATCTTAGAATTACATCCGAAGTTAGCAGTTAGTTTTTAGCTAACCATTAGTCCATTACCAGTCTGAATACAACTGAGGGAATGGTTGAACAAAAAAGACAGCACCCAGGAATCAGACACAACTGCTACAATTACTCAACTCCTGAACAACTTCTTCCATGGAGGGTCTCTCAATTGGAGACTCGTGGGTGCAGAGCAGAGCAGTCTTTGCAAGCTTGGACGCTTCATACTCGAAGAACCTGCCATTGAGGTTTTGGTCGATGAAATCTTGGAATCTGCCCGACTCGGCACCAAGGCGCATTGAGCTAGTGACTTTCCGCTTCCCTGATAGGATTTGGAGAACAAGAACCCCAAATGCATAGACGTCACTTTTCTCTGTGAACCGTCCTGTGGAGGTGTACTCGGGAGCTAGGTATCCCATGGCAGCACTGGCCTTGAGCGCAGAGAAAACAACATCATTGGTGAGAAGCTTGTGCAGGCCAGGATCTGAGAGCAAGGGGTTGTATTGCTGGTCGATCTGCACCTTATCAGCTGAGATATTTTGGTGAACAAGGGCAGGTTTGTTTGGCTTGTATCCATGCAAATAAGATAGACCTGATTAAAAGAACAAAACTCAGCACAGATAGTTTGGAAACTGACTCTAACGATAACATTTTTGGAATTTTAGTAGCATAAGCTAAAGACCGCAACATATACTGACCTTTAGCAATGCCCTTCACAATCGAAACCCTAGTAGTCCATTCAAGAACATGGCTGTCGCCGTCCTTGACATCAAGATACTGCAGCAAATTTCCATTAGGAACAAAATCATAAATGAGGAAGCATTCTCCACGGCCCTTTGAGCAACAAAACCCTCGCAACCTCACCAAATTTTCATGCCTCAACGAGGTTAACATGTTCAAACCCTTCAAGAACTCAGATTCCTCCGTCTTGCAGCATGATTTGCCAATGCTCTTAATGGAAACAACAGACCCGTCTCGTAGTATTCCTTTATATGTTGCAGAGAAGTTACTCTTACCCAATAAATTCACCTCTGAGAAATACTGAGTAGCCGTCTCCACCTCTTCCAAATTGAATCTAAAGCTTTGGAGCACTTCCTGTGTAAATGCGCTTAAATTCCTCCCATCAGCTAAAGGATCCCAGCCCTTGGCATACTCAAGGCTGATGAGAGGAGATCCATTCTTCCTGTAAACTCCATTGGCCTTGGCCTCGTCAGTACTAAGACGACCATCAGCTATATCAAATGAGTTACCAAGCTTCTGTTTCCTACGGCGGTGTTGGGCGAAGAATAGAAACCCCACACCTGACAATGCAATAGTTACTACAATGAGACCGACAACTACAGCAACAGAGGCTTGATGGGATTTTGACAAATTCGAGCAACGAGTTTGGTTGCAGGGCAAAGGCACATGTGCAGTCTCCGGGATGTCTCTTGTTGACACACCGGCTCCAAAGGGCTCAGGTCTACTTGTGTTGAGATGACCGGAAGTAGTGCAGGCGGTTAAGGACATGAATCCAGCTCCACATAATCCCAGATTGTTTTCATAAGAGAATCCTTCATTAAGTCTCTTCAAGGCTGAAATTGATCAAGGGTTTTAGTATTTTCAACATTTTTCTTATTCTAAAGATCGAATTTGAGATGTTAGACTGTTCTTACCAAGAGGTACGTTGCCGGATAGGGTATTATTTCGAACGTCTAGAACTTCAAGCACCGGCGCGTCAGCAAGTTTTGTGGGAATAGAACCGAAAAGATGATTGACACTCAAATCCAGTCTCATCAACATTTCTAGGTCCCCCAAACTAGCCGGTATTGCGCCGGTTAATTGATTAGATTGCAGAGCAAGAACGCTCAGGTTTTTCAAAGATCCCAGCTGCGTGGGAATGCTTCCGGTGAGCTGATTATAGCAAAGTTGCAAAACTGAAAAGCAAAACGCAAAGCCTAGTTAAGCAGAGAATTAACCGATACAATACAAATGAGGAAATTTAACAAGATTGATTACTAAAAAGTCATTTGGGAAACAGAAAGCACTTAAATCAACCAAACCGTATTAAGTGCTTACGATGACATTTGACAGAAACTGGGTTGTAGAAGCGCTTTTTGGACAAGCTTCAAGAAGTACTTCCAAGTGCTTTTCCAGGAAGTACTTCCAAGTGCTATTCCAGGAAGCACTTCCAATCCAAGAGGTTTTCATGGAAGAAATTCCTAGCGTTTAGTTTCAATAAAAATTTCAACATAATAAAAGTACTTCTGCTAAAACTGATTCTCACATAAGCACTTAAGCAGTCCAAAACTAGCCCTCAATCATTTAGATTAACTTGAACGAAATAATAAAAACCAAAGTCTTTCATAAAAATTTCAGCTAACCTTGCAAGCTGCTCATGCTTCCGATCTCGGGAGGAATCAATCCAGAGAAATTATTCACATTCAAATACAAGTCACTCAGCTCCGTCAAGTTAGCAATCTCCCTTGGAATCTCTCCTTGAAGAGAGTTGTAATGCATGTAAATCCCCGTCAAATGCTTGAGCTCTGCAATGGCGGGAGAGAGCTTCCCAGAGAGCCTCTTTCCCTGCAGCGAAATGTTAGCAACTTGACCCGCCTCATTGCACCCTATTCCCTCAAAGGACCCGTCGCAGGGGTCGCCATTGACGGTCCAAGAAGAAAGGTACAAGCTTTGCGGGTCCAAAAGCGCTTTCATGTCCAAAAGTGCTTTTAGCTCTGCGTTTCCACAAACCCATAACGGGTTTGTGAAGAAAATCAGGAAGGAGAAGAGAAGAACTGCAAAACCCATGTCTTGGTTTGGGTTTAAAATGGTAGTTTTCTTCTCTGTTTTAAGAAGCAAGCTAGTTCTCTCTCTCTCTCTCCTCAGTTTCTCTCTCTAGAGCAAAGAGAAGGTGGTGACTGTCAGTGAGAAGAGACGAGTCACAGAGGTGTTCCAAACTTTCTTCAGTGGGAGTGGTGTAAAAGCTGTGCGGAGTTAGAGCGGATTCAGAAACATAGGAAATTAAGAGGAGGAATGACTGTGTGCGGGCCGTTAGATAAGTTGACTGTTGATTGAGGGAGTACAGGAGCAGGTGTAGGTGCAGTTGCATGTTAGTATTTCTGTGTTGAGTTTGGAGCCCATGGGAGGTGTGACCGGGAAACTGAGCTTATCCGGTTAATCCCAATTTACGAGCAGATATGCCATATATTATAATAATTAAAAATAAAAATTAATTGTTCAAATTTAAGAAAAATATTGTAAAGTAGGCTAATTACAGTTAAAAAAAAGAAAAAAAAAGAGGTAAAACAATTGTTCAACTTTACGGAAAACACTATATAAGTGGAGTTTATGACCAAATATATATATAAGTGGGGCCTACATTTCGCAGCCTTACGTCCGCCACGTGGTCGGTCTGTTGTGAGCTACGGCAGGATTGACCGGTTAAGACTCTGTCGTCCTATACACGGAGATACTCCCGCACAAGGACGCAGTTCGAATTCAAATCATACGAATCGCATGCATGAAACAATGCAGTAAACCAATACATCTTCCTCATCCGATTGGTCCAAACTTAACAAACAGCCCCTAAATCCCCACGTGTCCCGTGTTCAATGGATCGAACGTGTCCGAATTAAAAGTTCAAGATTTTTTTAACCAAAATTGTCCATGAGATTGCATTACTCATTATTTAGTCTTGACATTTAAAATTAATGAAAGTGGTATATAATTTTGTCACCAAATTATGTTAAATTATGACCAAAATGACAAAAGTATTCTCATTTTCATAAACAATGAGCCAAAATGATTTGATAAAATTTGAAGTTATTTTTATCATTTTATTCTTATTTAATGAAGATTTTTCACGAAATGACCAAAATGATTAATGAGAGACAAACTTAAGAACTACTTCTATTGATTTCAAATCTCATGAACCAAAAATGAGGAGTTATGCAAATCTCAATAACTATTTTAGCTATATATAACATTTTTTTTCTCTTTCTTTTAACAAATAAGGGGGATGGAAAACGAAACTAAGCCTTACAATGAACGTAATCTGGTCCAACTTTGTTTTTGGTGAGAAATAAACTTGAGACTTCTCACTTATAAATAACAAAGAATATAATTAGACCTTAATATTAAGTGAAAATTTTCAAATAACATATTGATTGAGATTTGATGGAATTAGATCCTCTCTTCAGCAAATGGTGAGAATTCTCATGACCCACTAATATGGGCCGTTGAATTTTAATCAAATGGCTACGAACAGTGGTTCTTCTAAAAATTATAATAATTATAGTTGTTGAATCAAAATTTAATAACTCGGTCATGAGAATCAGTTCAAAAATCCAATTCCGGATTTGATGGGTTGGGAAAGTGAACGATTGGTTTCTTTTTTTGGTTTGGTAGGGTTGTCTTCTCTCCATGGCTGTGCCTGCCTTGCCAGAAATTCTGACACAACACTGCTGCCTTGCCTTCAGTCCAGTGTCCATTAGTTCTTGTCTAAGCTAAAATATTTTGTATTCCCTTTGTTATTTTCTTATTTGTTTCCTTTTGATTTGAATTGTTTAACGCATTTACGATATACGGTTGTTGGTAACTTTCTTATTCGCTCTTTCTTTTTTATTTTTCAACATTGCTTGACCACTAGAACTGTCCAGTTTATTGTTCACACTTTAAAGATTCACTTTGCAGAAAATCAAATAAATTCTTCAATTAACGGTGTCAAAAGTTCAGTCTTCAAATGAAAAATATGACCCTTTTGTTTAATTTGATAGCGCTTTTAAATGACAAAACAGTTTTAAATGTAGTTAAGTTTTTGTAAAGATTATTTAAACCTATTTTCTAGGTCGTCAATGACTTAGAAAATAGGTGATTCAAACGAGTATCAAACATTATAAGATGAGAAAAACAAACTATAATGTCCAATGAGAATGTCCCTAGGATTCCTCTTATGATTATAACTCTATGTTCATAATTCAAAAGTTCAAATTTTAAGGATATTGTTTTACTCATTCGTAAACGAGAATGATTCACATATAACATGATGGCAAAGTTTGAGATATTCGAAACCGATCATGTGACATTAGTGTGAGAAAGTTAAAACAAATGACTACTCTGGAACACCGTCAATTGGCTTCCTATTTGTTTGCAAGTCTCCATTCTATGGAAAGAGCCATGATTTTTGTAAACATTAAGTAGTGATATTGGCATTTCATATTGCATGTTTTATTACAACTTTTTCTATACTCATATGAAAAACATAAGACTTGTGCGCAAAACTGAGCATTGTAGCGTTTTATGATTCATTCAGCCGACCCACTTAGTGGGATAACGTTTTATTGTTGTTGTTGTTGATCGATTTTGTGAGAAGAGAATGATTGTGCAAAAGAATAAGAGAGGCATGGAGATAATAGGATGGTAGTGCTTTTCCTCTCCCTATTCTAGAGGGAGATTGCAGCCAGCCATGCAGTATTCTGGAAGTGGAAGGACCATTTTCTGATCGGAATATATAACGATCATATGCATTTCCAAAATTTGAAAAGTTTCATGGGAGAGGGTTCATATGTTTAAAAACCAAGTCAAATGGGATTTATTAGGTTCCCTTTAGTTAAAAAGTTGTCTTTCAACTTCTGCCGAAGTATTCGAAAAGCACTTCTATTAAGACTCAAACTTGGCTTGGAAAACCCGTAGAATGCTTTTGTTCTGGAAAAACGCATGCATGAATTGCTTTTGCTATGAAAAAAATTGATTTTTTAAACGGTGGAAAAGCTGCTACAGGAAACAAGAAGGAAAGACTTGTTTAATGATAAAATCTTGGTTTTTTTTTTTTTTTTTTGGGTGGGGGTAGAGGGGAATGGTATATGTACATATATCGTAATGTGATTGTATTTAGCTCATCGTTTAATCTGATCACAAAATAAATGAGATACGTAAACAAGATAATATTTCTCTGTTTTTCTGGATTGTAATGACATACTGTATAGAAACCGCATTGATTTAGGACAATGGGTTGGTTGGTATGTACGAAACGTTGTTGTCTTTTGCTTGTAATTTGGTGAAAGCAACCGATCAATCGGTGTTGGTGAACACAGGACTACACTAGCTATTAAAGTAACCAATATTTTGAAAACCCCAACAGAATCTAACAGGGACTTCTCAGACAAAGAGTTCCAGACCTACGATACTTGAGATTGGAATATCTAGAACTACACAGAAAGCTCTTACTTAAACATAAGAGTAGACACGAGAACCGATGATGTCCAATGAGAATGTCCTTACTTTGAAAACTCTCTTAGAAGCAGAACTGTTGGTAGACTCTCTATCACCTCATATTTTTAGTATAATATTTTTTTAATATTAACACAGGAACCGAAGTTAAATTGTGAGGTGCAGAGAGCCCTTACTTTGATATTTGAGGTTTGAAATTGATAGAATAGTCGCTGAATTTGTCCACCATTAATCATTTTGATCATTCAGTAAAATATCTATGTTAAATAATGACAGGAATGACAAAAATACACTCAATTTGATAAACAATGAGCCAAAATGATTTGACAAAAATTAGAAGTATTTTTGTCATTTTATTCTTATTTAACGATGATTTCTTACGAAAAAATAAAATTGATTGATGGTGAGTAAATTTAAAGATCAGTTCTATCGATTTTAAATTTCAGATATCATAATAAAAAAATTATGTCAATGTCAAAAACCATTTTAAATAAAAAAAACTTATATATATTATGGTTGGTCATGGCGCACACACTCGCCAAAAAAGGAAGGTTTGTCATGGCATTTTATTAAAATTGTGCAGTGCTGAGTTTTTGGTATCAATCTTGGTGCAGCGCATGCAGTAGCAGTGGTGTGGTGCTGGGGCTGTGGAAAAAAGTAGGTTTCTTGACAATGTATGCATATGGTAAGGGGATGGGAAGTATTTGTTAATTATAAATGTGCTTTGGAAGATTGATTCTCTGTCTCTATATATCCTTATCATGCATGAAACTTTTCCAAAGTTCCTTTGCAGAAGGGACAAGGCATCTCTTAATACTTGATAGGATAGTAGTGCTAACGGCATGCATGCACGAAGTCACTTTTTCCTCACATTATTCGTTTTTATATTCATCTATTTAGTTTTATAGGCTTGTTTCAAGTGTTTTTAAAATAGGCTGAATTTTTTTTTATGAAATATTTTTAAGGCCAATACTTGGTAAAAATGTAAGTAAAACCTGAAAAAATTATTTGAAGTACGTACTTCTTATAAGAAACATATAATTGATGCTTTGAGTGCTTTTGAAACTCATAAATATTTTCCACAAAAGCGCTTCCAAACGAGCCCCTAGTTGTGCAATGATCACATTCCCATATCCTTAACTTGGTTAAGTGATGGCTTTAATATGGTTTAGACTTGTTGCTTTTGTGGTCTTTACAAAAAATATGTACTGATAGCATGATCCTTGTAATTGCAGTAGCTGTGTAAGATTTCACTCCGTGTTTGTGCAAGTTCACGCTAAATCAATATATTAGTCGCTCGAAAAAACACATCCATACAACACCTTGGATTCAAAGGCATACCAATCCATTTGATTAGGGTTTATTCATCGAATCAAGCATTTCTTTAGTGTGGACGTTAGTTAAAAGAAATCGGGGATGTTTGAAGATATATAGGAAATTAGGTTCAACGTCGAATTGATGAGCATCTCTTTTTGTTTGGACATCCGACATGTCCATGGAGAATAAAGGTGTACATTACATGCCAATGGCCCAGCCACCTATACATATGATATATCTATCCCCACACTTACAAAATTTGAAAATCAAATCCCTTGCAAAGCTGGCCCAGAGGCGGCGAGGCCAACAAGTATATGTTTAGTTTTTTTTATTTTTTTAACCTCATAAATTACATTCTCGATAAAGAAGAAGGATCTAGTAGTGTTCATCTTCACTTGTAAGTGTGAGGTCTTAGGTTTGATTATCTTCAAATGCGAATTTGAACCACATTATTGCTAGCCTATTGTGATGCTAAGTTTACCTCTTATTCATTAGTGTAGATAATATCGTTTGTTAAAAAAAATAGAATACTTCATTGCATTTTTTGTCTGAAGCCTCAATTTTTAAATAAATATTTTAGTGTGCCGGAAATGGTCTGGTACACTAAGATCATAATACAATTGATTGGAAAAAAAAATTCTTTAAATTTACAGTGAATTGCATTATTACTCTTGGTGTACCGAGTCATGTTTGCACACTAAAAATTTTCTCTAACTTTCATGCTCTGTCCCCTTTTAGGTGTGCGTGCATACACAAAATCAATGAGTTATACGCTAATCAAATTGCACCACTCATCACTTAAGATCCAGTTGTTTAAAAAGAGACCCAAAAAATAATGAGTTTTGAGCACAACTTCTGTCCTAGTGGTCTGTCTGTAATCATGTAAGACAATTTCAAATTAATGATGCATATGACATGATTTTTTTTTTTTTTGGTGAAATGACATGATTTTTCTCAAATTAAGAAAACATGAAATTGGGTCACCCGAAAGACAATTTCAAAAAGTTGTGGTTTTTCGATTCGTGGGTGGCTTTTTAATCGGAATAATTGGCCTTTAAATTTGCTTTTTTTGGACTTCTTTTTATCCAACAGGGTATCGATACCTTTAGCTTTGTTGATTTGGTGCACCTTCCCCAGTGGTGCTCTCCAGCCTCCATGTTAGGTGCTAAGAAGATGCCGAGCTTTTCTATTGCCGCACAAACATGGCCCAAGCAATGAAGGTTGTCGTTTGGGTTAGACTCGAACTTGACTATTTCAATTAAATTGAGCTAATGCTTTTTATCGGTGTTTATTGAACTTATAGATGTTGAAATGGAACTTATTAAATTGGAAAAAAAGCCAACATAGTGTGTGGTGGTCGTGTTTTTTTAATTACATTAGATTAGTGGCCTTAAATTTCCTTGTGTGGATGTGGTAACCTCCCTCCCCCGGCTTAGGGTTCCTAATGACGCCTTTCGTTGACCCTTGTCGCCTTAGCAATCCCTCAAGCTTCTATGCCTTCCTTATAGAACTCATCGGGTTGACCCTGAAGGTCGAATTCTATGGCAGAGGGTGATTACGCGTTTTTTTGTTTTTTGTTTTTTAAGAGAAACGATATTATCTACACTAAAAATAGACAGACTTAACCTCATAATGAGCTAGCAATAATTATATCACACACTAGACACGTCTTAGCTCAATGTCTCTCATTTAGAAGGGAGTGATACTTTGTAGAACTGACTTGAACTCAATTCCGATCGTTTCGCAATCTTAGACACCAAGCGATCCCAAGCAACGGGCCTGGCCCAATTGTTTAGCAAAACCAAACAGACGACTAATTAAGGCCCTTCTTATCAGAGCTTGGTATAGAGCCCATTAGGCCTTTTCTAAGTCCAAGTCGGTTCATATATAAACAGCTTTAAGAAAAAACCTCATCTCTGAACTGGAAACCAGCGGAAGCATTTGGCGCCGTCTCAGATAACCTAAGCACATAGCCAACCTCCACCTCCGCCTCCGACGCCATGGGTCGCATGCACAGTCATGGGTACGCCTCTTCCTCTCTCTCTCTCTCTCTCTCTCTCTCTATAGAAGTATTTGATTTCTTATTTGTTTTGGAGTTTTGCAGAAAGGGAATGTCGGCCTCGGCGCTGCCGTACAAGAGGAGTGCGCCGAGTTGGCTGAAGGTCACTACTCCAGATGTAAGTAATTCAAAAACCCAAACTTTATGTTCAAGTATATGTAATTATTGATGCTAATTGAGGCGATTATATATATGATTAAGGTGGAGGAGAACATCTGCAAGTTTGCAAAGAAGGGTATGACTCCGTCTCAGATCGGTGTCATTCTCCGTGACTCTCACGGCATTGCGCAGGTTAAGACCGTTACCGGAAGCAAGATTCTGCGTGTTCTCAAGGCTCACGGTATATGCCTCTTTTTGGTGTAATTTTAATATTTTCAGTATGAATTGTATTGCACTTGGCACTGTTTAGTTGATTTGGGAATTATATTAGAAATGTTTGGATGTGTAGTGGGACTTGTGGGATTGAAACCCGTTACTCGAATTAGCTAAATTACATAGGTGAAGAGAGTAAGCACTGATTGATTGCTTGATATGTTTTTGTGGATTTTGAACATGGGATTCAAACCCAATTTTGGTTTTACGATTAGGCTGGCTCGATGTGACGAGGTTTTCTCTTCCGTTTTTTGTGCTCTGTGAAAATATGAAGAAGATTAGGAGTTCTTTATGATTATCAAACAGGCCTGTGGTATTGTGTCTTTCAGTTTGCTTCGCACTGACGAAATAATACCCTACTTATGTAGATGATATGTAATATTGTTTGCTGTTGTTTAGGTCTTGCCCCTGAAATTCCTGAGGATCTATACCATCTTATCAAGAAGGCAGTTTCAATTAGGAAGCATTTGGAGAGGAATAGGAAGGACAAGGATTCAAAGTTTCGGTTGATTTTGGTGGAGAGCAGGATCCACAGGCTTTCTCGTTACTACAAGAAAACTAAGAAGCTTCCACCCGTCTGGAAATAGTAAGCATTCTTACTTTGTTTCCAACATATAAATTTCTATGATTCTAGTATGTTGGCTATCATTCCTAGCGGCTCGTTGTTTTGCTTTGCATAGTGAGTCTTGTAATTATAATGCATTATAGTACTCCGGGTTTCTAGGCCTTGTAGTGTTGAACAAACAGGGCTCTTTGCTTATCAACTGCCAGAGTTATATCTAGTCATAACATGTATCAAAGCCCCCTCGCTTCGAAAGATTTTATCTTAATGTTTAAGATGTATTTGATATTTCTTAGCATCACAAGAATCATTTTATCATTCCCTATCTTTGCAAGAACGGATACATAACTGAAGTACCCAAATACATATTGTCTCTTCTTTGCATATCTGCCAGCCGACGTTTAGAGTTTGTTGTCTGCAAGATTTGTTTTCTGTTTCTACGCAACAATTTACGAATTCTGTTTTGTTTTACAGCGAGTCAACCACTGCTAGCACTCTTGTTGCTTAGCTTGGTTTTGCAACTTGCTACCGCTCTGCGATTAGCTTCGGTTGATGAGGTATACTTTGGAAAGCAAAAGAGGAAGATGGTGGTATTGTGTCTGCTATTGAAAATTTTGGTATTCATACATGTAAGGAAAGAGAATCCTAGGGCCTTATGTTTCGGCATTGCATGTTTTATTTGAGATTGATGTTTTCGGGAGTTATATTTAGCATTGCAATTTATCGCGCTTACATTAATTAAAACACTTAAATAAGGAAAATTGCAGACTTCAAGATCTCCCTCTGGCGTTAGTAACTTAATTGGGTATGAACCCTATTCCGATAGTCAAATTTGATTTTGACTCCTAATTCGCATGAAAGCTAATACACATTACTTAATGAGATAATCAGATGGAATTCTTCTTTTAAACCACAGAAAGTTATTTTGAAAAGAAAAAAAAATTCACGAGATGAACAACCATGGAGTACCAATGAAGATTGGAGACAGAAATACGTGAGGGGGATGAGGATTGGGGCTACGGGGCATGAGTCTGGAGATAGAAATCAATGGTGATTATGGTATACGAGTAAATTCTATAATCATGAAAATCAATAGAAATCAATAAAAAAATTGTGCCGTAAAAATGAAAGGGGAAGGAAGAATGAGACTTCTCGTCACAATTATCATTTAATTAACAATTTTTTTTATTAATTATTGATTAACATTTTGAAATTAAATGTTAATTAATTTAGATGATGTGACTGTCCATATCAGATATATACAATTGTGATAAAAAACATGGTAATAATAGCATTAGTAATAGAATTTTTAAATGTCCGTGAAATAAAACCGCAATTAGTTTTTGTCGTGGTACGTTAAGTTGGACCGCATAGCTAGAGTGGATGTGATCTCCTATACATCCGAGTTGTATTTACTTATGTTAAGTTGGATTAGTTCAAAGTAAAATATTATTAAATTAAAAAAAAACAGAGACCGCCATTATTAAAAATTTAAAAAAAAAACAAAAAAATAGTTTGGGCTGAGATAAGTAGGCCAAATTTAAAAAATGGAATGTGGTGCTTGTGCATTCATCGGTAGAAACCTCATTTAAATGGCAGTCACCAGCCAGTGGCTGGATAAAATGTAACTTTGATGCGTCCTGGGATGAGCAACTTTTGATTAGAGGGTGTGGGCTGATAGTTCGGGGATTAGATGGTAAGTTTCTGGCTGCGCAGGTAAGTAGAGGGGGTGCTATGAGGTCGGCGTTCCATGCAAAGGTCGTGGCTGCTAGACAAGCAGTTGTGTTTTTACGTAGGTGGATCATAGAACAAGTACATGTCGAAGGTGATGCCCTATTGGTTACTTCCGCGATTCAAAATGATGGAGCGATAGTTCATGGACACTTTGGACATATACTTTCTGATACTAGGAGATTGTTGAATGACTTCAAGCACTGAAAAATTACTTTTGGAAGAAGAGAGAAGAATAGAGTGGCTCACAGACTTGCACGGTATAGCCTTACTGTTGATCACCCGGTTTCTTGGTTTGAAGAACCTCCTGATGTAATTTCTAATTTATTATTAAGGGATAGTAATTATAGTTAATGTGGTGCGGGACGCTCTTTTTCCCTTAGATCGGGTTGAAAGCCCCGGCAATATTTTTATCGAGGCCCATTGTAAGCACCCTATCCTCAGTTTGTACGTATTTTAAGTGCTAATAAATATCGTACTCCTTCTCCAAAAAAAAAAAAAAAAAAAAAAAAAGTAGTAGCCCTAGCCGGTTTCAAGGGTCCAACAACCCAACTTGAACCCAGAAGCCCACACCGCTTAAAAAATGGCGGTTCTTCTTTTTTGGGCTGAAAAAAAGAAAGAAAAAAAAATGGCGTTTTAAACCCCTGAAGGAAAAGAAACAAACATTTAGTAAAACCCTAGAAAACCGAAGAAGGCGAAGTCAGTGTCTCTTCTCTTCCCCAGTGCTTGCACGTTTTGTAGCAGATAGAAGAGAAAGAAGAAGAACCCAGGTACCAAATCCTGCTCACCCTTTTTTTTATTGAATTTCATCTTCCTCTATATTTTTCTGGTTAATTTATCTTTTTTTTTTCTCTCTGAAATCGGTTCGTATGGCTGTTAGTTCTTTGCAAATTGGTTTGTTTAAGTGAATTTACAGTTTATTTGAGCAATTATGTGATCGTGGGCTGTCTATAAACATCAATTTTTGTTTTGAAAAAAGAAAAGGAAGAGACCGAGTCAGCGAGCAAAATGGTGGCCGGGCTTAAAGAATTCACTGCAAGAGTTGAAAGAAACGGTGTTTATGAACCAGTTCTAGATGCGGCAAACGGTGAGGAGCTGATGCACGTTCAGCCTGGTGTTTCTATTGTCCTCGGTAATCGACCCCCCGAGTCCCCTGGCTCCCTCTACATCTCCACCAAGTACGCCATGCCCTTACTCTCTCGTGATGTTATTTATTTATGTTTAGGTGAATTTCAGGGGATGGAATTGCTAGAGTAAAGAAAACAATATTTGAAGGGACTTGTAAACATTTTTATCCTTTACAAAATTAGAATCCAATCGAGCATTTAGCTTTGATTTTGATTTTGCAGGCAAGTGGTTTGGTTGAGTGACGTTGATAGGGCGAAGGGTTATGCTGTGGACTTCTTGTCTATATCGCTGCACGCTGTGTCCAGAGACCCGGAGGCCTACACCTCTCCTTGTATTTACACTCAGGTATATGCTTTCTTCGTTATTGCACTCCCTCAGCAATCTGGGGCTGTTATCTTGTCTGACATGTACTTCGTCGAAACTGTTTTATTGTGTGGTGTGAAACTTAACTTTGTAAGGCAATTTTGTGCTCTCCTCTGAATATGGTAGTGGTCTCTTTTAGTATATATCTATTGTACTCGGTATAAAGGCGAGCGGCCTTAATAGCAATAACAACCGACCTACTTATAACCCTCTTTTACCCCCGGAAGATATAGTTTTTCGGGTGTCTCAGAGCACGGTGAACACAGGTTTTGACAATAAGTACGGTGTTTCTGGCAAATCACTAGCTTATTTTTGTATTCATGGTTTGTGTGTCTTTATCATATGGACGAAGTCTCAGACTAATCTTTAACTTCAATGTGTAATTTAATTTCAAGGTTTTTGGCCTTTTTGTGCACTGTTTCTCTGATTAGAGTTTTTAACTTTATAGATTGAAATTGAGGATGACGAGGACGAGTCTGACGGTTCAGATTCAGAATCCAATGGTGTCTTAGATTTATCCAAGATCACAGAAATGAGACTTGTTCCTTCGGATCCTAACCAATGTATATCTCTCTATCCCTCCGTATTTCGTTGAATTTTCTTGTTAGAATTTTTCTGGTGGAGAGTAACTAGCTTGTTATTTACTGTGGCAGTGGATTCTCTGTTTGAGATGTTTTGCGAGTGTGCAGAACTTAATCCTGAACCAATTGAAGGTTAGTACGACTTCTTAATACCCTCGTTATTCTTATTTTACGTTTTTGTTTTTGTGAATGATATTTGTTATGTTTGATTCACGAGTTGTGCCCTAATGTTGTACTTTTGATCTGCCTTTCGTTAGAAGGGGAAGAAGAGCATAATTGGATTTTTAGTGCCGATCAGTTGGAAGACGAGGCCGTTGGTATGTGATCCACCATCAAACATTTATATCAGGTCATCTGTCAATCTATGTAAAAATATGAAATCTTCAATTATGTATGACGTCTTTGTTTTGAATGTGGCGGTATTTTCAGGGGACGATTCCGAGTGGCCTGTTCCTGAAAATCTTTCAAACGCAATCGGTCAATCTAACGGGGATCATGACCTAGCTCGTACTGTGCTTGAGGTAAGCATGTGAATTTCCACTCAATGCTTGCTGTGGAGTCGGCGTATTTGTATTGTTCACGTTTTCATCTTCTTTGCAGCTTCAGATAAACGATCAGCGCTTTGAGGATGCCGAAGAAATGGAGCATGAGAGCGACACTGACCGCCATTAATATTCATTTGCCTTTCAATGTTTCATCTCATTCAAGTGCTGCCCTGGCTTTCTTCTTGTGCGCTCAAATATTGCCGTATATGCGAACGAATTGTCGTAACTCTGTTAGTCCGTGACACAAAGTACCTTGACGCCTTTCGGTGTAGTCTATGTGCTAGTTTTGTGGTATCTTTATGGAAAGTTAACCATTAATTTCTTTTGTTTTTCTTTCTCTGTTAGTATATTTGAAATTTTAGTTTGTCAACTAAAAAGCAATTAAATTTAGTAGAATACACGTGACATGAGTAGAAGTTCGAAGGATGAAATGAGAAGACAAATAAACTATACAGTGGGAATGTTGTGGTGTATCTCGAGGTTAAGCAAAAAACTTATGAATACTTATACGTGCGTGGTTGTTTTTGACATTTGAGCACCGTTATACTACATTTCGTTTGTAGGCAAGTTTCTCTCTAAACCGAATGGCTAATTAATACTAAAATTATAAAAAGTTGAAAAAGTTAAAACTTGAAGTAACACCACAATAACATTATGTTACATACCAATAAGCATAAATATAGATGAGGAAGTCTAAGTAACCCAAACCCATCACTCATCTTTTGATGTAGATGCCTCAATTTTTAAATCAAGCTTTTGTATCTTTTTAAGACTTTTGATCAATCATTCTTTTATTAATTTCTAATAAAAATTATGATTTTCATTATATTTAATTCACCAATTAATTCAAAAAGTAATTACTATCACAAATTTTTAAAATCTGCTAGATAAATATTACCTTGTAACAGTTTGTTTAAAAAAGAAAATTTTTGTTACTTAAATATTTTTTTTTTTAAATTCTAAAAAGACAACAACAATCCTATTCACTTTTAATTATGAGAAATGAGATATTCATGCACATATATATAAATATGACGTACCAATGTAGTATGTTATAAAATACTAATTTTGGTACGTTTTATAATTCTTTATTGGTAGATACCAAATTATTAATACGCTTTGCTATCCTAACTTTTATACTTACAAAGTTAATGATACATTATGTGTAATCCTAAAAAAAAATCATATTAAACATATTCTATCAATCCTCAATAATGAATTATTAAAATAAGGACACATTATACAAAAACGAAAAAAAAAAGAAAAAAAAGGGAAATCCTTGCTCCCGTGGGTTTCTTAATGAAATGTTAGACAATTCAAAATTATTTCCCTTTCACTATTACAGGATGGATCAGTAGTTGGAGATGAATTTCAGACTTATATTCTACATTGTACGTTTTGAGTTTGATTCTTATCACTAGTGAATTTTACGATGCTAGTGGCATAAGGAGAGTATTCCAAACTTCCAAAAGAATGCATTGCCATAACGAAACCAACAACTAACCATTTAAAATAAATAAATAAATAAATTCCGTTGCCATGAAATCCTTGAACTCTAGATTCTATTTTTATTAAGAACTCTTATTTTCTTAAAGTTTATAAAAATATTGAGTTGGAAATTAGAAAAATGACATAGATAATTATCTCAAACCCTAATAGCCCACCGTATATAATCTCACAAAACACTGCCATCTCCTTCCCACCTCTTTGAGAAAGAGACTAGCCGCAGCTCCCGACCTCCCTCGTCGGCGACCCAGGTCCGCTTCTCTCTCTCTCTCTCACAGTTTTTACCAGATTTGTTTGAATTAGTTCTGGCAAACGTGATAGATATCGAGTAATTTTTTGTGCTATTTCTGACAATTTTAGTTAAAAAAAATCTGTGATTAATCGTTTCATTGCGCCTTGGATGCACAGGAAAGCGAAGAGTTAGACTGAAGAAAATGGCGTACGCAGCGATGAAGCCGACCAAGCCAGGTCTCGAGGAGTCTCAGGAGCAGATCCACAAGATCAGGATTACTCTTTCTTCCAAGAACGTCAAGAACCTCGAGAAAGGTCTCTCCTTTCGCTAATTTTTATTTTTTTAATTTATGCCCATTTCAACATAATTTCGTATTATTTGGAACACCTTATTTTGGGAGTAATTATTCGTTTGAAACCGACTAATATGCTAGTGATTACCTTGTTTCTGTTACCTAAAACCCATTTGATAGCTTTATCTGTTGTTGCCAATTGAAGTTTAGAGAAATTTTCTTCGAGCTGTTCATAATATATATTGTGTATATAATAAGAGTGACCAGTGGGATTTTCTTTTGATATGTTTTAGTTGTCATATCGGAATTGTTGCCTTAGTCTCCCGTAGTCTTTTGGGTTTGCTGACGGTCTTTGATTGCGGTGTAACGTGGTTGAAATGGGCTTATTTTCTATATCGAGTTTGTTTATCCATCATTTCTATATAATGAGAGCGAGCAGTGCCATATTTGTTGAAAATTTGGTTTGTCATAAACGAATTGTAGTCTTAGTCTCCCACATTGTATTGGGTTTTCTGAGATTGATAGTATTGCAGTCATTAAATTTCAATTCACTTTCGTTGTGGTGGAAGGCGGTTGAAATGGGTTCATGTACCGTTGTTTCTAAGTTAAGTTTGTTTAGACGTTAAGCATTAGGATTTGCTTATAAGAGTCCACCTTTAGCCTGTTGGATTGACATCTTTTTTGTTTATAGTTTGCACTGATCTGGTTCGTGGTGCCAAGGACAAGCGCCTCAGGGTGAAGGGACCCGTGAGGATGCCAACCAAGGTTCTGAACATCACCACCAGGAAGTCACCTTGTGGTGAAGGTAAGCTCCAGTCTGAAATGTTATTCGTTGTTAACTCATGGGTCGTTGAATGTCGTTATAAAGTTGTTTCTATAACTTCAAACTATGATCGATGATTTTTAGGTACCAACACATGGGATAGATTTGAGTTGCGCGTCCACAAGAGGGTTATCGACCTGTTCAGCTCACCAGATGTCGTCAAGCAAATTACTTCCATTACTATTGAACCTGGTGTTGAGGTGGAGGTTACAATCGCCGACTCTTAAACTCCCCAATTTCAGCATAGCTTTCCTGGTTATTTGAAAGATGAGCCTGTCTGTTTTACTCTAATTTTGAACTAAGACTTGTAGTGTTTGCGATTCTTGAGGTTTTGGTATGGATATGAACATCGGATCATAATTTCAATATTTAGTAGAAGTACGTTTTGCAAGAAGCACATGATATCAAGACATTGAGATTTTTATTTCAGTTTTACGTTTTTACCCGGCTACTTCCCTAAATTATACTTGATTCTGTTTCAGCCGTCAAGTGTTTACATTGCGGTCTGTGTGTTGTTGAATGAGAGATGAGGCTTAACCTCTCATTTCTAAGGTGACAGTTTCCATGATTCGTGTCGGTCATAAACCAACTTCTGTGGAGTTCCAAAATATCAAAACTTTTGGAATGTGTTGATGCATAGGCGTGATTGTTTTTTGCCACTGATAAAGTGCCATACGCGCATAATGTCGCATTATATTGGTAAAATTATACAACTCTAACTAGAAAAAAAAACAAGGTTAAAAGATTAAGATTTGACGGATAGACATCGTCAAACAAAATTTACATTTACCAAGCACTCTTCCAATTGGACTCCGAATAATAATCAAGATACCAATCCACAAATTTCCTCAACCCCGTCTTCAGATCCGTGGTGGGCACATAACCAAGCTCCCTCCTTGCCAAGCTTACATTAGCATGAGTAAACAAAACGTCCCCATTTCTCGGCATCGGCACCACTACCTTCTTTGCCTTCACCCCAAGCAACCTCTCCAAAATCCCCACAACCTCATTAACCGGCACCGGCGACGTGTTCCCGAGATTGAAAACCCTAAGCTTTGCCGGCCTCTCCACCTTCCCTCCACTACCGGTGCTCTTCTCTGCCGTGTCCACCGCCGCCAACAAACCCTTTACGACATCGTCGATGTATGTGAAGTCCCGGGCCACGGACTTATGGCCTGGGCCCTCGAAAACCACAATGGGCTTCCCTCTCAACATGTCCCTAGTAAACGAATAGTACATCATATCGGGCCTGCCCCAAGGCCCATAGACCGTGAAAAACCTAAGCCCAGTAATCGAAAGCCCATAGATGTGATTGTACGCGTGTGCTATTTCTTCCCCTGCTTTCTTCGTTGCGGCGTATAAACTCGCCGGCTGGTCCGTACGGTGCGTTTCGGAGAAGGGAACTTTTGAATTGAGGCCGTACACGGAGCTCGACGACGCCCAGATGATCGACGGCTGTGGGTTGGCCGTCTTGCAGGCTTCGAGGAGATTCACGAATCCGGCGATGTTGCTGTGGACGTACGAGGCTGGGTTTCTAAGAGCGTATCGAACGCCGGCCTGGGCGGCCAGGTGGACGACGTGGGTGAATTTCACCGACCGGAAAAGCTTCGCGAGTTTTTCTGAGTCGTTGATGTCGGCTTCCATTACGAAGATCCCATTGCGGCCGAGTAGATCAGCACGGCGGCGTTTCAGTGTCGGGTCGTAGTACTTGTTGAAGTTGTCGATCCCCACGACGCCGTCGCCGCGCTTTTTGAGCGCGAGGGCGACGTGGGTTCCGACAAATCCGGCTGCGCCTGTGACGAGGACGGAGAGCCCGGTCGTGGAATTGGCGAGGGGTTTTGCAGAGTGGACGACGACGTTTTCCCAGGCGGGGAGGCTGGGGAGGACGCGGCGGTTGGGATTGGAAGAAGGGGTTCGGTGGAAGAAGAAGAGGATGGTGAGGAGGATTGCGATCCAGGAGAAGATGAGCTTGGTGATGGAGCAGCGAAGGCGGAATCTGGGTTTGTCCATTGCCGGAAATTATCTCGGGAAAATTCGGGAGCTCCTTACTTTTGAATGGGTACTAGTTTTCTGGCATTGCTAAATTCCAATGGGAAGGGTTTTGGGGCTTAAATTTGTGAGAGTTTGGAAGTGATAGAAATTGGGTTTTTGAGTTGGAGAGGGATTGGGTTCGTTGTTATCTTTTCTTCTTCTCAGTGTTGTACCAGGAGTAAATCTTATTGGGTTCTTTTCACTTTTTTGTAGTTTGCTTTTGAGTTGGAGGAGTTATCTGAATGGTTGCTATTTGGGTAAAAAGTGTTGGGAATCCACCATAAATTCAGGAAAAAGGAGAAGGGAGACATTGGTGATGGAAAAGCTCAAGCTTTCTGTGTGCCCGAGAGAGAGAGAAAGAGAGGTGGGAGGGAGGTGGCGTGGTGAGGGGTAGCTGGAGGGAAACATAAGTTTTTGGAGGGAAACACCAATTAATTAATTAATTAAACAAAGAGTGCAACTGTGGAGGAATAAGGAGAAATAGAATTTTAAAAGGAACGGGAATATTGGGATTGCTTGCTACGGAAGATAACATGAGTTAAAGTCAATTGTGTTTATCATTTTTTTTCTGTAGATTGTAGTAATTTAAAATTTAATATAATCTGAAGAAAAAATCAAGAATTACATAGAGAAAGTTAAAATGGAGTAAGTCTTTGGTCATTTGACCATTTTTTTCTGCATTTCAAATGGTCAAATATTGGAGTAAGTCTTTGGTCGACACGCTCTCACCATGTGACTGTCCGAACAAGATGTGGGTTGGGGGGTGGGGGATGGCCGGAGTTTATGGGTAATTGGGAATGCCACCAAAGGCAGGGTGGGAGATGGCCGGAGTGCATGGATAAATGGGTTGGTTGATTTTGTATATAGGTCGTATGAGTAAGGTGATCCGCTGAATGAACGATATAATTTCCAAAAAAAAAGGGGCTAATCTTGCTCTTCTTGGGTGATTCCAGGCTTTCAACCTAATAGCCGAAGGCCCTAATGCTAGTGTTAGTTGGGCTAAGTCCACACACAAGGGCTTCAGCAATCCATCACGAAATCAGCTTTGTTCTGGTGAACATGAACCGTAAGCGTAACCTTTTGCAGAATAAATACGCACATTCATAACTGTGAATATATTTTTGGTAAAGATATTAAGGGAAAATGTGTAAAGATAATATCATATCATTTGATATTAAAGGTTAGACAAAGTGTACGTTCCCCCACTGAACATTGAACAAGAACATTGATGCGTCTTAACTTGTTTAATTACCATCTAATTTATTTGTCGACAAGCAACGAATTACTGTCAAATCTACAAATCATGGTTAATTGTGTTCTTTCGGCTCCTTGGTTTTGGTTCTTACATGATTTCTTCAGTCATTTATATTCTTCATTTTAAGAACGAATATTTTGGTGTTAGTTAAGCTTTCGGTTCTTTACCTCAAAATCATGAACCAATTAATCTAAAATTGGTAACTGGATTTTCTAAAGTTTTTCGTTTAAGTGGGTCAAAGACAGAGTATATGGAGTGCAATTTAAGTGCGAAGAGGGGTTCAAATGAGATAGGGTGAGGATTAGAATAAAAGCTGGATGGAATCTCAACATAGAATACAAACTGGATTGATGAAGTAGAAAAGCGCATTGGGTGTGCTGTGCGACAGTCGTATGCCACTAAAACTCAAAGAAATTTTTTATAGGATGACAATAAGGCTAGTGCTTTATGGCACATAATGTTTTATAGTCAAGCATTAACACGTACCAAAAATGAGTGTAGTGGAGATAAGAATACTCCGTTAGAGGTGTGAGCACATGAGAAAAGACATAATTAAGAATGAGAATATCCAAGGTAAAGTAAGAGTAACCGTAATTTTAGATAAGACGAGAAAAAATTGGTTAAGGTGGTTTGGGTAAGTCTTGGAAAGAGACTTTAAAAAAAGACATGGCGTACTTCGAGCTAATGAAAAACTTGGCACAAAACTGATTGCAGTTGCGTTCTAAGATTCATATAGCCAACCCACTTAATGTGATAAGTTTTTGTTGTTGTTTAGTATTGAATTTTCTAATTATAACGAGTTTGTTGTACGATATCAACTTATATAACACGTGAATATTGTCATTTTGGCATTTTAAGTGCAAAGAAACTTATAAATATCGTACATTGTTACAAAACAATGCGACCGCGGTATACTATCATGAAAGTCCTGTTGCAAAGTAGTTATACAACTACATATCCATGCACATATCATTTCTATCTCGTCATATGATTTATTTGTATGCCTCAGGTAATAAGAAAGATAAACACGATAAAATATAAAACCAATTCAAACACATGTTCTCTCTTCTATTATTTGCACAAAATCAATCAAATCCGAAATCGTAGCCAAAAATAGAGTGGGCATGAAAAAGCATGATTTGATGGAAATTAAGGTGTCTGATAAAGTAAATAAAACAGCAGTGATCCTAGTAATTAACATCATTTGCAATCACATAAATTTCATATATATCTAGTGCCCAACAAAATGTGTTAAGTTTAGGAATCCTGAATTGTGTAATGTGCTTTTGTTTTATATATAACATCACGATCATCATTCACCTGTGCCATTTTTCGGTTCTTTGAATCTTTCCATCATTCATAGAAAAACTGTAGTCACACTTTAATCAATTCGTGCCCACACAACATCATTATGCAGGACCGGCTTTTGTTAAATCATCAATAGATCAGTTTAACCTTTTTCATAGTGTGTTTCATTTCATATAATTGAACTGACGTGACTCGGTTGTATCACAACTTTCGTTTCAAACAAAATAATATACGAATTTTTTTTATGGTTCTCATTATCAGAAAAGGCGGAACTCGTTTGATAACTATTTTGGTTCTTGGATTTTTTATTTTTTGCGCCGAAGATAGAGTGATAGTCTATTGATCGAGAAATGACAAATGACGAAGGGAGGTAACTAGGTAGAATCATAGGAGGGAGAATTGAAGGAGATTATATAAAAACAAGGCATATTTGTCGATTTACCTCTCAAACTTGTATAGAGTTGTCAATTTTCCACCTGAACTTTAATTTTAGTCTATTACTACCCTGAACTTTTATAATTAACTAATTTTCTCCTTAAACTTTAATTTAGTCAAGTACTGCCCTGAACTTTTAAAATCTAACTCAAGGGAGAAAATTGGCTTATTTGTAAAAGTTTATGGGATAATAAGCTAAAATTGAAGTTCAAGACAAAAATTGATTAATTATGAAGGTTTATGAAAATAATCGGCTAAAAATAGAGTCTAAATCTTCTGCACCAAAAAATCTATGTGGCCTCTCTGTGCCTTTGATTTTATTGAGCACGTCAACAGTCACACCCAATCAAATCAAGCTTCAAGTCCCGAGTCCCAAAACATGCTCAATAAAATCAAAGATACAGAGAGACCACAAGAGTTTTTTATTGCAGAAGATTTGGACTCCTAAAAATAAAGGTCATCGGCTAATTATTAAATTGAATCCCTACTAATTTACACCCACGAGTATAATCCATTAATTATATATCTTCAATGATCTAGTCACCATGAAAGGTGGCCATAATTTTTATGTGCTAAAGCAATTTAATTTCCACAGACATGGATGTATCATTTGATTTTGGTTAGGTAAGAAGCGGAGAAATTACTCATGCATTATTGCACACATTTCGTGCAGACCTCAATTCTCAAACCAAATAAAATATTTCAACCACCCGAGTAAGGTACATACGTAAATGCCTCGCATTTCGCTTCCCTCTTTCTTTTCACATTAGTTTCCTTTCACCGCAAAATTTTCAGTGTGTCGAGAACACAGCTTGATATATCAAATGTCACAATAGAATCAGTTAAAATTTTTATTTCAAGTTTTCGACTAATTATATTATTACACATGATATACCAAACGGTGTTTCCGGCACACTAAAAAATCCCTTCCTCTCACCTATTTCTCCCATGAATCCAAGCTAGGCATACACAAAGCATGTATAAATTACTTTCAAATAGAGTTATTGTCCTTCTTTATCATTATTATATTTTGTCATGAACATTTTTAAGAGATTATCAATTAATTTTGAGTTGGATATTTTAAAAATCGACACACACATACATATATATCATAACGGATTAGTATTTATCACACATACTATTGGGCCGCCTAATGTAATTAACCAACCGCATATTTAATTTCAAAACATAAATAACTATACAAAACTAATTAAAAAAAGAGAGTTTTAACAAAACACTCCTGATACTGTTCACTTTTAACGAAAAATTATATTTTTACATTTTTCTAGTACTATTCACCATACTTTAAAAAATAAATTTTTTTAGACTTTTAATTAGTTTTTTTTTTAAATTTTTAAATAAGGTTTTGTGATCTCCATATACAGAAAATGCAACTGCCTTTGGAACTGTTTTTGCGTCGACTGTAATTTTACATGTAACCTATCGTTTACTTTTACCAAGAAAGCTACAAATGCAGCTATCAATGTCTTAAACCAGAAGCTGTCGGGAACAGGCGTATAACATACAAAAGTTATGCAACCAACAAATATATCCGAATCCCATAAGCCTCCAAACCACCTCATGTCACGGCAGTTTGGTATATCATCAAAGCATGCACTGCACCACCATTGGCATAAAAACCACCCTCGCATCAGTTTCATGTCCTTCTCGTCATATTAAGGCCACGCCCATAGTTTTTGGTGACAGCATCAAAGGTTCATCTTCAAAATTACTTCTCGAATTCTACAACGAACCATGCATTAGCTTGTTAATATCTTACACGACTCGTTAATTTGGTATCAAAAGACACAAAAACTACAAGCTCAGGTCAACCTGTTAATGAGTTGAGTTATTATAGAGTCATCCGTTAAAGAGTTGAGTTGTTATTAAATCACCTATTAAGAACTCGATAAGATATCATTTTTCACATCTAGATATTAGTTGTAACAATTTTTTGCATGATTGTTAACCCGACACAAAATGGCACTACATATTATCTTATTGGGTCATTATCATGTCACTTGTAAGAACCCGAGTTATGATAACATTTTTAACATGTCACGACCTATTAAGATAACGAATATGATACGAAAACAACACAAACACAACAAACACGACCCTTTTGTCCAGGACTTTGGATGCACCCATCTATCCGAATAATTGATTTGCTTAACTTAATTTTAATATGTTCAATCTGACTGTTCAAATACCAATGCATTCCATCCACTAGTGTACCGTAGGAGAACTCGGAATTGTCTCCCACTTAACGCACCCCAAAGAATCACAGATCTCCCCCTCTCTCTCTCTCTCTGACTTAGCTTTGTTGTTGGATTTTAAATGTGCTATATACACACCTCTAGCTATTGGGTTATCGTCTATGGCTTCGTACGTTAAATGATTTTGTGGGCTGTTTGCATGTGTAAATGTACTGTATTGCACGATCCCTTATGTCTCTTACGAGATTTCCATCACCATTCAATCGTCCTATTCATTATTACAACTTTAATGAAAGAAATATTTACGGACTGAAATATCTTAGATTTTGTCGATGTGCCTATAAAGGATTCACAATCTTTCATGACATGTGTATAATCTCATGTCATAAGTTTTATCAAATTAACAGTTCACAATTGTTAATACATGACCTACCATAATCGTCTTTTATGATTAGTGGCGGATTGAGACCTAGGTGGTCCAAGACCATTCGGAGTTTAAAAAATATATATGTGAATGTCTTTAGATGACTTTCTAAATGTTTGGTACGAGACATTTTGTGCCCATTAAGTGCTTGAGAAAATACCTCTTGCATGTTGCGTTGACAACACTTTTCAAATTATTTTAATAACACTCGTCAGATTGCTTCGCCATATGATAATATCGATTGATATGTGTGTAACTTAGTTTGACTGACAACAAGCTTATCAGGTTTTTAAGATTCTAATCCTAGATTCGTCATGGTCCATGACATGTGTATTTTATATCATAAATTTTATCAAAATTAACGGTTACATAACCGATCAATCTACGATGGACGAGGTAAACCTTTTATGATTTACATTTACCATGAGATACTTAAAGGGAAGAGGCGATAAATAAAACAAACTGTCATTTCATCCACAAGTGGCAACACGAGAGGTTGGTGGGAAAAGATGAAGAGAAAAGGATGGAGTGCGATTGCATGGAATTGGGCCAACATGCACCTTGGAGAAAGTCCAAAGACCTACCTTTAACCCAATAAGAAAGCGCGTTTCTTACACGTGCATTGACGAAAGTGCAACTCTGCGTTCGTCCCGCCCAAAATGAGACCCCAAAAGACTCCGCGGCTCTGTCTCGACCAGAGACTTTTTATTGTGATCGGTATACGGAGTGGTAGATAAATGTACTACTTATATTTTTGACACAATGAAAAATTTCTCTATCTCAACGGCACTCGATAGGTGCGTGGCGGGAATGTCGAGAGAGAGAGAGAGAGAGAGAGAGAGAGAGAGAGAGAGAGAGAGTGTGAGAGACACTAGGTCTCGGCGCATGCGCGGTTTCTGTGTGTTTCGGTTTGGCTTGGCTAAACAAAGTCCTCTTTGAGCTGGGCGTTATGTCGCATTCAACGGTGCCCCCACACGCATCTGCTGGGCCCCATCCTTCCGGTCGCTCTCGGTCTCAGCGGTTCGATCAAGTCTGACTCATGATTAGGAGCAGCGCAATTCACTCCGTGATTTCCAAATAGCCATTTCCCCTCTTCGCTCTCCCTCTCTCGCTTCCAAATTATGTACTGTGAATCTGTGATCGTATACTTTTGACTTGTTTGTTAAACTTGTACGTCAAGTGAGAATTGGACTATATTTTCTTGTATGACATACGGCGAATAAATGAATGAAGGATTGAATGTATCGTTAAGAATTTAATCGTCAAGAATTTATTGATTTCCCTTCTTTATGATTGATATTTTGGTGTATGTAGTATACATAAATGCATATTTTGGAAAGTTGTAAGGAGTATTTATTCCTGTAGTCATGTTGACTTGGTGATGTGAAAAAGCAAGAAATTTTGCTTACTTGTACGAAGTTGCACCGCGCTTTTCTTCTATTGTTAATTAATTTTGAGGTGAAATTTTAAATTTCCTTTATATATATGTAGCATCATGGTAAATTTATTCATGTATGAAGCATTGTGTTGTACGTGTTCCACATCAACTAGTTAAAATGTTCATGTCCATAGTAATTTTGAAGGAAAATTCCAATCGAAAGGATTGGCCTTTGGTAAAATCCCTAGTGGTTTGAGACTTAGAGTACATATATATTTTAGTGGTTTGTGTACATATTTATTTTGTAGAGGATACTGGTCATCGTATGATCTTTGATGGCTGTTTCTCCCTCGTGGTCCTAACTGATCGTGGGTGAAATATGCAGTGCACCTCCAAACAAATAAGTTCTAACAAAGATCTCAAAAGATAAATGACCGTCAAATTTTATCAAGATAATCCAACATATTTAGAGGAAATATCTAAAAGCAAAATGCTATTCATCGACATATATAACATATTTAGAACCTAACAGATAAAGTGTGTGAGAAAATAAAAAAGAGTATGCAGAGAGCACTACCCTTATATATTTACGTAAAAGAATTTGACGGGCATTTATTTTTAGATTGATGCACATTTGAGAAGTGATAAAATGTCTAAAAAGTCAAACTCTAAGTATCCATGCAGATGAAGATATGTACATGGCTAGGTAGCTTGTTGCTGAAAGGGACATTACATGGAAGATAATTACAGGGGTATGGACCAATATCTACCAATTACCTCTGGCTGGTTATTGGCCGGAGCCCGCGTGTTGAGACTTGAGAGCCTTTGATAAGAGAAGCGGCAACTAGCACTACTTATTCAGACCCTGTTGCGTTATTATTTATCTCTTTACAAATATTACGTTACCAACATCCATCATTATATATGACGACGACACATACAGAGAGAGAGAGAGAGAGAGAGAGAGAGAGAGAGAGAGAGAGAGGACCACTCAGTTTTTTTATCTTTGATGGCTCTCTTCACCATTACCATATATCTGGATTAACCTTACAAATTATTCTATTTTTTCTACCAATTTCTAGATCTTTGTCAAAGTTTCAAGATAAATATCTTTTGAATAATGTTAGGTTGACCAAATTTGATTGGGTACGTAAAAGATTTGGATTCGAGATGCAATAAGTTGAAGAGAAAAACTCTATTCACCGAGACAATCCATCATATTCAGAGTGAATATCTAAAGCGTATGAATTGCATGGTTTCTGGGAACTGGCAGAGTAATTGCGTATGTGAAGAACCGCACATGCATATTTATTCTTATATATGAAGGGTTTAAATTCGTGGGGAAGACACATGACAGAAGAGTGGGGAAGGGAATGAGATGAGGCTGTAAGTGCCTGAGCGAAGGACAACGAAACAATTTGGATATTTAACTTTTGATATCAACTATGTTGGCTTCACTACTTGGTACCACGTAGGCAACCACCTCCGAGCTTTTTACTCCGTGCCTCGGACGGTCGACCGATTGGACCACACTGCTCGTAGCTTTCCTCAAATAAGATAGGAAATAACGATGGGACATTCGACATACACATAACTATGTTCCAAATAGATTAAAAACTCTAACTTGTAATTAAAATATAGTTATAAACCCTAATTTATAACCACGTTCAAAAGAGATAAGAACTCTGTGTTATAGCGTCGAAGAATGTTAATTAAAATTCTATAGTTCGTCGTTGGAACGCTTTTTTTAATCTTGAAATAGGGTGTTTGTGAATTGGAACCCTAAAGTTGTAGCCATCATGCTGGTCAATTTGTAAAATTATCCGGTGATTTAGCATGCTGATCGATTTGGACAGGAATTGGATCCCCTCAGGTACAAAATTTCGGAATCTTGCTGACCACATAACACGGGTCGTTGAATTTTAATTCAATAGTTATAATTATTATAACTTTAGAGGATTTCCCTGTTTGTAGTTTTTAGATCAAATCTAACGATCTGTATTATTTGTTTAGCAGAATCTCGTGACTTTGCGTAAGAGGGAATCCAATTTCATTTGGCCAGTCCTATATTTGAAGCTCGATCGAATTTATTTGAGTTTAGACCCTTATTTGCCGCGCGCGCTTTGCAAATAAAACCCAGGATCGCATAATGGGCTGAGATCAAATCTGATTAGATGACGACATAAATCATGTTGATGCCCCTCGAGAGATTTTTAGTTGTAACGAAACATAAATAATACACCATATATTTTCATAGATAGTACATCAAATATTGCACTATTTATATAAAAATACGTGATGTACGATGTTCTTGAAAATTTCTTGACGCCCCTGTGCCACGTCTGACTTACTCGGGTCCCACCCGTCTCTCCAAGTCTTCGCTTTTGAAAATCTATCTGTCCTCCATTACCCGCAAACCGATGCCTCCCTTTTACTCTCCCAAACATTTTTCTTTTCTTTTCTTTCCCTTTCGAAAAATAAAAAATTAAATTAAATATTTAATAATTTAATATAATTGTATTTATTCCTATATATACCCCTCACAGCGACTTAAATAAACACTCGTGACTTCTTCCCACCTCACACTCTCACTCTACCCACTTCCAGTAAAATTCAAAAAATGCTCCAGCACCACCGTACCGGCTGGCTTCCTCAGCCACCGGCTCCGGTGCTTCTCCTCCTCACCCTGCTCACCCTCTTCCTCTCCGCCTCCGCAGCACCCGCATGGCGCCCCTGGCTCCAGCCCAAACACAACACCTCCGACCTCCTCGGAGACAACAAAAAATTCGAAGGCTCCTCCGAATTCGTTAAACTGCGCTACCACATGGGCCCTGTCCTAACCGCCAACATAACCGTCCACACAATCTGGTACGGCACGTGGCAGCCGGCCCAGAAGAAGATCATCCGCGAGTTTATCAACTCGATCTCCGCCGCCGGCTCCAAACGCCCCTCGGTCGCCGGGTGGTGGAAGACCGTACAGCTGTACACCGACCAGACCGGCGCGAACATTTCCCGCGCGGTCCATCTCGGCGCCGAGAAAAACGACCGGTTTTACTCCCACGGTAAAACCCTGACGCGCCTCTCGATACAGTCCGTGATCAAAAGCGCCGTAACGGCCAAAACGAGGCCGTTGCCCGTCAATCCCCAGAGCGGGGTCTACCTCGTGCTGACATCTGATGACGTGTACGTCCAGGATTTCTGCAAACAGGTCTGTGGGTTCCACTACTTTACCTTCCCCTCCCTCGTCGGATACACTCTGCCGTACGCGTGGATTGGAAACTCGGCCAAATTGTGTCCAGGTACGTGCGCCTACCCGTTCGCCGTACCGGATTATATCCCGGGGTTAAAGCCGTTAAAGTCACCTAACGGTGACGTGGCAGTCGACGGGATGATAAGCGTTATCGCGCACGAGATTGCTGAGCTGGCGAGCAACCCGTTAGTGAACGCCTGGTACGCGGGTCAGGACCCGACTTTTCCGGTCGAGATTGCTGATCTCTGCGAGGGAATCTACGGTACGGGAGGGGGCGGGTCGTACACGGGTCAGCTGATGGACGACCACGATGGCGCCACGTACAATATGAATGGGATCCGACGGAAGTTCTTGGTTCAGTGGGTCTGGAGCCACATTTTAAATTACTGTACCGGACCGAATGCACTCGATCAGTAAAACTTTCGGGTTTTTACGGTTATATTCCCTTTTTTACCTTTTGTTTCTCTTTATGGTTTGTTTTTGTTTTAACTTTGTTGGGTTTTTTTTTGGCGGGTTTGGGTCTTTGGGTCCGTGCTTTTGACAAAGCCTTGTCCTTTTGTTGATGCATGATTAGTTAAGGTAGGTAAGTTTGTTAATTATTGTAATAATGATATATATTTTGTATACAAATAGCCTAAACCCTTTCTTTACACGTATTTTTTTCAATTTTTAATTGTCAGATTAAATAAGTTGAAGAATATCAAATAATAAAAAATAAAAATAAGTATGTAAATAACACTATTAATTAATTAGATGTTATTGCAAAAGCCAAAAGATTGAATAGATATGTTAGGACAATATTTTAGTTCGAACGTGTATAAGATATTTTGATGTATAAGATATTTCGAAGCAAGCTGTAAAAAAATTCGAACGTAAACCCATAACCCTTTACGTGTACTCTTCTATTTGGTACGTGCTCGAAGAGAAGAGGACGTGTGTTATAATGTTACTTCTGATTGAATAGAGAAAGGGTATTGATCCTATGACCTAAAAGATTTCATTGCCTAAGTATTATCCAATATCACAACGATCATTTAGTTCAGTGGCACTCGACTATTTGGTTGAGAAAATTTTATATTTGTGTCACATGAATCTTGAAGCGTAAACTGAATATTAAGTTGTTAGTCGTAAAAGTTAAAAATATCGACGCAGAAGATTTGAACTCATAAAGTTGAGACTATAAAATGTATAATTCCTAATAAAGTAGTAGTACTATGGGTATTGTGTACTCGCTCGATGTATTTAGTGCTCATTACTTGCGATTATTAGGTTTGGTGGACTTTCGACCGACCTCTGACTTGTACCCTAGTGATAAGTGGAGTTTTAATTTCTTGCATTAACCAAATTTAATCGTATGAATTATTCTTAATGGTTTTCGAAATACTGTCTTGTTAAATTGATTGGATGTATGAAAATTTGAAAAATGGTAGATTGAAAAGCATTATTCTTGTTCTCAATTGTGTGGGTTTTGTTTTGGTGAGGTGGTCCAGAATTTAAAAAAGAGATTCAGATCACTCGTTTTAAATTTAGCGGCCGCCATTTGATCATCGCGCTAGCCTACCTCATACAAATTAAGAGGCTGAATTTTTCTCTCTTGCTTTAGCTATCCAAATCTCCTGATTATTAGATTTCGAACACATAAATTTGAATAGAGTCTCGATTTTTTTTGAAGGTGAATCTCAATTCTTCATGAAGGTGATTGTGAATAACTACAATAGAATAATTGACAATAATTGTTCATTCACTTATTAATTTCGAAATTATTGTTTCGATATGCCCTTTTTTTTTCTTTATAAATTCCACTTTCATCATTACACATAGGTTAAGTGCACATAATTATAAGATAATCGCCACATTATTTTAATTAACCCATCAAACTGTTTCTTATATTATCATAGCTTTTGTGATTTCACCCTTAGGAAAGACAAGATAATAGGCCCTACATCCATGATTTACTTTATATGTAGGTTTTGTGTATTATAAATAACAACTTTAATCTCCTAATGATAATCGTTATTTGAAACTGATGAAGTGTAATGCACAAGAACTCGCCCTTTGAGAAGGGAACAACATGATGAAACAACTGCTAATTTTCGGCCGTCGAATCAGATAAATTAAAAAAAATTAAAAGACAGAAATCAACATGAGGTATGTGAGAAATAAAAAAGGGATGTGTAAATAGTACACTCCGACCGCTTGGCACGCCTCATTTTAGTTGAGTTACTCAAATAGACCTCTAAAAAAAAAAAAAAAAAATTCTAGGCTGTGAAAGAACCTTATATTTATAATACGGTAACTCCAACTATTCGATTGTCGAATCAATTGGTACCTACAATAATCTAAAGACAAAATGAGCCAAATATTCATGTGAACCCCACACAAGCTGCCTTTTGTACATGTATGTTGTAACTTTACAATAATTTCAACCTAATCTTTATACTGACGAACAATCAAAACGCTCGCGTGGTGTACATATTGGATATCAAATTTAAAGGACCCCCCCTCCAAAACATGCAATAAAATCTCCAACGTGAATGCATCACTTGATTTGGTAAAGATCATTGCCATCCACCACGAGACTCAGATTCATAAATTTAGGATCGAAATGAAAGTTCGATCGGTTGCTTTCATTTCATAATGTTTTTGCGCGCATGTTTAAAGCATGCATGTCATTCTTAGACCACTATACCTGTGCATTTCATTCACGAAACACTTTTGGCTCACTATATTTTTTCCTCTTTCGGGTCCGACCTTTAACTATTCTCCTTTTTTTTTTTTTTCCTCTCAATTTTCTTATAGTCGAGATTCTTTCCGGATTTTTGTGTTTGGAATTCTAAGATCTGAACATTCGCGCCGTTAGTACAAGTGAGACAAAAAGATCTGAATTCTTGCTTTGTGTGAAGTGTGCTTGTGAAATAAATTAATAAGAACAATAAAATTTAAAATGAGTGAATTGAATATACGAGCCTGTTAGATACGAACACAAAAAATTGTAGAGAATCTCAGTTCATTTCTTAGGTTAACTTGATTGGGATTTTGAACCACGAGGCTTCTGATGTACGAGTCCCTTTTTTATCTTTTTATTTTTTGAAAAATTTAATGTTGCATGCTTTATGAAAAATCTTCGATAAAAAGATCCTAAAGAGGGCACATCTTGTTGTGTACTCCAACGAAACAAAGGCAGAGGTGACAGGTGAAGGTGAGAGGGCACCAACCCATCGACCAAAGCTGCCGCTTACTGTCTTGTGTTTCCACACTCATAAATTGCCAACCAAGATCTCCAATTTGACTGGGGAGGGAGCTCCAATATATGTGTTTAAAGGTTGGTTTGGTATTGTTGTGCTTTGAAAAAAACAGTTTTTATTGTGCTGTGAGAATAATTAGTTGTAAAATAAAGTAGTAGAGTGTTTAGTAAACTTTTTTTTATAAAAGTGCTTTTGAAAAAAAAAACAGTATTATAGTGTTTGGTAAATTTTTATGTAAAACAGATGTGAAAAAAGTAAGTTTTTCAAAGTTAGGTTTTGCAGCTTCCTGTTTTTGGTTTTTTTTTCATCCAAAACTGTGAAAAAAAACTGAAGCTGAATATTTACCAAACACTAACAGATTTTTTTCAGAATTACCTCAGTACCAAACCAGATCTAAAACTTCTAAGAATTGGACACCAGCTTTTGTGTAGTGTATAGAAAGTTACGTGCAATTGGGACGAAAATGTAGTGCTATGTTTTAAGTTATATTACGCTTCGCCGCATGTGTTTGAATCAGCATAACTTATTAACATATTGTTACATAGTTGGTTTCGGATATCACTATCTTAGTATCCTAGTTTCGCGCAAGTTCTTTTTGTAGTGTTGGGTTTTAAGACGAACTCAATTATAGGAAGAGTTTACTAGTTTAACCACTTACTTATTAGTTGTTAATTTCTAATTATAATTTTGTGCGAGTGTCATAACATACATCAACGGTTAAGAATTAGTGTGTCTCCTATAATAAAAAGTTTACTACGTTTAACCACTCATATGTTAGTTGTTAATTTCTAATTATAAATTTGTGTGCGTCTTATAATAAAGAGTCTCACATGCATCAACGGTTAAGAATTACTCAGCGCCCATGCGCATCGGATCTTATGCTGTTGACAAGGATAATTTAATAGGAAAACGATAGTACGAAGTGTCTCATGAAGCCGAAGATACCCAAATGGTTTGGCCAATTAGAGTTTACCCCATTTCCATGTTTTAGCAGTCAAAATTATGCGTTTGGATATAAAAGGAGGAAAACCAGCTGGCTCTCACTCTTACCTGCGTCAACTTGCAGATTGAAAAATCCAAACTTTGAAGAGATAATTACAATTTTGCCCTGAAAAATATAGGATGATTAGGATCCACAGTTGTACTCAACACTTTGATTGGTTTAATCAAGATTTGAAACATGATTAATTTATAAGAGGCAGCGGCGCCTGCAGTACGACCTTTGACGATTAAGTGTTTTAGTGTATAAAATATGTAACTTTTTAATGCTTTTGCTTTGTTTTTTAATCCCTAATCAGTGTTCTCATCTTAGGGTTGTTGCATAATTTATTACAAGCTCTTGTTAATTTGTCGTGTTTACTTTCAAATATGATAGGGTTTCGTAGATGTAAATTATGTCAGGTCATTGTACATGTTTGTTTATTCTCGATTAGAATATTCCTCACGGTTGATTCGCATACAAGCCGGGGCGGATGAGTCAGGCTATGTAAATTGGGTTCTCTTGAGTTATTACAAGGGAAAAGGGCTAGGAGAGATATTTCAGTGCTCTTAGAACACTGGACGGAACAACACATGTCATTATACATTTGGAGGAAGTTTTTTTTTTCTTTTCTTTCAAGTGTCTCTCCAATTGCATAATTACATGTAGTGTTTTGCTTTATATTTCGGGCACATTGAAAAATCTGTAGCGATCGAGAGGTGGAGATCATTGAGTTGTCCCATTGATTAGAATTTAACGAAGAATAATTAGAAGAGGGGGACCTCAAAGCTAATTTCCATTTATTTCTCACACAAATTTGATTGAGCCAACTGCCACGCGGCTTATCAATGATTGGGTGGCGGTCCTCTCCTGTTGCCAAAAATTGACACTAGATCTTCTTTAGAGGCAGCTGGAATAGGACCCCCTCTAAAAAAATCATGTAAACTCCAAACATTGTGGATTGATCAAAGCTAGAAGTGATTCTCATCCTGAGAGATGCTCTCACGCAACTAAGTTTTACTCCAGTGACGTTACCATTTAATAAGCGCTTGTAACATATTTCAAAAGCGCATTATAAATCTCATAGATAATTATAATACGATGAATTAGCGACATGAGAGAATCTCTCAAAATGAGAAAAACTTACACGAAGCAGATTCCTCTCTTATCGGGTGAGTCACGTGAGAGAGATAGAGTGAGTCGATACGGTATAGTTGCTTTAATTTGACTAGTGAAGCAGTAAATGTTACTTTAGCACTGTAAATAATGGCGTTAGTTATGGATAAGTACCCCAAAAGTTCCAAGTAGATTAGAACTCGAGAGTCAAATATGGGAAGGAAAAAAGTACTGTTAGAACAACGACCGGAGGTCCTACTCCAAGCGACTATACCAGTAACGGCGTGCATATTTTGTGCACGGCAGCCATGGACGGCGATCTGTCTTTTTCCAAATCATTAGCACAAACATAAACTGTCCAGTTGCATGTCTCATTCTCTCAACCTAACCAAAGACATGGATTCAAACAGAGATTAATGAAGTTTCTTCTTCACTTAAGTGACTGACTAAATGGTTATACCTCATCCGAAAAGATCGTAGACCGCCTTAAGTTGATATAATCACAGAAGATAGGGTGTCCCGGGGTTAGTAAAGTGGACTTAAGTTGATATAATCACGGATCTCACAGTGAACTGTGGTAAGCACAATTACAATTCACTGGTGGGAAAAGTGCTTTTCAGTCATTGAGTTCCTGACCAACTTAATGAATATCTATCTAAGATGATGAGGGCCAATAGACAGGTGGAATGGCTACAACGCTGCAACATGGAAGAAGAGGAGGAAGTGTAAGCAGATCACAAACAAGTAATCCATTAATGAGGATGACAGGATGAAAGACTGAAAGTTGCACGAGATAGTCGGCCTTTTTCTAATGCTAACAATGACTGAAGGGTGCGCAAGCATGGTATAAGCAATACAAGTAAAAGGCATCGCGAGATGATAGGAAGGGCAAGAGCACAGGGTCAAACTGGTGTGTAACAAACGATTGTGTACGGAATCTGTCTTGAGCTGGATAGTCCAGTTACAGGACAGGTCATTCACTCATGAGGTCTCTCCTTGATAGGGTGTAAGACCCATGTGATCCAACGGTCTACCTGTTACAGAACTTATGCTATATGACTTTTCAAAAGCAACATCGTTCCGAGTATATAGCTTGTAGAAATTAATGAAGGGATGGATCAGAGAACTGCTTTATGGAACAAATGGAAAGCAGTTTGTGATTTTTTAGCTAATTCATCTTCCTATAAACCATGAAAGCACTACAAGTACAGCCTTAAAAAGCTACTGAATTGTCCCCTCATTTACCTGAAAGTTTGTATCTATACAAAGTAAATATCATTTCTGACCTTTAAGTTCCTCATTCTGCAGATACTTCACCACTCCATATACAACACTTCCAGCAACAAACAAGCCGACTGTCGGTGTAAAAGATGGATATAAATACTTCACAAGGAACTTGTCCCAATCTTCTGGCAGGAAGCCTGAAATGAAAACGAACAAATTATTCACAATATGAAGAAAACACAAAGCATACCTTAACGAATCAATTATAGAAATAACTTCCATGATTTTTTTATATCCGAGCCGTTTCCTCAACATTCAAGTAATCGATCATAATGGATAATGTGCTGCTTTTGGAGACATGTGAAGAAAGGATGCATTAATACTCCTTTAATCGGAAGGTTCAGCTGATTATATTATGCTCCAAAAGGAATGTGTTTATGAGGTTGGATTCTCAATAGAGAAGTTTGGGACACAGAACCTTTGTCATTTGGAAGGCTATGCCCATTATGTTCTATATCTTATGTGACTAATAGTTCATAGTTCGAAGATTCCACAAGGAGGATATAAATGGTCTTTCTGTGCAAACTCTTTCCAATAGACGATATTCTCAATAACTTAGTTTTTCTAGTCATATTATTCAACTCCGATCTCAAGTTCAGCCGCTTGTTTGGAACCTAAACAATTTCCGCATTATCCACGGCTGATATGTCTTACCACCTAAGAGAATGTCTGAAAATGACTCAAAATACTGAATTCGATTCTAAATGACGAAAATTGATTCCTAACTGGCCAACGTGTTGGGACTGAGAACAAATGGGTAAAACCCTAAACTAAAACCACATTTCTTTTGGACCAACAAGGTCTAGTTTTTATTTGTTGTAGTGTTTTTTCTGCTAGACAAAACATTATCGGATGAAAAATTCTGCTTCCAGTATATAACCCAAGTCAAATTTTGCCCCGGAACTCGAATCACAAGGTCGAATTCAAGGTCACATTTACTAGGATTCTCGTTACCAGACCTTATAAATCTAGCAAGTCAATCCTGGATAACTGAAAACACAATTCAATATCCACCGAACCAAACAATTCCACAATTTAAACGATTCAAACTTATCGACTCCTACAAATTCAACCCAATGCTAACAAAAAAATTCCAATCTTTACAAAATACCCAACAAAAAATTCACATATTTCGCATCAAGTCAATCACAACGAATGCAAAGGTTTAAGCAATCGTACCCGATGCGGCGAGAATAAGGCCTTGGGCTAGAATAACACCGCCGAGCCCCAACCAAGCAAGAACAAAAGCGCTCTCATTTGTGCCCATCTCCTTGGCCTTAGCCTCATCTTCCTCAGAATAAAGCAGGGGCTTTTCCACCGGTGACCTCCGAATCACCGCAGCCCTGTTCCCTTTCTTCTTATCAGCGGCGGGATTCGCGTTTGGCTTGGCCGGAGAAGGAGGAGGAGAGCCGAAGCCTGTCCCGGCTGAGGTGGGTTTCTTGGGTGGGACCTGGGTGGTGGCGTCGGAGGCGGGTTTTGAGGGCTCCGATGGCGTCTGGGACTTCACTGTGAAATGGGTTCCGGTTGAAAAGTGAAACAGAGGAGGAGTGTGAGGAAGATGATGATGATAGGGTTTGGTGGTGAGAGAAGAGGGACTCTGAATTAGCGCCATTTTCTGTTTAGTTCGTTAGTAGAAGATCCGCCTTATTTTGCTCCTTTTGTGTATTTTCGGCTTTCAAGGCAATGTTCTTTCAACTAAAAATCTATTACTTAACTCATCAAAATATGCGACTATGGTCATTTTCGTTAACTTCGTCAGAATTTTATCAAAATAAGTTATATTAGAAGAACTATTGCTATAATTTAATTAAGAGACAGTAATTACTCGTTTTGATAAGTTGAATAACTAATGATAATAAATTTTTAGTTGAAGGATCATTGCTTTAATTTGAGTTAAAGTTAAGGAACAATTGCTACAATTTATTCTTATCAAAATGAGGTCATTGCCCGCACGACCAACTGCCCGACGAAGTGAATTCTATTACTCGTGTGTGGATAATGAACCGGAGCAGTAAACTTCCGGCTGTTAGCTTCGAGTAGTTTCTGGGTAGAAGGGAAGGATTTTTCTCAGTTTTCGTTCATCTCTTCTTGTAAAAATAATCAATTAGTAGGAACCTGTAACTAAATTTTTACCCTTCACAATCTGTAACATAATTCATTTACGTAAATGATCTGTACCGTTGATTCTTATTCATCCATGTCAAAATTCAAATGCAAGTTTCTAAAAATCAAATGCCTTCGGGCCATAACAACTCCGAGCGGAATCCAGAGCTGCTAAGCCCCTGCCGGCCAAGCTCGACATTGCCTCCTAGAAGGGGAGCCCTTCATCTCCCTCAGTTTCATTCCTCCTGTCGCTGTTAGTTGACTAGTTCTTGAGAGCTCGAATGTTCACGGCAGCGGCTGTTCACTATACCTTCACCCCTAGCTTCATTTCGTCGCGAAGACAGGTGATATCAGGAACTATTCCTCCACTACAATCCCTCAAAATTCCATCTCCTACAAGACCGTTTAACAAATCAGCTGGATCTTTTGCTCCCCCATGCTGTAACAACTTTGTTCTTAAAGCAGTTCCCGTAGTTAATGATAGTGGATCCTCGTGACACAGCTTCTGCCATATCGTTGCGGCAAAACATCTGGCGTATAAGTAGCTATAATAACCTGCAATAATGTACGCCTATCAGCCATGAAAACGAACTTGGACACAATAACGAGGGATTTGAGGTACTTCTAAAGCTCAAAGTGGATCCCAGATACTTGCAAGCAACCTGATGAAGATCGGATTGCCGATTTTCAAGAGTGATTTACAGACAAGAAGTTGTACTACTGAACACAGCATTACTAATTGGCCATGTGAACATTTTCAATTTCCCTTCTATATGTCTGAAAAAAATTCAGCATACCTGCACCATAATTCAAGAGGTGACTGAATCGGGTCTCCCAGTGGGTGTCCTCCACGTGCTTCCAACTAGTATACTGTTTTTTCAAATCCGCAACGATAGAGCTTGTTGGTGGGGTTGGCTGTTCCCCGAAGAATGTTTGGTCAATAGCAGCATAAAAAATCTGATGAACAGAAAACAAGCAAGTAAACATGGGTCAATATTCCTTCTTTGTGGTTTTGCAACTTTTCCTCTCAGTAAAAATTGGTCAAGTGGTATCGATTCAGATAGTCCTAGGACAATAACCTGACGTTGCAATTCAGTTGCAGCAAACATTTTTCTGGCACCCTGCATTGACTCTACCAGTTTCTTAGGGATAATTTCACCAGTTGAATAGTGTTTGGCAAATGTCTTCAAAACTCGGTAATCCCATAAAAAGTACCTAGCCATAGTGCCAGAATTATTGTCAGCGCATTACCAACCTATCTTCATGAAGGTTATTATCAACAAAACATTAAATATTTTATCATCAAAATCCCCAAAATGGACTACCGTTTCTAACAGTGATAATTCAGAGAGTTAAACACATTAAAACCATCAAGTCAAATATATTCAACCACATCATCAGATAAAAGGGATGATCGGAAAATAATCAGAGCATTGAACTTACTCAAAAAGGTTTGAAGGTGTTTCCGCTAAATCAAAAATCACCCTGGTACCTGAAAAGTGTTGGTAATCCTGCCAGAAATAATGCAAAGTTGACTATTAATTCATGAGAAGAGGAAATGATGTAGATATTGTATTTTCCAGTCATAAGGTGTTTCTAGAATACCGTTCTTGAAAGCAATGAATGGAGAGCATGTCCAAACTCGTGAAACAGAGTTTCCAGTTCGCAATGATTTAGCCTCGCAGTTGATGAATGACGTGAAGCAGAAAAACTGCATACAAGAGCAACAACCTGTGCACCAAAGCAGAGTTTAAACCCAATGAAATCAGCGATGATGTAGTAAGTCATTGAATGATTTTATTGTTGATGTTCTGAAATAGTCTGTCACTTAATTCAAACCTTTTTCACAAAGAAGGGGGATTAATTCCAACATACCATGTTCTCACATCCAATAGGAGAGTTTCTCCAACACAAATGCAAAACCGCCATAGTGTCAACGGTTTCAAGGTCCAAAAAAAGTATTTAAAGTCCCTAATTAACTTTATTCCACTTTCAAGAATCTAACTAAGAATTATCAAGTCTACTCTTTAGTCTTTAGAAAGACGCATAATATGAAAAATAAAAGTCGAGGAAATCTACTCTTTAGCCTTTAGAAAGACACATAATATGAAAAATAAAAGTCGAGTAAAGCAAAAATATTTACATACAGGAAGTTGATATTCTGATTCAGAAACCCTGCGGCCGCCTTTAATTGCAAAATGAGCACAACCTGGATACTTGCCCTTCCTTGAGTACAAATCAAGGTACAGATACCCCAAATCACCCTGTAACAAGAACATAGATCCTGATGAATAAACGTGTCACAGAAGACGAAACCAGTACAATCATATTCAGGCATGAACAAGAGTTTACACAGAATTATGCATATAATTGAAGCATTCACAAAGCTGTAAATTCTCTTAAAGTGTATAACATATATATATATATATATATGGGGTGTGCTATCCACACACCCCTTTTTACTTCTCACACACCCTATTAATTTCTATCCGTTAGATCTTCTTCAATTCATCCGATCCGACGGCCGAAATTCAAAAAGGTGTGAGAGAAGTAAAAAGGGGTGTGTGGATACCACACCCCTATATATATATAACATTCATGTCAATTATTATCCATGTGAATACCTCTTCAGGATGATGAAGTGCCATTTTACGCACATCTGGGTGCCATGATTCACCTGGTGCTAGGGGGATGCTATGAAGCGTAGCACCAAATAATGATTCAACCAGCACTTTCAAACCCTCGATACAATGTGGAAGAGAAAAATACGATGCGACAACCTGCATTGGTGAGAAAGGGAATCAATATAACTTCCCTTGCTTCCATACCCTCAATATGATGTGTTAGCAAGCAAACTTTGCAGTTCTAGTTCTTTACTTTAAAAGCAAACAGGAGAACAAAGCATACCGAAGAGTCCAAGTCATAGGCAGAAGACTTCATCATTGCTGTGTAGTATGCCTCATCCCATGGCTCTAAATTACCAGATAGCTGACCACATTTTTCTCTCTTAAATTCCCTAATTTTTTTAAACTCCTACAGTAAAAGTGATCATTAAGAGACAAAAGCTGCAGTATGATCTACAGCCAAAACAAAATTGCAGCAATTCTTGCAAACACTACAATATGTTTCCTAAGAACATAATACCTCATCAGCGCTAGGTCTGACCATCTCGCTCATCTCTTTCAAGAAAGACATCACAACTTCTGGTGATGAAGCCATGTTAGGCTTCAAGGTGTATTCAGCATAAGATCTATAACCCATTATCTGCATTCATCAATAAGGCCAAAAAATGCCCATAAATAAAAATACAACAGAACTAAACTGCTTCACATGTTAAATATTTGGCAGGCATCAAATATGAAGATAACTAACCTGAGCTAGCTCGTGACGGGCAGCTATAAGTTTATCCAGAACACCAAGGTTTGCACGAGGAACGGAGTTTCCTTTGATATATGCCATTTTCCTAACCTGAAACCAAATTGATTTAATTAAAGAAAACAAAACATAAAACATGTATCTAAAACTGGGAGAGAAACTTTAATGACATGCAATATATGGACCCACTGCCTCAACTCCCTTCAGCAATAACAATTCAGAAAACAAGAAAAAAGAGTTTTTCCAAACAATGAAGTTACCTCATCATCTTGTGCCCCTTGCAATACACAGGATAGAGTATGTGGGTCAGTTGTTATACGAAATCCCTTTTCATTCATGTTACCCCTGGGCCTCAACGATTCCCTTGAAATTACAGATGTGGAACGATAGATGGGTTTAAGGAGATGGTGCAAATTTTGAGGTATACGTGATGCTGGGAAAATATCTACAGCACCTGGGTCAGTGTCAATATTTATATTGAACCTGAGCAAAGGCAAGTCAATTAGACAAACTCGTTAAAAAGTACAAAATAAAAAGATGGCACAGCATCAACAAGCAATTAAAAAAAAATCTCCAAATACACTACGTGGCATAATTTGAATATGATTCATTTGGACGTAAAGTTCAATGGAAAATGGGCAGGGGCCCAAGCTATGTCCATGGTCAAATATTACAAACAGAATAATTGTGTGGCATCATGAATCATACAAACCAGTAGAAATGAACTCATTTTCCTAACCCGATAGCAGTCCTGAAAGCCCTAACTATTGGAAAAGTAAATTAATTAGTGTACTCACTGTCTGCACAGTTCGGAAATTTCTATATTCAGCTCATTCACTCTATCCAATTTCTCTGCAAAGCGTAAGTGAAACGTTATTTGACTGAAAATAAATCCCTGCCGCAACAGCATCATAAAACAAGAAGAGAAAAGTAAATACCATCAGAAAGATGAATTCCACCCTTCTCAAAGTCAAGGCGGAGGAAATGTGCAACCCTTTGAGCTTCAGCTGTAAGCAATTGGCCCTCTTGCTCAGCTTTTTTCACGGCATTATACAAAGTATGATTTGTATTCAGAAACTACAACACAGTGATTAAAAAAAACAAAAAAAAAAAACTCAGACAATGGCTCAGACACAATATAATTCATACAGACAACAAAATTGTGAGTAAAAATTTGCAAAGACGATTCACCGTCACCTCACATGTAGATATTCACTCATTCTCATGGATGCTTTGGTCGCCTCCTCAACGAATTCCCTAGTATACAAACATCAATGCAAATCAAAAAGCGAAAAACTGAATATCAACGATTACAATGTAAAAAAATCGAAACTCAGTAGGTTGAATATCGATGTCAGAATCAATTACATTGACAATCCAAATACCGAAAAAGCGAAAAATTACTTGGTGGGAGAACCGAAAATTCCAACAATCCAGAGAATAACAACCTGTCAGGATGACTGTTTCGACAAAGCTCCGCTGAGTCAAGGACAGAGCAAACCTACATCAAATTAGACAAATAATACAAGAAAATTAGTTCAAGCACACACGCAAAGTAGCAAAACTGTGAAAATTTTAAAATTCCAATCACATACTGTGTCAGAAATTTCATCCATGGCTCTGACTACTTCCGCCGACGAAGGCATCCCGGCAATGTACGCAACCAGCTCTCCCGACCTACAAACAGAAAAAATGAGTTTTTGGAGATAATTTGAAGTTAAAACTTCATATATATTGGGAATTTGCATGTTTTCGTTTAATTTGTAAAAGTCCGTACCTTTCGATTGCATCATCGACGAAACGTTGAAAGCCTTTGGGGGACTTTAAGTGGTCGAAGCCATAAAGACCGGCGGCGGCGGCGGCGAATTTGATTTGTGGGACTGCGGAGGTGTAGTGGCGCCGGGTTGTGAGAGGGTCCGAATAGTTGAAAATGGTACCGGGTTTGTACCGGAGCTTTCCGGCGGACCTCCGGAGAAGACTCAGCATTCTTTTGCGGTGGCGGCGTGCTCAGGTCGGTTTAGCTTTCTTATGTTCGGTATGCGTAATTCGGGTCGGGGTTTTCATCTAACGGACGTTTTGATGGACCGGGTCGGGTTTAGTTGCATTTGGAAATGGGTTTATATCGGACTACGCGCGGGGCCGCGCGAGACTCAAATAGTCTTTGTGTTAATTTACACCCCTAGGGCAACTCCAGCCCTATCTTTTAGACTGGTCCAAAGCCTAAAAACAATAGGCTGGCATCCAAAAAAACTTTTTCACCCTTAAAAATAGGCCAACCTAAAGTCCAAGTCAATTTGTAGGTCGGTTCAAAATGGACTAAGGTAGAAACCGACTTACCTGGCGTCATGCTGATGCTAGCTTGACGTCATCGGACCAGACAATTTTTTTTTGTCCAACGCGTGTTCACACGCGTGCGTGGTCGCGTGTCCCGGACAAGGCGACAGGCGTTGGGCCCGCGCTGCAGAGGCACTAAAGGGCGCGATACATGGGCCACGTGGCTAAGCCTCGGCCGTTGGATTTCCAAAGGTAAAAAAAAATTTGAAATTCAAACCTAACGGCTAGGTGACGTGGCATAATCTAGACCGTTCAACTTTCGAATCAATGGTCTAGATTTTTTACAAAAAAACTTTAAATATATAAAATTTTAGAAATTAATAATATTTTTTAATAAATAAAGTAAATATCAGAAATTTAAAATAAAATTATTTATTAATATTATTATTTTATAATAAAAAATTAATAATGTTTTAATAAAATGAACTAGGCTATTTAGTTTTATGGATTGAAATGCATTTAGCCAATTACTATTAATTGGAGTCAATTACTATTTATTTGGGTGGATTAAATGAACTTTGGGCCAACTCATTTTTTAGGGGTGAAGTTGCTCTTAGAGATATTTATAAAATGGACTACAATTTTTTTTTTCTAGTAGTTATTGAAATTGCATCAATTCATACATTTTGATTATTCGTTAAATTGATGACATGATGATTATGAAACTCATATATGAATTTAACTTGTAAGTCACATTTGCATTGGCAAAAATACTAATCAATTTAATGAATGATCAGATATTAAAACATATATATTAAGGTGTAAATTGATACAATATCAAAACATCATATAGTATAATATGAAAAAAAAATAAAAATAAAAACCTCATGACCTATTTTGAAATCACCTCAAATCCAAAAAAAAAAAAAAGCGTTTATCCTTACTTTCTCACTGCAATATAATGTAACGTGGACAAAATTAAAACCTCATGTCTTGACAGTGACATTTTCAATTTATTTGATGGTAGGAAATCCCAAAGCGCCACATGTCCAAGTCATTGGAAAGCCATGAGTGGTATGTTGCAGCGGGGCCGCTGTTGTAGTTTTGTCAGCTCCACTATTCTTCTTCGTGTGTGTGTTGTTACACATGCCTGACAAAAAAAACTTAAATCGTGGCTAACATCAGTCTGTCGTTGGCACAAGGTAGAGCTTGAGAAACATGGCTTTTAGGTGGGCATTGGTTCGCTCATGACTTGCCCTTGCTTTGTTGAACTGCTGGAAGCGTTTTTTTGAATTGGAACTCAACATTGTTGTCTTTGTCATTACCTTCCATCAATGATGGACATGCTCTAAACATTTATGCGAGTAAGCAAATGCTTTTGGACTGGCAGTGGTTAGCTTACGACTTGCTCTTACTTTATTGGACTAAAAGATGACATTGTTGTTTTTGCCTTTACCTTCTACCAACAGATAGACATCCTCTAAACATACATGCGAGTAGGCAAATGCTATAAGATTTTTTTCAAAATATTTCGACTAAGGCTTTGAATGTTCACACAGTTAGGTACGATAGACCCGTCCACACGCGAGTGTAGCTCCTTAGTTACGCTAGTCCCCTCCGCATGGGAACGCGGCCCAGACTCATGGTTAGCGGGAAGCACGTTTCAAACCCCGCAACCGATTCGCGTCGCTCTCTAACGCCCTCTCTCTCTCTTCCCGCGAGATAATCTCCACACAGCCACCCCTCCCCCTCTCTCTCCTCTCCCACAATCCCATGACGAATCCGGATCCGAATTTAAACCCGAACCGTCATCTCCATGTCGAGCCCTCCTCCGCCTTCTACAAGCCCGCCGCTGATTTCCATCTCGGACGACAAATCAGACCCCGGAACGACGTCTTCCGTCTCCTCCCCGGCTCAACAGCCCTCCCCCTCCAGAGCCAAGCTCCTTAAGTTCCCTCCCATCGCGATTCGGCAAAGCCTTAGGCACACGATCCACGAAGACGAAGAATTAGAAGACGAGGAAGACGAGGACGATGATAGTGCGGAGAGCAGAGAAGACGATCCGCCTATCGTCTTGCCGTCTTCGCTCGGCCTCAATCACATTCGGACTCGGTCGGCTCCGTCGCCGCTTCGATTCTCTTCCTCCATTTGCGCGCCGTTGAATTTCGGCGATGAATCGAGCAAGGTCAAGTACACCGTCAAACCAAAACCTAAACTCGCGCCCTTACAAACACGTACATATATTTAATTTAATTTAATTTTTTAGAAATCTTGATTGAATTTGCCCAATTCGATCATCAGGTATTATTAATTTCAAGGGTATTTTTTTAATATTTGCGATTTCTTTATAGTGGAATCTGTGCAGTGGAATCAATCAACATCGCTCAGAAATGCATCACTACTCAATCCAGTGTTGGAGGTAGGAAATTGTCAGTGAATCTCGTATATGTATGTATACGTATATTTATATAATATATACTGTTAGTTCGTTGGAGAAATGTAGGTAGCTCACAAGCTTGACAATGCTGTTGTTTTGTGTGTAATGTATATATTGGTAGGGTAATCATGCGGCATTTTCAAAGGAAATGCAGTCGCCGCGTTTTCAGGCAATACTGCGTGTTACGAGTGGAAGAAAGAAGAGAACACCTGAAATTAAGAGTTTCTCTCATGAGCTCAACTCCAAAGGAGTTCGAGCATTTCCTGTGTGGAAGTCTCGTGCTTTTGGGCATATGGAGGTAATATTATTGCCTTACCCTCGTTTGTGTTCAATTTTTTATGCCTTTTAGAGTTTGTTTTGGCCAATCACATTAAATTATGCAGCTACTATAAATTCTTTTAGGAGATTATGGTGGCGCTCAAGGCAAGATTTGAGAAGTTAAAGCAAGAGGTTAATTTTGATTTAGGCGCATTTGCTGGTGATTTGGTCGGAATGCTTGAAAAGTCTACACAGTCTAATCCTGAATGGAAAGAGAACTTTGAGGATTTGTTGGTTATCGCCCGGAGGTGTGCAAAGATGTCACCTGGTGAATTTTGGGTCAAATGTGAAGGCATTGTTCAGAGTTTGGATGACCGGCGTCAAGAGCTACCAATGGGGGCCCTCAAACAAGCGCACACCCGTCTTCTTTTTATTCTCACTCGGTGCACACGGCTTGTGCAGTTCCAGAAAGAGAGTGGCTATGAGGAAGAGCACATTCTCAGTCTTCATCAGTTCAGTGATCTTGGTGTTTATCCAGAACAAATTTTGCAGGCTGCACAGCAAAGCTATAGTGGTCCACTGGGTGGGAAGGAAATAAATGCGAAGCAAATGAAGAAGTCTCGTGAGCAGGAAAAAGTTAGTGGAGCTGAGGAAGTGGAGGTTTGCACTGCCAAAAGTGTTGAATCTACTGGCAGCTATAGGATGTCCTCTTGGAAAAAACTTCCATCTGCTGCTGAGAAAAATCAGAAAGGCAATGATGTTGCTGACACACCATCAAAGGAAAAATCAGATCGTTTGCATGCCAAAGATGACACAAAAACTTGTGGTGACTACAGTACGGAAAATTTGGATACTTCATGCCATCCTGAACACTCAGAGGTGTCTTCAAGTGCACAAAGAGTCTCTTGGGGAATATGGATGGACCAGCAGAATGTTGCATACGAAAATGTGATGATTTGTCGAATATGTGAGGTTGAAATACCAACTGTACATGTAGAGGAACACTCTCGTATATGTACGATTGCTGATAGGTGTGATTTGAAGGGTTTAACTGTGAATGAACGACTTGAAAGAGTTGCTGAAGCTCTTGAAAGGATAATGGAATCTTGGACACCAAAAGGCACTGAAACTCGAGGAAATTATGATGCTGCAAGAGTGTATCCCTCACAGATGCATGAAGATTTAGATGAGTTGTCACCAAAGCGAATTGACTTGTCTCACTTCTCCGAAGGCAGTCTTGATTGCATTCCTGGTGTTGACAACTCTTATGTTATGGAAGATCTGAACGTTTTGCCTGACATCTCATGTGATGCACGTTCTGCTTTGATACCTGAACAAGGCACCAGAACCTCGTCAGCAGGAAGTTCGACACCAAGATCACCATTACAAACACCAAGAACCAGTCATATTGAAATGCTGCTGAGTGGAGGGAGAGCAATACCAGAACTTGAGAGTTATCAGCAGGTGTCCTTCTTCTACTTTTCATCTGACCAAAAATTCTGCTTTTAATTCCTTTTCTTTTAAATATGAGGTTACTATAGTTTGTTTTAAGTTTCTATTTCTGGTGGAACTGGGTAGTTGTAGACAGCTGCTCCTTTTATGTTTGTATTTTAATCAGACCATGGATTGACAGATACACAATCTACTGGACATCACTCGTTCTGTCGCAAATGTTAGCAATTGTGACTACACTGCATTGGAGTATATGCTTGAACGACTGGAAGACCTAAAATATGCTATCCAGGACAGGAAGGTGGATGCACTCGTTGTAGAGACTTTTGGAAGGCGTATTGAAAAATTGCTGCAGTGAGTTTAGGCCTATTTTTATTAGAGATATATCTTGTGCTTTGTACAAATGTGAATTCCCCCCAATATTTTCTTGGTTTGAGCATCAACAAAATTGTATAGTTTTTAGCTTCTCTGATCATTGTTTTTTCATATTTCTTCAAATGGTTAGCTAATTATTTAAAGTCTAATTAAAGCATCTCTGATAAATTATAATTCTGAACTTTACAGGGAAAAATATGTACATCTTTGTGGGCAGATAGAAGATGAAAAATTGGATTCATCATATGGTATGGCTGATGAAGAAAGTTCAGTGGAAGATGAAGCCGTTCGTAGTCTACGTGCCAGCCCCATCAATCCATGTTCTAAGGATCGAACTTCTATTGAAGATTTTGAGACAATAAAACCAATAAGCAGGGGTGCATTTGGACGGGTTTTTCTTGCCAGAAAAAGAGCGACTGGTGACTTATTTGCTATAAAGGTCTGTTTGATTCTGTGTTTTAATTTTAAGAGAAATAGTGCACATTGATCCTTCTGGACCTTCATATGGAAAAATTGAAGCAAAAAGATTCCCATGGAATCTATCTTTTAATTGCAAGTTAATGCTTCAAGACATTCTGATATGGTGGTACGTTTCTGCAGGTATTGAAGAAGGCTGATATGATCCGTAAAAATGCCGTTGAGAGTATTTTGGCGGAGCGTAACATCCTTATATTGGTCCGCAATCCTTTTGTGGTGAGTGGGTCCCCATGTATTTTTCGCTTTAAGAATGCATTGCACGTCCAAAGTTTTTCCTAACACGTACTTCTGATGATGAACAGGTCCGATTTTTCTATTCTTTCACATGCACTGAAAATCTTTATCTGGTCATGGAGTACTTAAATGGTGGAGATCTTTACTCTTTATTGAGAAATCTAGGCTGCTTGGATGAAGATATGGCCCGTGTATATATTGCAGAAGTTGTAAGGGATTTACTACTTTTTTTCTTTTTCCCATCTCCGGATTCACTTTCTCATGTCTTCTCTCTAAAAGTTTCCCACTGATGTCAAAACGGCATAAGTAATTTTTTTTTTTCCTTTTTCTTCTTAAAGGTTCTTGCTTTGGAGTATTTGCATTCATTAAACGTTATCCACAGAGACTTGAAGCCAGACAACCTGTTGATTGGTCAAGATGGTCATATCAAGGTCAATATTTTGCAGTGTCAGTTCTTTTATGTTAGTTTTTTTGTTTATACTACTGGAGATAAGTTTGGGCATAGTATACGCATTCTGGCATTATATCATGCATCTACTGTTATTTTTTTGGTGGATTATTTGTGTAGGTTCTGTTCTGCCATAAAGAGTTTACTTGTCACTTCTCACAAATCTCTAATCCCTTATGTTACAGTTGACAGATTTTGGGCTCTCCAACGTTGGTCTAATAAGCAGCACTGATGACTTATCAGGTCCATCAGTTAGTGGTACTGGTTTTGTCCCAGATGATGAACCAAAATCTGAGTCTTCATCGAAAAGGGCACAGCGCCAAAAGCATTCAGTCGTTGGGACTCCTGATTATTTGGCACCTGAAATACTTCTTGGCATGGGGCATGGTGCAACTGCTGATTGGTGGTCTGTGGGGGTTATTCTTTTTGAGCTGCTTGTCGGTATTCCACCATTCAATGCAGAACATCCACAGGTATGCAGTCTAATTATCGCGGGCATAAAGTTATTTTGGTTTTGGACTATTGCACAGAATAGAATGAACTTTATCTTCCGTATATACTAGATGTAGTCATTTTCTGTCATGCATATGTGATATGTATGCAGGCCTTCTCTCCTAGGTTCTTAAACAAGGTTCTTTTTCTCAGTAGTTAAAACTTATATGGACAACTGAGATGTACAATGGTGGGAGACATTTCAGTGCATCTCAATCGTCCATATATTAACTTGTTCTTTACACTCTTCAGTAAACTCATGAATGTCTTACAATGTATTAAAAGAGTGAGGTGTGGGCGAGGCGTCCGAGGGGAAGCCCGGCCTAGGCGTGAGGCGTGAGGCGAGGCCTCACGGGACCTAAATTTTTTAATATATACACTGAGCGTACACATATATTATATTAAAAAGAAGAAGATTATTAATCAATAATCTCCTGAACACACACATATATATACATATATTATATTATATATGTATAAAATAGAAGATGAAAAGCACAATGAGAACACATATAACAATGCACGTAGATAGCACACACATCCATTATATAAAAAATAAAAATTAGAAAAAGGGCATAGAGATGAAAGTGCAAGGAAGAGGTATGAGGCAGTTAAAATCCTACTGAAGCGGCGCCTAGGCCTAGGCGGCTCCAGCGAAGCCTTTTGCCCACTCCAGCAAAACTGAGGCGTTTGTCATGGCGCCCAGCCTCAAGGGCGCCCTAGGCGCGCCCCGAGGCGAGTTTTTTAAAACATTGATGTCTTATGAACATTATCTTTCTTTCCCCTCCCTTCATTGGCGTATTTAAGATAAGCATAATTTGCTTGTGCATTTTAAGTTGTTTGTTGATTTCTGGTTCGTTCTTTTAAGAATTTATCTTAGTAAGAGTTTGTTCCAACAGGTTTTTTGAGTTGATCTCATGAATTTAGTTATTGTTCAGAAAGGATTAAGTTCAATTCTGCACAACATTGTATTAATTTGTTTTTTTTTTTCTGGTTGTACTTTTCTTTGAATATTCTCTGCAATGGGGTAAATTCTGTTTAGCATTGGTCCAAGTGTTTCATGGAACCAAGATAAGGTGCATTTTTTCTACTAACTTAGTTTCCTCAACATCTGAATGGATTATTTGATCCTTTTCCGTGAATGGTATCATTTCCTATATCATATCATTTGATAATCATGAGGGAGCAGTTTGACGTTGTAACTTATAGATCCTACTTATTGCAGGAAATTTTCAACAATATAATAAACAGAGACATCCCCTGGCCTAAAGTACCTGAGGAGATGAGCCCTGAGGCGTACGATTTGATTGACAAGTAAGAATATTTAGAAGAGATCAGTTGCATTTTCTGGATGTATTAGTTACGATGCTATTTTTACTTCTTTCTTGTGCGGATTTTGTTACTATGCCTTTATATTTAAAGAGAAACCTTTATCTTACTTATATTTCTTCTGCACTCCTTGTCAGACTGCTTACCGACAACCCAGTTCAAAGACTTGGAGCAACAGGTACCAGGGAGGTAATTTGCTGACTACCCTTGACTACAGCTCATTTGTAAGTTACAATGACGATAAAATTAAGTGTTGCGACTGTTGGCAGGTGAAGCAACATTCTTTTTTCAAGGATATTAACTGGGACACGCTTGCTAGGCAGAAGGTCAATTCAAGTTTAAACTTGTTTTAGTCTTTCAATGATTGTTGACATATATCTGTGATAGTCAAGAGTGTACCATCATTGGCTGCAGGCTATGTTCATACCATCTACTGATGCGCACGATACAAGTTATTTCATGAGCCGGTACGCATGGAACCCAGAAGATGAGCATGTTAATGGCGCCAGTGACTTTGATGACATGACTGAAACATGCAGCAGTGGTTCATGTAGCAACATACAAGACGAAGATGTATGTATGCTCCTATATAAGATATTTCTTTATGCACATAGAGGGATCAGCCATAACTTTTACTGCAACCAACTTGATATGGAATTATATGGACCAGAAGGATGTACCAAAGATCTGAAACATACCCGAAAGCCGCTAACAATCTGACTTTGAATTCATAAATGATTAGTGACACAATCATCCATCTGATCCAAATTTGAACCTTGTTAATCCCAGTGGATTAATATTTTAGCTACCTGACTATTGTACGTCTGATTCAGGGGGATGAATGTGGTAGTTTGGTGGACTTTGGTGTTCCAACCGTTGACTACACTTTTAGTAATTTTTCATTCAAGGTAAGGCATATTAACCCTAAGCTGTTCTTTTTCTTCCGATGCTGGATGAAAATGAGCGATGGTGCTTTTTTTCTACACAGCTCTTTTCGCATTCACCGTGTTATTCCTGCAGTTTCTTATTATTAGCTGTGCTAATGTGTTATTTATGTTCTCAGAACTTGTCACAGCTGGCTTCTATCAACTATGATCTTCTTGTGAAGAACGCCAAGGAGTCACCGGATGCCTCTAAGTCATCCATGCCGTGACAAGACAGCTTTTCTTTGAGCTTCAACAAATCTGTGTTCCGGCCTAGTGCTCCAAGCTCATTGTCCCCTCAAACGTGGGTCTTTGGATAGATGTCTTCGACGTGAATAGTCCAGGAAGCGCGGCATCTATTCAGTGAATAGCGGTTGTTCTTCCTGAAGGCAGAGGTAGGCTGCTATTGCATCAGGTCTAGTTAATCTCACTTGAACTGTTTTGCTACTTTTCCGTCCTAAAAATGTATATCACTGCAAAAGGCCTTATTTTTTTTATCTTCCGGTCTTGATCGCGTGATGTGTTTCTTGTACATATCTTTCCCGGTAGAAAGTTTTGTGCTCTTTTCTAATATTAGCGAGCTGTTCAAAATCCGCGGGGGTAAAAATTAGACTTAGATTCAGATTCATGGTTCTCTTGGATAGTTGTATGTAACCTTCTTGACATCAGAACAACTCGTTAGTCGGGAATTTAGATGAAACCTTATCATTTGGTTCTTTTCTTTTTGAATAGTTTGAGCCATTTTATTATTCTTTTGTTATCTTTACATAATCGTACGTGTTGATCAATCTGTGAGTTTAAACAAACACAACACGGAAGTAAATAGGTAAACCCGAATTTGACACATCGTTGCCTCTTTATGTCAGAGAATAACCGTAGTGATGCATCTAATAGTGGTGTATTGGAAAACAGGATCCGGAGAGGATCCTGTTTGTCCGGAGCCTTGGGATCAATTGGTCCTGCTCATTTACCATAGATCGAACGGTGAAAAAACAAATCAAGTTTATGACGACATGCCTCTCTTGTGTTATGAACTCGTACCCTGTGCTAATCAAGTTTATGACGACATGCCTCTGCTGTCTCGAATTCGTTCGATTCGCGAATAAGAGAAGAGAAGGTATTGAAAGAATAAGAGAGAGAATGTAGTGAACAGAAGATTGCAGAATTGTAGCCGTTCGATTTGTTTTGAACGAACAAGATCAATTGGTCCCAAGGCTTCGCACTGACAGGATCCGGAGAGGATCCTTGCCCGGGTATTGGAATGTATTTTGAAATTAGGGTTTCACTTTATGATTCCACATTTGGATCATTTGGAATAGGCTGTAGCTGCCTCGTTATTTTGGATTTGGTGGGATACGCAATAATTTGGTGTTTATAAAACACAAAAGTAAACACGTTTCATGCGTTGATTTATTTTATTTCGCACTTAATTTCTTCATTATTGTTATATTATATACAATCATACAAAATACCCACCATTTGAGAGGTCGACCCTCTTCCTTTTTTTGTTTGTTTTATTCTTAAAAAGGAAAAAGTAATGTTATAATTAACATATAATTGATCGACAGAAGAGTTAAAAATGAAGAATATCTTGTGTTCCATGCCTATCAAATGGTCACAAAATAGGTTGAGAGTGAAATATTAGGAACCGGATCTCCTCCGGACTCAAATAAACTGAGCCTAAGGATCAAAGGATTCAGACCTTTGAAATTTAATCTAATGGCTACAATTATAATAACTTTTAGAGGGCCCCTATTTGTAGTCGTTGGATCAAATTTCAACAGCTTAGATTCTTTGTTCAGGAGGCTTAATTTATTTGGGTCCGAAGAGGATTCGGTTCTGAAATATTACTCAACAAAAAAGTTAGGGATTAATTGAAAATAGACCTTTACTTTTCTGATAAAGAAATCCGAGCTTTATTTTGGAGTTGGCCACTCATGGAGGGGTTTCTTGTGTTTAATTAGGGTATATCGTCCTTACATTATTATCATTCTTCTCGTTATCGTTGTTTTAAAAAGCCGCTTGGGCACTAGGCGGAGGCCAGGCGCTTCGATTAGGATCTAGGCATTTAGTAAATCAGTGAAGTCTTTAGGCAGTTCAATTTTTATTTTTTTTGGTTAAGGGTCTGAACATAATATTCAAATTCTAGATTTTCTTTCTTGTAAAATAATTCTTACTACATATTTCATTTTATGTATTCAATCAATTGTAGTCACTTATTTATATATTTTTATTATTATTTATTGTAAATTTAATTAAAATTTAAAAACTCATCTAGGCTTTTAGGCGCTAAGCCTTTGCTCGCCACTTAATTAGCGCCTATCGATTTTTAAAACTTTGCCCGTTATATGTTGCCTTTGGCTTGGTTATTATCTCACCTTAGAATTTCTAAGAACTTGGGACCAAATTTCCATTTTAGAGTTATATACAGAACTTAGTGACAAAATAATAGAAGGATAGGGTACACGATATTAGTTGGATCAACCATGATTCTCTTCACCTTATCTTCTTACATTTTTATATGAAAAATAATATTAATTGTACCAAAAAGTTACATATGAATCATTTTTATTTTTGCTTTTCTTTTTGTCAAATTGTTGATTTAACAAAAATATCCACAACGGGTTGATAACCATTCAACAACAAGAAGTCACAACTAACTGCATAATACAAATACACATCGTCTAGTTTCGCGTTTTTAACATTCGTGTGAGTCAAATTTCTGACTTTCAACTTAATGAAGACCGAATATCATTCGACAACTGATCATTTTAATTTATTTTTCAATTGATATGGTAGCTTTTGTTTAACATACTACAAAGTACAAACCACAAAAAGTGAATGGCTTCGTAGCAAAAGGACACCCTTCCAATCCACCAGTATTTTGATGGAATTGGCTAATTGTAGCGTTCAAAAGTTCTCTACACTTTTGAATTACACAAGTTCCACTAATTATAATAATGTTAGTGGGAACTAAAAAATGCTTAAGACAATACCTAATTTCTTAACAAGTTGGTTTTCTTCGTTTCCATGGCCTCATCATTTATCAGATAGAATAAAAAACAGATCAGTCACCATAGCAAGCAGTCACTTTTTTGGTACTTTGGCTGTGTACTCTGAAAATATAAAATATGTACACGTGTATTAATTCATACAAGGAAAATAATTTTCATACGTTCATTTTTTTTTTCTTGCACACATGTTTATTTTTGTTTCTTGTTTTCCCTTGATCTGTTTGATCCGAATGCCACAAAACAACGTAGTGTGAAAAAAGGAAAAAAAAAAAATGATGTATGAAAATCACGCCCCTTCACACGATCAAAGCTGAAAATCTTGAACCCCAAAATCCTTACAGTCCATGAACCATGCTAAGCTATTCTCCTCCGTTGGATTATCAGCTGAGCCGTCTTCTAACGAGGTCGAAAAGTCCCATGTTAAATCCTCGAGAAATGTATCGGATAATATGAAACTCAACAATGGGTCATCTTCCTCACTGTAATTAGGGTTTGGCTCAGCTGACTGAGACTCATTGCTTGGAGAATTTTCACTTGCAGAGCCACCACCATCACTGTTGCTAGAGATTTCATGTTCTGGGATATTCGTATTCCTCGGAATATTCATGTCTAAGCCTGCAGGTTGATTGCTTGCTTCACTGTTGCTGGAGATTTCATGTTCTGGGATATTCATATCCTGCGGAATATTCACGTCTGAGCCTGCAGGTTGATTGCTTACTTCACAAGGCATTTCTTCTGGGGTGATGACATGCTTGTGGAGAGGCTCGTGAGTAATTGGATCAATCCCCATCTTGATAAGCTTTTTCTTGATGTGTGTATTCCAATGGTTCTTGATCTCATTGTCAGTTCTTCCAGGCAATCTTGCTGCAATTTTAGACCACCTACACAAAATCATAGTTCAGAATTGTGCCAAGACATTTAGACATAAGCAGATGTAGATTAGGTCAGTCGACTATAGCAGTATGCTCGGACCCGAACACCTAAATTTAACTTTCCATAAATTACAATAGTTTATAATATCGTCACCGTGTTTTAAAATGAAGTTTAGAAAGAAATTCACCAATGAGGAATTGAATGTGCATGCTATCGGAAAAGTTTTGCATTAAGGTAGAAGTTTAGAAAGACAGAAGAACCTGTTGCCAAGGCGGGCATGGAGGTCAATAACAAGTTGTTCTTCAGCATCATTAAGGAGGCCTCTTTTCAAGTCGGGGCGGAGGTAATTAGTCCACCGGAGGCGGCAACTCTTGCCACAGCGACGGAGGCCAGCGAGCTTGGGGACAGCCCGCCAACAACATTGGCCATGTGTGAGGAGAAAATTCACCAGTTTCTTATCCTCCTCGGCAGTCCAGGGCCCTTTCTTCACTCCAAGCTTGTCACAACACGGTTGCCTGCCCATCACTTTGTCACTAGGCAACTTCCTAAGCCAAAGCCCCACTCCACCCACCTTTATATACTAGTGTGGTGACTGCCATGCTTTTAGGGAAAATTAGAAAAAAAGGCAAAACAAAAAATGTGGTTGTATCACGCTTGACTTGTATGCGTGTATGCCACAACTGAATATTGGATCACAAATTAAAATTGATAGTATGGAATTTAGTAATTTTTGACAAATATTTTGTATATATCTAGGTAATACTATCTTATAGCATCAACCCTATTTCTCATAGCATCAGCCGTCCTTTTCTCTTATGCATGGGTAAGGTTCTAAAAAACGTTAGGCGCTGTAGGACGGCGGGCAGAGGCCTAATGCCTACGTAGATTTATGTAAATTTATTATATATCTTGTAAATAAGTGCATATTTACACTTAAAAAAAACTATACTTGTATGAATAATAAAAGAATGATAAAATGCAAAAATAGAGGTAGAAGAATACACAAAGTACATCCATACAATAGGTTCAATATTTAAAAAACAGTAAGCATATAATCATAATGAGGAGTATTCTTGGATGATAGACTAAATTCTTCTTGTTCATGATCCTTGCATTGGATTGGACATAGACTAAACTATTTAACGTTGTTGTATCTAGTTTATTTTATTTTTATTTTTGCATGTATCCCCTCAAAAGTTCTCAAATTCATTTCACAATTGGATGAACTTGTAGTCAATCCATCCTTTGCAAATTAGGTATACAATTTCCATAAGTATACCACCATGAAACTAAAAAAAAAAAAAAAGCCTAGCTGCAGACCGATTTTTCGAAACAATTTGTCCTAAATTGTGGCTGGTCTTCACCACCTAGCGCCGATTTTTAGAACGTTGTGCATGAGGCGAAATAGATTTTACTTCATAACGGAAAACGTATTAGTGATGAATGAGACATTTAGGGATATATTGTCTGTTATACTCGTACTTTTCTTACATTGCAAAAGCGTAACTACTGTTAGACAAAAGCCTACTCCAGCCTAATGCATGTATTTGGACCAATACGAAAATTCTTATTTCTTCCCTTGCACACACGGGTATTGGTCATGTCCATCATTTCACGTTTGACATATTTCCCTACCTTTGGTTTTTGAAGAATGCATATGCCAACCTACTTTTTTGCCTCTTGCCATCATCAACCCAAGAAACAAATAAAGAAACCCATTTTCCATATGCAATGTTCCTGCACAAAGGGAGTGTTATCCACACTTTTCGTGAGCATGCACCGTCACATAAGAATTGAAGGGTATACAAATACAAAGAAAGTCCTTTTGTGGTTCCTAATATAAATAAATTAAAAGTGTGTATATATATATAACAATAAATTAATGAATGTGTAGGAAAAAAAACATATTTAATTTGTGAAACTTTGATCCCAATAGCGCATGCATAGCCCACCAAGAATGTCCTTTCCAAGGTATCATTCCAGTTGCATTGTGACTTGTGAGGATAAGTTCATGACAAGAAAATGACTTTGCGACTTTGCAGTTGCATGCCTAATAACCCGAATTAGTCCAAAGAAAGATTATGTTGTAATTGTATACAATATAAACATTTATCATCTGACTTAAGCTTAGTCACGATTGCTAAAATAGTTTAGCCCTCCATATTTTAATGTAGTTCAACAAAAACTACAACAATAAAGTTTTGTCTCGCTAAGTGGAATTAGTTGTATAAATCTTAAAATGTCAATAAACTCTGTTGTGCGTCAAATTTTTCGTTAACTTCAAATACTCTATATCTGTTATTAATGTATCTTTACAAATCTTCCTAAATCTTTCTCTATTGCTTGAATTAAACAATTATTAGGATAAATTAAATCTAGTGACGCGTGAGTGCACTTGCTTGGTGGAAGGGAATAAACAGAAAGCGCATATGGGGCCTGAAATTGATTGATCTATCCATTTCCATTCGATTTTATTCCACTGTCCTTATTGGTTATGGGGTCTTCCATTTCAAATGGTTCGACCAATCACAAAGCTACACCTAAGCATTTCCACAGTTTCCCTTCCATTATCTTTTCAATTTTACACTCCAACTTCTATACCTTTTCACAGTCACCGACTCACCCTAGTCTCACTCTTACTTAAGCACTCCATCACCCATATCGTCAGCACCACTAACCCTATGATCTATCCCTTATAAAATTGTGGACTTCATAGTTAACATTATCTTTGAAATTGTCACGACTCTTATCTTTAGTCATTGAGATTTAAAATCGATTGAAATGGTCAATGTGATAGTCCACCAGCAATAATTTGGTTGTTCTGTGAAAAAATTATGTTTAATTGAAGAGATTTTTGTCATATCAATCCCTCTTCATGAACTGGTGATTTCTTTAATTTAATGAATTTTTTTCACATAATGAGCAAAAAATTGACCGTGGACAATCTCAATGATCACTTCTATCGATTTTAAATCTTAGGGACCAAAGTGAAAAATTATGATAATATCAAATACTATTTTGGCTAAAAAACCTATTTTTATACTTGCGATCTTAGAAAAAATGAATAAATAATCTTTACCAGCTCAACTACAATCTCTTTGCACACAATAAGCATTTGAATACACAACTTTTGCATATCAAAACCCTTTCGTTATTGCTAAGATCCACAACTACTGATATCATTATCCAAATTAGTGATGTAATGCGTGAGTTCATCCATCGTCATTAAGCTAAAACTTAAACATAATTTACCTTCCAAAACTTCAATTAGCTCTCACCATTGTCCAATCAATTCAACAGCTGTGGTGTTCAATTTTTCAAAGATGTTGGTGGGTTGTGGTGACTGGTGGGGGGATTTGGTTGCTCTCAAAATATTAATAAACTCGACATGAACTTTGAGTGTTTCGGCAGCAAACGATAACATCCCTTTTGTCTTTGGCCATGCAGTCCACAGTTTTCTTTCAAAAAGCCTAAAAGGGTACAAACAATCACCTCCTCGCGTGCAAAAAAGAAAATGTTAAACCCATCATTCACCAAAGCCGACACTATCTCAAATCTTAAATCAAATCCAAAGCTCCCAATTATCAAATCATTGTCGAGTGTTTTTGAGTTTGTTAACTTTTGATTTGCTTCGGAGTAGAGTTCGGTTTAGATCGAGGTATGATAATAATGCAAGTGCTAAATGAATTTTGTGTCTTCGCAACTATTTGGTTATTGATAAATTGTGAACTCCACGAATATTAACAATGAGATTAGTCTGTACGCGTGCACGATTGATTGATTCTAACCATTAATACATTTGTGAATCTCACAAAACTAATAGTTAGAATTAGCATACACGTGTGCGGCTAAATTTAGATCATAGAAAGAGCATGAATAACAACCTTCTCATTCTACTTTTTTGGTCCTATTTCTCATCCTGATGATGGAACAGATTTTATGAATTGTCTATTTTCCAAGTTATCTTTTAAATTTTTGCAAAAAACTAAATAAATTCGAAATAACTTAGTCTTTTAACAATTATTTAATTAGTAGATGAATCATGTTTCTCACTTAAGCACTACAATTTTGATAATATTAATCGAATAGTGAAATGATTTCCGATGTTATTATTATTATATGCAAAGTTGAGCGGTAAAAATTGATCTAGAAAGTAAACAATTCTAACCATCAAACAATTAATATTACAGAATGAGAAAGAAAACTGAGAATGTCTAACCGTTGTTAAGAGTCCCGTAGAAAAAGTGCTTTGTGATCATCATTTTCTGTTGGGTTGGGATTTTCGGCTAACCATTCATCTTGGAGCCCATTTGAAATATGAAATGGACTTGGTGGATTAAAGTTCTAACAGCCCATAAGCATTCGTCTCCCTCTGAACGAAGATGGACCAACGTGCGGTGTACTGTGCACCCCCACGAGGAGGCAATGACGCAATCTACCTGTTCGACGTAACGCCTCAGTGAAAAACGTCAACCGAAAAAAGCTAAAACAATCGGAGCAACTCAACGATACAGAGACATGTGGAGGCGCGCGGCTTCTCTTTCTCCTCTGGTTTCTCGCTCAAAACCCTCAAAACCTAGGCAGGTATATGCAACCGCACACCCTCCCTCAGCTCGCATTCAATCGCAATCACCAATTTAAGATATTTTTATTCGTTTCCTGATAAAGTGTTATTGATTACTGACCGACCGCAGGAAGCATGCACGTTCAAGGTTTGGGAATCGTTTTCGTCGGAATCCAAGATTCCAACGCCAGTAAGGAAATTGTAGATTTAACCCAAGTTAAGAATTGTTGAATGGGATCTTATGATGTAAGAAAGATGGAGTTTTTTTTTATCATGTTTGATTTGATTATGTTGTTTGATGCAGTCAAAGGTTGCTCCGTATATAACTTTTGTGCTAGGTAAGATTTGGGATGCTTATGTTGTGGTTTTTTTATGCATTTTTCGGAAAGCCGTGGAGATTGTAACAATGTGGTGCTCTGAATCTTAGGTGGTCCTGGTAGTGGAAAAGGTACTCAGTGTGCGAAGATAGTTGAGGCATTTGGGTTCACTCATGTCAGTGCAGGGGATCTGTTGAGGAGGGAGATAGCTTCCAATAGCGCATACGGGTAATAATTCTTCATTCTCGTTGTTTGTTTATGGTTAGCTTCTTTGTCCATTTCGTGGTCTTCTTAATTCAATTGCGGTTGGAATTACTATTGCAGCTCGGTTATTCTTGGTACAATTAGAGAAGGAAAAATTGTTCCCTCTCAAGTGACGGTCCAGCTCATTCAAAAGGAGATGGAATCAAGTGACAATGATAAGTTTCTCATTGATGGCTTCCCTCGAAGCGAGCAAAACCGCGAGGCATTTGAACGAATTGTGAGTTTCCTTCTATTCTTGTGAGCCAATATGGCAATGTTGACTCTGTTTAATGCTTCAGAAAATTCAAGTCTTGTTTGACCTTGCTGCAAGGATCAACTTAAGTGTTTTCGAAAGAAAAGTCGCTAGATCATGTCATGCATATAAATATGAAATCTACCGCAGTGTTTCATTTTCGACCAAATTATTCCTCATTTCTAGCTTCATCAAGCTTGCAGATTGGCACAGAACCAAATGTTGTGCTTTTCTTTGACTGTCCTGAACAGGAGATGGTGAAGCGAGTGCTAAATCGTAATCAGGTGCTTATGTGTTATGTTTTTCTATAGGGTTGGATTGTGTATGTGCCTGCATTTGTCTAATGTCTGATGCTTATTGCAGGGCCGAGTTGATGATAATATTGAAACAATAAAAAAACGTCTTGAAATATTTGATGAATTAAATTGGCCCGTTATCAATCACTATTCAAAAATGGGAAAACTTCACAAGGTAAACGGCAAATTCAGGGGTTGAATGCTTTTAGGTTCGTGGCATTTGATACTTCGAGCTTCTTGCGTGTCGGAAGTTTTCTAGCCTTGAGAAGCTGATCTCTGATAATTTCCCCTTCATCTTTTTTTCACATGTATATTTAGTTGTTAATTACTTCTTTGTGTCTTTCTTGAGTTTGTTGCACACCATTTTGATTCAGGTCTAACTTATATTGCATGAAGTGTAAATTGATAAGTCCATGTGTGCAGATCAATGCAGTGGGAACAGTGGATGACATATTTGAAAAAGTTCGGCCAATTTTTGCTGCGCTGAGGTACATTCTGTTATTCCCCATATCCTGTTTTCAGTGTTTATCGTCTTTGGTAATCTTCCATTTTCAATGTCCTTGATAATCCAGGTTCTGTTCCTTTATACGTTATAAACTTATATATGACATGAAAACGTAGATTACAGCCTAAAAGAATTTTAATTTTGTGCCAGAAGTTAGTCTCTGCCCATATTTAAGGGTTACGAGTCATTTTTTTTTAAATGTTGGTCTGAGGGGCCAATGAGTCAATAACTTGTTTTTCTTTCTGCAGCAAATGAGCGTTCGAGTAAAAGATAGCAGAGCTTGTAAGTTCTCATGCTTTCTTCTCTGGGAAAGATCACCAGAGGTTAGCCTGCTGTCCACAAGAGTCTCGACGAGTGGAAGTTTCTACTAAAAAAGTATGGTGAAATCTAATTCAATTACTTATCAACTGGGTTAATTTTATCTACTCCGGATACGTCACTTTGATGGTTGCATGTACCCCGCTTAAGCCGGAAGGAAAACTATGCAGCAAGTGAAAAATGTATAACTGAGGTCTGTCCGATCTCATTACTGTTAATCCAAAACTAATCTGATACTTAAGATGCATGTACTGTTGTACAGGAAAAGATGATAATTTTGTTGCATACCTGAGTTAAGTCAATTGGTCAGAACAGTACCTATTCAGTAGTTTATATCGACCTGTCAATAACTTTTTTTATTTTATTTTAAATTTTAAGCATTTGGTGTCAGTTAGGGAAAGCAGTGTACTTGCCCAATAGATTATAGGCCCTTTTAAATTGAAATTTTGCAAACAATATTTCAAAAATTGGTGACCACATTTCACTTGCTAAGCTTCCACACAGCAAAACTGAGCATCTGCACTTCTTCCAAAAGCAAGAAGAACAAGAACCAGAAACAACTTCACCAAAATTAGAAAACCAATTCCCTCCTTCCCCAAGTCGCTTCTCATGTTCCGTGAATAGCCGGGACATTGAAGAATATCTAGAAAGGCATTTAAGGAATTGGTTTGATTCTATCTCTGTTCGTTCTGTTTGAAGAAAAGAAGGATTCAAGTCAAGGCCTAAGATCATGCCGAAAGGCGTAGTCGATGGACAACAGGTGAATATTCCTGTACTACCCCTTGTTGGTAGGGACAAAGGAGGCTAGGTTAGCTAAGAACCGGTGACTCAGAAATAATTAATTAAGATACATTTTTATTTTTATTTTTTTATGGAATAGACATCAATATTCATGGAACCCCAACATTTATTTACCAAACCCCCTGCCCAGACCAAGCTCCAAGCCCTCGACGCCGTCGTTAAGGGCCTCGAAGCATCCATTGACAAAGGCGTAAATGTCGACACCCAAACCTTTGCTTCCCTTTGGAATATGCTAGCAGCTAGAAGCAATAGAGTATGGCTTCCGGGTTCATAAGCGTATTCCCAGAAGCCTTTTGCGTCGAAATGTAGGCCTCTAGCCGAAGCTGCTTACATTTTAAGCTGCAAGTAGGCGTATGTAGGAGGCTCCCAAGGTGTTTGATGAAATGCCTAAGAGGGACGTGTCGGCTTTCGCATGGAATGCGCTTATCACAGGTATGCGGAATTGGGTTTGTACGAGGATGCTATGGCGTTGTACTTTCAAATGGAGGAAGAGGGGATTGAACCAGACCAGTTCACGTTCCCTCAAGTTTTGAAAGCTCGTGGGGGATTGGGGTTCATTCAGATTGGTGAAGCTGTGCATAGACATGTTGTGCGTTTGGGTTTGTTGAATGACAGCTTTGTGCTTAATGCACAGGTGGACATATATGCCAAATGTTGCGACATTGTGAAAGCTCGGAAAGTTTTTGAAAAGGTTGCTAATCGGGACAAGGTTTCTTGGAACACAATGCTCACGAGTTACATGCGTGGCCGGGCTTTTGCTGCAGGCACTGGACATCTTTCGCCAAATGTTTGATAAAGGGCACCAGCCGGATTCTATTTCTATATCTACAGTCCTCGCCGCGGTCCCATCATTGGAGCTCGTTGTTCAAATCCACGAATGGGTAATTCAACATTGAGTTGAGTGGCACTCGTCCGTTGCCAATGCCTCGATTGCTGCATATTCCAAACATCACGAGTTGAATCGAGCACGATGGTTGTTTAGTCATATGCCGGAGAGGGACGTTGTAACATGGAATACAATCATTTCAGCTCATTCTAAAAGCCGGGAAGCCTTGCTGTGTTTTGATCAGATGGAGAAGGACTGTGCTTTGCCAGACAATATCACATTTGTGTCAATCTTATCGGCTTGCGCCAATTAGGGTTTCGTGACGGACGGCCAGAGACTATTTTCTGTCATGAAAAATAGATACAGAATTAATCCAATGAAGGAACATTATGCTTGTATGGTGAATCGTTACGGAAGGGCAGGCCGAATAAAAAAAGCTAACGGGATCATAATGGAATGGAGTTCGATGCTGGTCCGACTTTGTGGGGTGCATTGCTGTATGCTAGCTACCTTCACGGCAATGTGAGCATCGGGGAGGTTGCTGCAGAGGCTTTTCGATCTGGAGCTGGATAACGAGTATAATTTCGAGCTTTTGATGAAGATTTATGGCAATGTGGGTAGGTTGGAGAATGCAGAGAGAGTAAGATTGATGATGGTGGATAGAGGTTTGGACTCATAGACCCACAAAAATTAAATCTTGAGGTTGTCTTGCCACTAATTTTAGCTGGACTTTAAGTCCTTGTGGTTCAAAAGGGGTGTGATATCCACACCCTATTTTACTTCTCACACACTTTTTTAATTTTTGACTGTTAGATCGGATGAATTGAAGATCAATGGATAGAAATTATCAAAGGGTGTGTGAGAAGTAAAATGGGGTGCGTGGATAGCACACTCCGGTTCAAAATTGATACAAAGTTGATGTTGAAATGTCTCACATCGACCGTATCAATGAGAAAATAAAGTTTAAATATCCTAACCCACTCCAACAAATATTGAGACATTTTGTGATAAAACCTCACACCGATTAGATGTTGAAGGATTGCAGACAAGTGAATGTGGGTTGCGCGTGGCTATAAAACCCCTAGCTGTTCATCTTTTCTGTGTCTTCGTTGTGACAGAGAAGACACATGCAATTGCAAAAAGCTTCTGCAGAAATCTGATATCTAATATTACTTGTTAAATTTTATAGATAATTAAAAGCAATTTCGATAAGATTTGATTGAAAACTTTAAAACTCTTTATGAGTTATAAAAACACGTTGGAGAAATACGGGATGCTCTTAGGAAGCACTTAAGTTTTTATTTTTAAAAAATTCCATGCTTCTAATGAAAGAGCTTTCAGTAAAAGCACTTATAATTTAAACTGTTTTTTAAAGTAACATTTATAGTTTGTAGTATTAAGGACAAATGATCAAAACTTTATAAAGCCTATTATTATGTTCTTAAGCTCCCAAACCTAAATCTCAACTAACACAATGCAATTTTCAATTAATTTGTGTTAATATAGAAAAATAGCACATGTGATGATTCAACATTTTTTAAAAAGAAATTAGCTAGCTAGCTTTCAGTCTCTATCATCTTAAAAAGTCTCTAAATCGTTTGAAAGTGCTCTAAAATAGTTGAAAAAACTTTTGATGAATTTTTTTTTGAAACCAATTTTTAGATAAAATGCAAATGAATCTTAGAAAAACATTAAGTGCTCTATGCAAGAAATACAGGAAGCACTTCGACTGCTTTTGGAACTCAATGAAGTTTTCTCTAAAAACATTTTTAGTCATTTTAAAAGCACTTACAAACGAACCCTTAACTTTTGGTATACTACTCAAGCTCAACGTTCCCGATGAACAATTGATTCTCGTTATTCATGATCAGTCTAAAACACTCTCTTTCTTTGGTATAATCATGCTCATCAAGGCTCTAGTTACATCCAATAATTGCTCTTTGATCATGGCAAAAGCGTGCTCTAGTGATAATGATATGGACAACCTATGTTTGTTACATGTACAGAAGTAACAAAGCGAAAGTATCAATCTTCTTCTGGAAAATTTTCTCGTAATTGGTTGTATATTTTCTTCAAACCAAATTATTATTGAATAATGAGACTGCTTAACACCATAGAATAGGTGTAACTCGTTTTTTCATTTCTCTAAAGAGTCACGCCCAAATTTTCATACCTGTGCCCATTTTTTCAGCTTAAGAAAGGAAATTAGTACCAATGGCCATTTTTTTTCAGCCAGCCAAAACCTTGATAGCGGCCTGTCGGCTGCAAATTGTCGTAATCTTGTGCTTGAATTGTTTACTTTATAGCTCATTTGTCGATCACATGACTATATTATTTTGCAAATAATGCAGTTTGGTGGGTACATTATGCAGTGGTACCAGCAATCACAGTTAACTTATTCTGCAGCATAATAATCTCCATAGAATAAATTTTTGAAAGTTTAATAAAACACTTTCGGTATTGTTCATTTTTAATAAAAAACCACATTTTTACCTTTCCTTGATACTATTCACTATATTTAAAAAAATGATTTTTCATTAAAAAGAAAGTTTTTTTTAGACTTTTCGTTAGTTTTCTTTAAATTTTTTAGTATTTCAAGAATATGGTTTAGTATACAAGTACCATAATACGACCGGTTGAATTTTTTTTTTTCAAGTTTCTAAACAATTATATTATTACACTTATCAGATTGTGTTCTTTAAAACACTGAAAAATCTCTCAACTTCTCAACTTCTTAACTTCTCAACTTCAAATAAATCTTAGGTTCTGGCCTTTTGATAATCCGGGAGTCGTGACTTAAAAGTTCAAATGTCGGCAAGGGACTGGAGGCATGGCAACCTTTTCTTTCTCTTGGTAGTTGATGAAATTTAATTCACCGGTAAAAACACAAGAAAAATCATTCCATGCACGATGCGTGCAGTTACGTAGGTACGTATGTTCCCTTCACATTACTTTGTTGATTGTAATTGTCGGTTTCACATCTCTTTTCACAGTTTTCTTGTTTCTTTCCCTTATTTATTAGGGTTTTGGTCACTTTTTGCCCTTAAGCCTTTGTTCTTTTGGCCTCTCACTTCACATTGCTTGCTTTCCCACATTCGATTTCTTCTTAGTTCGTATGAACAATAGGGCCGTCAAAAATATATTACAAGAAGTTAATACATTCACAACAAAGTTAGGTCACATTCAAATATATATAAAACGTATAAAAAGTATATGAATGATCTAATACCTTATAAGACAAATATCACTTTATAAAAAACTTTGGCCTACATTTTTATTTTTGTGTTTTTTTTTTTTTAGATTCCCATTGATGCCTTTGAATTTGGTAAAATGGAACCCAAATTGTCGCCCGTAAACATGCGTTGGTTGAGAAGAGGAAGTAGGAGCAGAAATTTTAGAAAAGTAATATGTCTACTAGAAATAGTGTCACATTTTGGCAGCTTATGTTTAAACAATTCCAAAAACCTTAACCTGCTTAAGAAAAGGAATTAATTAAAGGGATTGCAAACAATTTATTCCCTAATCTCATATTCTTGTTTATCACATGATGGGACTTTATTTTTCTTTCAATATTTGGCCTCAATCAACGGCTGCCTCACTAGTAACATGTGGATCCCACTTAACCAGCAAACCTTACTGGAATTGTACTGGTAAAGTGTTATTCATATAGCCATTTATATCTCTTACATATTTTGTTAAGTTTTTGCCAGTAATATTCTTCAATTCATTGATCCGACTATCAAAAATTAAAAGATATGTGTGATAAGTAAAAGTTAATGTGTGAACAATACTAAGCACTATAAAAGTAGAAATTGTGTCACCTCGGTGGACAAAACATTAGGTACTTTACTTATATCATATGAGGTTGAAAATTACAGATTGGTCATGTGCCTAAATTTCTATAAAGTTGACGAAGATACATATAAAATCATAAGCCCTTTATTTACACATTTATCTTTGCCCTTTCCACGTCCCTATACACCAAAGAAAGATAGTGTGCGGAAACATCTCCCTATAAGTACGCATCCCCTCACACTCATCTGAGTCATCTCCCATTCACAGATCTCAACCTTTCCCAAATCCCGTCCCACTCCAACTCCAACTTTCTTCAATGGCTAAAGCCTCAATTATCTTGCTTCTTCTCCTCCCCATTGTCTACTTTGTTTCCACAGCCAAATCTTCATCCACCACAACTCCTACGAATTTCATCAGAGACTCATGCAGCGCAACCACCTACCCAGAAGTCTGCATCCATTGCCTCTCTTCCTACGCCAGTTCAATCAAACAAAGCCCCCGCCAGCTGGCCCAGGCCGCCTTGTCCGTCAGCCTAACAAAAGCACAGAGCGCCAAAACATTCGTGACCAAGTTGGCCAAGTTTAAGGGACTAAAATCCAGGGAGTACGGAGCCATCAAGGACTGCCTGGAGGAGATAGGGGACACCGTGGATAGGCTGAGTAAGTCCGTAAATGAGCTGAAGAACATGGGGAAATCCAAGGGTCAGGATTTCTTGTGGCACATGAGCAATGTGGAGACTTGGGTCAGTGCTGCTTTGACTGATGATAACACGTGTCTTGATGGGTTCTCCGGGAAGACGTTGAACGGCAAGATCAAGTCCGCCGTTAGAGCTCAGGTGCTTAATGTTGCTCAGTGCACTAGTAATGCACTCTCCTTGTGCAACCAGTTTGCGGGCAAGCACTGATGAGCTGCTGAGTTTTTGTTTATTTTGTTTTTAGTTTTGTTTTCGGAGAACTATTTTGATGAAGTCGTTTGGTTTTGATGTATAGTTGGTATATTCAGTATGTTATATAGATATGAGGCATATAGTATATGCTCAAGTGTCTTGAATCTCCCATATGTGAAGCTATGTTGGCTGGTAATTGGTAAATCTCTATCTTTTGGAACTTAATTAAACCTGTTTTGGAGCTTAAATTAGTAATGAGATCCTTGATTAAAGGGGTAATTTGGATTTAATCGCTTTACCTTTTTTAATTGACAAATGAGATCCTTGATTGAAGGGATACAAATTGAAATACAATACAGTATAATCAGTTCAATTTGTTATAATATGAATAGATGGCGAAGTATAATATCTATAAATATTAACATTCAATAATTTTTTAACACATAGACTATGTTCCCAAACATGCAATAATTCTTCTTTTGTTTTGGTAAAAACTACAATTATGTCGAGCATTGGCTACACAATTATTTCCAACTCATGGGTACGTTAAGGCGTGTAAAAGTAAAACAGTAATTGGTTGAGGACCGAGTAGAGAGTGAGCAGGAAAAGAAATTAAATAGGGTAAGTGTGAAAATGTTAAAAGGAGCAGACAAAGAGGAGAGGGGGTTGTGGCCCTGTGGGGACTCGCCTGTGGCGGTGAGCACGTGAGTGGGCACGTAAGAACGCTGGCAAGTGAGAGCGACGATTGGCAACAGCCGACTGCCGACTGCCGACTGCCGACTGCCGAGGATTCTCGTTGGCCTTTGATTGTGAACAAGAGTCAAGGCTGAAGACCACATGAAAGAGGAGATAACTAGTGGACTATATATGGACTGTTAGACTTCTTAGCACGTATTTGTCCCAAGAATCGACTCCATATTATGTATATCGATAGCATTGGGGCACACTACACTATTTTTTTTTAATTTATTATTATTTGTGAGAAGCAAGAGATCAAAACTATTATATTAATTTTAGAGAGAGAAAATTTTTAAATTTGGGACGCATAAATAGAACTCAATATCATATTCACTAAGATATTAAACTACATGCACTATATATTAACGCCACCAATCATGATGTCGCCACCATTTTTTCCCTTCTTTATATTCGATTTGAATTTTTTTTTTATATATTCTCTTTCATATTCTAACTATATTTCAATTAATATGAAGAGCGAGATTTAAATATGAATACAGAGAGGAATATATTGTTCTAATAAAGGAGCATTTTGTTAACTCATGTTCTTCTTGTTAACGAGAGACGCCGAGTGAACTAATATTTGCAACAAATTTCCCGATGAGGGGGGCTAGATAGTAATTAGAGTCAATGGTTAGAATTGAGTTTTAGTGCTGTTTATTCAAATTTCAATTTAGATAAGAGGTTGTTAGGTCATGATTCAAGATGCTCTAGAAGCTCCTTAATTTTATCGTGTTCTCAATCGATCTATAAATGTGTATGTCCATTTTTTATTCGGGACACACTAAATTTGACTGCAAATAAAGAGTGCTGACTTACTGATTAAGGTTTTAAAGTTACCCCAAGTGAGGAAATAATGAAGCGTAAGGTAATGTTTAGAAGAGAAATACTGGGGAGATTTTTTTAAAAGTGAGACATTTTATGGACTTTTTGTTACTTTATGTTTTTTTGCACAATGTTTTATATGTTCGGACGGGAATAGATGTTAAAGTGTGAGGTGACAAAGAGTCCATAGAGAGTCACACTTTGAGAAAGTTTCCTTAGCATTTCTTTGTTTAGAATTAGAATAGGAATGGAAGATGGTTCAATTTCCTATAATGTAACAAAATTAGTCATGTAATATACTTTCTAATATAATGTTGGTTGTAACATAATGTATCATTTGGTCCAATATCTTAGTGGATAGGGTGTTGAGTTTTCACCCATACATCTCGGATTCAAAACCCCCTCCTCAGTGAATTATTGTAATAGTTTCGAACATCTTCTTGTTATAATAAATTAAACATTAGTTGTAACTCCCAAGCTTGGTTTTTGTTTCTTTTAAGAAGACCATCGACCAAGACGATATATCTCTAGTGACCTTTATTTTTTGGAAGACTTCGGATCGGTCCCTGACTACTAATATTTTTTTAATTAAAACCTTATTAGTTTTCAATTTTTTATCAAAGTCTTCTTTGACTTTATACACCTCATCATATTAGTATTAATAGATTTCCATGTCAGCTTTTTCATTTTTTATATCAAAAAATGTATTTGTTGCAAGTATTTAATTTGCTCACTCAATTTGCATAATTAATTGTCTGAGTTCAATGTAATCATGGAAATTCAAAATTCTTATCACCATCTTCTAAATTAAAAGAATTGTAAACAAATAAGGATTTTTCGTCCAACTAATTTGAAATTGTTGATCACAAAGTAGTTAAGGAAATGGAAACATAAGCAAAACAATATTGTACCCATTACCTACGAAATGTGCCCATTTGAATACCCTCTGGCTCCAGGCTATGCTCATATTTTTTCAGAAAGTATTGTTGTTGAGCATGATTTGTATTAATTTACCATTCTTCTCATTTCTTTTTTGTTGGAAAATGTACCATTAATCAGTTCTATCACACGAAAGAACAATGTACCCACTCCTACACATGGAACCAATTGCAAAATGAACGAATAAAAAATTGCAGTACATTTTGCAATAGAAATGTACCCATGTGACCGACAAATACATCCAACTCATAAAAAAGTGCATAAACAAGACAGAAAGCTTGAAAAATATAAACATGGATACAATATTTAAATATTCTAAACAAACATATAAATATTAATTTGTGGGTACAAATTCAATCACCAAAAAAGAATTTGTGTCATTACATACTCTTGGAAAATATTGTACCCATTATGTACTCCTGAAAAAAAAAATGAATCCATTGAGAACGAAAAGAAACTTATCCTTTTTTTTTGTCAAATAAAATCAAGGGCATGTACCCATATGAAACTGATTAGCCCACAAAAAGAAAAAGAAACTGACTACAAAAACTACATCTGTGTGTACTGGGGGAGAGAGAGAGAGAGAGAGAGAGAGAGAGAGAGAGAGAGAGAGAGAGAGAGAGAGAGAGAGAGAGAGAGAGAGAGAGAAGTGATCGTTTCGGATGGGAGCTTACAAGCATAGGTGAGGCAAGTGGTCATGGAGGAAAAAGATGACAGGAGGAAGAACCGTCTGACTTTAATTTGCAAGAAAGAGAGACATTGATTTCAAATGGACTTTCTGATTTTAACTTAACCATAATTTATTCTGCCTAAATTGTAGGAGGAGATGAGATCTCAATTCATGGTATCAAAATTCGAAAATTAATATGCATAAATAAGTCAATACAATAATATATTTGATGGGTTATTTAGGTTAACAAAAATTAAAAATATTTAAGCAAAATGGTGATATGTCATGTTTTAAATGCAAAAATGCTGATGTGGAGAAAATCAAGGAACCTAGGTCAAAATTGAAAACGAATAAGGTTTTAATAAAAGAATGTTGTAAATAAAGAATGGTACCATTCGTTAACGAAAAGTTTTCGATACTATTCACTTTAACGAAAAACTAAATTTTAACACTAAAAAGTTAATCCTGGTACTATTTACTTTATCATTTATTTTGTCCTTATCGTTAAAACTTAAACTTTCAAACCATTTTTATTCGTTTTTCTAAATAAATAAAAAATAGTACAACATACATCACTTTTCCATCAAATTACAGAAAAACCATTTCAAACTTTTAATTACATAAACAACCACAACATAAATTGTAAAAATCTATAAACTATGTACCAGCAATTTAAAGTTCAATACCAAAAAGAAAATAGATATAGTCGAGGAATTACAAGGGTGCGTTAACTAACTGCACTACTAGCTGAGTTTGTCGATGAGCGACAGAGCATTGCTAGCTAACCTAGCAGCAGTCACAATGCTGTTCTTGATGGCGGTCTTAATCGCCGTGCTTACCTTCACATCATCGAATTCATCAGTGCAAGTAGTGTCGTCTGTGAGGACAGCACTGACCCAAGTCTTTATATCATCTAATTGCGTTTGCACGTCCCCACCCTTGACCCCCAAATTCTTCATTGAAGTCAATGAATCTCTGAGCTCGTCGATGGATTCCTTAATATTTTCTATGCAATCGTTGATGACCCCTTTCTCCGTTGGGGTTAGTCCTGCCTTCTTAGACTGCCTTGAGACTACGGAAGAGGCATTTTTCGATGCTGTTAGGGTCACAGAGAGGGCATAGATACAAAGCTTTCGAGGGTTGGATTTGATTTTGGAAGCGTACGGGGAGAGGGATTTGTAGCAAATGAGTGGGTAAGTGGTTGAATTGCAGGCGGTTTTGACGTAGATTTTGTGGGTTTGAGAGGAAGAGGAGGTTGCCACAGTAGTTTGCATGTTTGTGATGATGATCAATAAGAGAATCGGGAGAAGAAATATGAAAGCATGGTGTGAATTTGAAGTTGGGGTTTTGAAAATTTGAGCACCCATTTTTGTTGGTCTTGGATTGATGGGTTTGTGTGCGTCTATGTGTGTGATAGGTGCCAACACCAATTTATAGGCACCTCACAGGTGACTTCGAAGCTCCAAGCTTCTTGAAATTAAATTCCCCCCACTAGCCATCATAAAAATCCAAATTATGGCCCCTATCTTTTTTTTTTAATAAAACACGAGCAATCGATGAGATGGCACATGTTCATTCGCTAACTTGAGGGTACATGTTAATTGTTGCACTATACCCAGCAGATTAAAAATAGTGGAATATACAAGAGCTAATCATATAGTGAAAAACATATAAATAATACAATGAGGAAAGCACATCAATTTTCTTACAAGAAGGTAATACCTTCATGAAAGAGCACTTTATTAAAAAAAAAACTTTAATAATTTTTTCTATTAATTTAATTATTTAATATTATATCAATTAATTTAAGGGTGATTTTGTATAAAATCAATTAAAAGTTATGATATTAATAATAGGTCAATCAAATTTCTTGGAATTATAAATAGGTAAATGAGACTTTAAGATACATTAAAGCACCCTAATCAAATTAAAATTACAAATGATGTCATTACTATTTAAAACATCAAATCTTTCAATCTCCATTGTAAATCGCGCCTCCCACCACCTTCAGACTTCAACCTCCCTGCCTCCCACCACCTTCAACCTCCATTTTTCGAACTTTGCAATGCAGTATCTGTTTCCTATTATGTGATTGTGCATTCAGATTCAAATAGGTTTGTGGATTCAGACACTTCGTTACAATGTCCGTTTCCTATTCTGTGATTCTGCATTCGAATTCAAATATGTTTGTGGATTCAGACACTGCAACGCAATGTCTATTTTCGGTTCTATGGATTCAAACACTTCGTTGCAGTTTATATTTCTTGTTCTGTGATTATGCATTGAGATTCAAATAGGTTTGTGGATTCAGACACTGCGTTGCAGTGTCTGTTTCTTGTTCTGTGAATTCAGACACTTCGTTGCAGTGTTTATTTCTTGTTCTGTGATTGTGCATTGAGATTCAAATAGGTTTGTGGATTCAGGCACTGCAACATAGTGTCTGTTTTCGGTTATGTGGATTCAGACACTCTGTTACGGTGTCTATTTCCTGTTCTGTGATTGTGCATTGAGATTCAAATAGGTTTGTGGATTCAGACACTGCAACACATTGTCTATTTCTTGTTCTGTGAATTCATATAGAAAACCAACGAAGAAGAAGACCGAAATCGCATGGGAGGTGGTTGGAAAACTTCAAATGGCCATAATGGGTTCATTTCTCAACCAAATTCAAATATTCAAAAGTCAAAATAAAGCTCAAGAGATAAGGGATAGAAATATACCTAATTGGGGCTGAGCCGTGGCCGGAAAATACTTGCAACCTCACGGGTCCTTTGCCGGAAACTGGGGAAAATTTTTCTGAGTTGATTTTCGTTTAACCTTCACCAAATCAAACGGATTTTCACATTCAAACTCTGGCATAAGATCAAAACCATAAAGGAAGAAGTTCATGAGTTCCCAACCCTTACCTAGCTGGAAAATCACGAAGCCTCGTCAGAAAATATGGAGGTAGAACCTCTGAGTTCAAGTTTGTAACATGGGGTCTCGATTTTAGTACTGGGATATTGGTGGACTTTGTTGAGGTCGAGGAGGCCATGTTGCATTCATAGAGAGAAAGAGAGAAGGATAAAATAGTCAAATTTTAACATAATGACTTAAAGCTTATGTGGCATTCATCATTGACCTATACTTAATTAATAAAAATATATCATTGATTACGTCCAAAACAAAAACATGCCATTGATATATGACTAAATAGTAAATTTTTTATTGACCTTCGACTAAATTACCTTTAATTTAATTAGCTAAGTTCGAAGAAAGACTCCACAAAAATTTAGTTATCATGTGAGACTAAAATGGAATTGGATCCTCTCCTGAGCAGGAGATCAGGATCCTCGGGCAAACAACATGGGCCGTTAGATTTTGATCCAACGGCTACAAACAGGAGGCCTCTTTAAAAGTTATAATAATTGTAGCCGTTGGATCAAAATCCAACGGTCCATGTTATTTGATCCCTAGGATCCTGATCTCATGCTCAGGAGAGGATCCAAATCCGACTAAAATAGCATGTCTGAAACACTTTCAGTACAGAATTAAACACGTGTTTTTTATCTATTTTTTTTCAATCATGCTGAGAAACGGTTGGATAATAATAAACAATCAATCAATGATAATATATACATATATATATATATATATATATATATATATATAAACAATAAACAATAACATAGCAACTAAAAATATTGACAGAATATGAACAAAACTAAACTAATATTAAACAAATAAAAATGATGATCGAGGCATGCGTACCGTAATATCTTTGAAATAGAATTTTGTCTATAATATGTGCTTGTAGTTCAATGGACGTATGCTTCACCAGGATTTAACGATTTAAGTCAAAATCCCAACACCATAAAATTGACTTATGGCGAATATCAATGTGGTTCTCTCAGTAAGAAGGTTTTGGTTTTTCATAGTGAAAGATGCAATTTTCTGTGTACTAAAATGCAATGCAGATGGATGTATATATAACGTTTTTATGCCTATTCACAACAAGTATAAATTTGGGATGCATTTCTGGAAGTCATCTGCTCATAGGGGTGTGTAGCTCTTGGTGTTCTTTCGTCACCTTTACGTTTCATGCGAAAAGATGAGTATGTTGGTTAAAAAAATAAATAATTAAAATCCAAATTAATAAATTATATATTAATTATCACACTCAAAGTCCAAACTCAAGGCTTAAGCTCAATCTTGCTCTCCATGGTCCATCTTTTCAATCACTTGGTAAGAGAGACAAAGTGTTATAGAGTGTAAGAAACATTTTGGTGGTGACCAATGTGAGACAATGAGATAAAATATGATTTGTACTCAAAACTCTAGCAGAGACATGTTTGGTAATTTAAAAGCGGATTTAATCATTTTAAAAACTTAACACGTAACAAATACGCTAAGCCTTATATTAGTATTCTACAAGAATTTTATTTGTAAGGTAATAAGAATTTATTAAGAAATCATTAAAAACGTACATAATAAAAACATGTTGAACATAATCAAGAGGTCACACACGCAAAAAAACACCACTAGAATTCACAATTAAATCATGTCGTCAAACCAAGACCAATCAATACCCCAATGGAACGAATAGGAACGTGCGACTTAAGCTAGGAAAGAAAACGTTGAGGGTGGACATATTTTTTGAGAAGAGTTAAATTTTTATTAAAAGGAATATAATTTGCATTTTCTACTAAAAGGACGATTCTGTTTCTAGAGGCAGCCGGCTTTTCATTAATCTTCTAACTAAACCAAGTTATCGGTGAACTTACCGCCGCTCGCGTGAGGTTGAAGGTTGCTGTATGCGACAGGGCCGGTCCAGAGATTTTTGAGGCCCGGGGCGACGTTAAAAAAAGTGCCCTAACTTCGTATAAGTTTGTTTTTTTTTTTTCACATGTAAGATGTTGATAAAATTATACTTAGAAAAACATTTCAAACTCAATAATTTAGAAACACCGAAAGACTAATTTATTTTGTATCGAGAGAAGGAAACCACAAAACCCCGAGCTTACAAGTAGATAGATGATGAGTTTTATTTTTCATCTGAACTTTGAAAGTGTTTTTGTATAAATCGTGAGACGTTTTTTCTTATTTACTAACCTTGTCAATATGGGACTAAAAAAATAATGATGTTTTCGAGTCTTTAATTGATATGTATTAGTAATGAATGTGTGCTAAATTAAACCTTTTGATGACACGTCATATAATTTGTAAATTTGATCAAAAAATTTGGTTTACGTACTACTCGTTATTGAAGATTAGACTTGAATTAAAACGAATATTTAAAAATAACAACTCACATAGCTACTAGTTAGTAACTAAAAATAAATTAACAACCAAACAAAAATTTGTAAAAATTGAAAACAATAAACATGCACATAGCATTAACAACAAAAACTATTGCTTCTAATTAAACTTCTTGATCATTTAACCAAATTTTATAATTTTATACTCTTATGAAAAGAAATTTGTAAAAATTAAAAAGTAAATAAGCACATGTGGTGTTTTGAACCCAAGACCTCTTCATTATTTTCACATGAGTAAACCACCACTGCTAGTTAAATTTATATGTCATTGAACCAAATTTTATAAATTTATACTCTTATAAAAACATATATAAATATACCACTCTAATAATTTTGGTGCTCCCATTTTTTTTGGGCCCCGGACGGTCGCCCTGTTTGCACTGGGCCTGGGCCGGCCCTGGTATGCGATGCCTACCCTAGGCTATCACATGATTCACATGTGGACACGTAAGAATTATATATAGGATCGTATAACAAGAGCCAAGTCAAAACCCTAAAAGAAGAACGTGCACGCATGGCACATGGAGTCTGCGTCCAATGCAGTATAGAGTAGCGCGAAACGCTGCTGGATGACAGGCGATATGTTCGTAGGCGGTTGATGTGGAGGACTTGTGGATGTGGCCGGTCATCTGCGTAAGCAACTGTTCAATTAAAATTGGAATATGAGGCATCCATCTCGATCGATCAATGTGCAAAGCAAGTGATCAAGTCTACCTGTTAATGTTAACTTCTCCATCACATGATTTATGGAAGAAGCAAGGATGTGTGTGTGTGTGTTTTTTTTTTTCCATTCGTGTAATGAACACAAATAAAAATTTATGATTCGATTTCCTCAATTTTAGCAGAAAGAAAGACAATAAGTTTATGCAGCCAAAAATAACATAAACTTCTTGACATGGAGGTCCCTGACAACTTTTTAAATATCAAGTTTGCCCTCCTCTTTTTCACGATTTTTGCTTTTCCTGCTTGGGAAAAATATGGTCTTGAGAAATTTCCAGTGATTGTTGTTTCTTGGGCCATTTTGAAAGATGGCACAAAAGAAAATTAATATTCCCACTTCACAGCACCATGATTTTCGTGTGAATTAATATTAACATACAATTAAGTTTCCACAATGCATGTGTTATATTGAGGAAATTAAATGAATTTATATTTTAAAGTCTTATTTTTATAATGATTTTCTATATTTTGACCTTTGTTGAAGCCTGATCGCAATCTCCTTCTCAGGATGTTTTTTATATGGATCAGAAGTTGGAGTCATTTCTTTTGTTTTTCAGTAATATTTTAACTTGGCACAACTAAGAAGATAAATGGATTACCTGTACGTATCTTTCTTTATTTCCCTCGTTGCATGCCTGATCAAATTTTTTAAGTACTTTGCCTAATCTAAAATTGCTTTGGAATAAGATGACCTTTTATTAATTAAGTTTGCTATTATAGGTTTTTTTGCCATCTAATATTATGTAATAATATTTATATTTAAAAATTACTTTATTAGCATTTTAAAATCTCATTGTGCACTGCTTGAAAGAGTAATTTTTTTTCTTTCTATATATAAAAATTTGGAGTGCAATGAGATATTTTGGGTGTCAATAATAACATCATAAAAAGAATATTTTTCAATTTTATTGTATAATAATGTTATATATATATATATATATATATATATATATATATATATATTCAAGTGAAACTTTAAAGTTAAGAGTTTTGAAACCTTTTTTTCTCATGTTTGGTTGTTGAAGATTGAAATGCTTTTGATCATTTAGTGAATGTTATATTTGTAGCTCTTTGTACTTATAATTAATGACATTTGTAAACTTGCAATCAGTGAGTGTTAAAGTTTGTTTTGATTTAAGTGATTGTTTTATGGCATCAATACATTGTTCTACTTTTCTAAAACTATCTTAGGGATGAGCCTTTTTATAAATTGCGCATATGGCCCTCAAAATCTCAGAGAACGACTTTGTTTCCAACCACTTGCATTATTACACTTGGTGGACCGGTCCTTGTGTCCAGCACACTTAAAAAAAACATCTCATGTTTTGGGGGTGAAGCTGCACCTTTTATTAAATATTGTTTACCAAAATTCACTGGTAACTGTTAAGGTTAAATATAATGGATTCCGAGTCTCTATATTTAGGCTTTACATATTTACTCTCATTATAATAATACAACTATTTAGCACGTGACACATCACCTATAATTAAGTTTAATTTTAACTTCAATTAAGATTTAAAATTTTTAAAAGAAAAGAAAATTGCAAACATAAGTTGACCGTATTTGCAGTTTGTTTGTTCCCCTTTGATAATCTTCTCTAATTAATCCCAGTAGTCTCCTATGCCGACAAATTATGTGGGTCAGCTGTGAGCTGCCAAAGCCGATTAGAGTTCGAATTCCATGTGATGCTTTTGTGGCAAACATATGTTGCTGATGATGATAGGAGGGGCATTCTGATTTGTTTATAGGATTTGGTACAAATTGTTAGGTTCTTGAAATATTGGCTGCTTGACTATCTTGGTTAATTGATTTTATTCTCATAATTAAAGAAAATAGCAGTAGCTACTGAGGAAAGACTCAAAAACTGGAAAACTAACCAAGAGTTGTAAACCCTAACCGAAAATTGAGTCAACAAAATAAAACTTCTAATAATTAAAGTTAAACTCAGGGTGATTTTGTATAAAATCAATTAAAAATTACAATATTAACAGTAAATCAACAATTTTTATGTTAATTATAAATAAGTCAATTATCTATTATGATACTTAAATGCATTTAAAATAAACAAAAATTACAAAATCTGCCACTACAGTTGACACCCACTTCGACTAACACATCATTTTCTCATATTTTTTATATTTTAAAATTGGTTAATATGGATTCAAACTACGTTGAAGTGTCTGTTTCTTGATTATGTTTTTATTCAAACTGCGTTGAAGTGTCTGTTTCTTGATTATGTTTTTAACATTTGGATTCAAACATTGTGTTGCAGTGTCCATTTCCTGGTTCCATTTCATTTCACACCTAGGGCGGCTCTTGATTTAATTTACATTTTGATTTAGACACTGCAATGCGCAGTGTTCCCTTCCTGGTTTCATTTTTTACATTTCTATTCAAACGCTGTGTTGTAGTGTCTATTTCCATTTCTCTTCTATAACATATTGGTGGTCCTAAAAACTGCCTAGCCTACATGGCGCGCAGACCGAGCAATTAGTGAGCTAACCACGTCTTTCGATTGTGTGCGGGGTGTGCCAACTCGTCGGCCAAACTCGGCCGGGGAGTAAAATGTGTTGATGCTGCGTTGAGCACACTGCTGACTTCTTCGTCTTGCGATTGCAGCCGAGGAAAGAACACGTCTCGGCCCTTGGATTCTAAAGCCTGAAGACAAGATTGCTATTCTTGCGAAGTTCAATATCAAATTTGGCTTTTAATATGCCGAATATAGTAACTTGGTAACACCCAACTTTGCCGAAAATGCTAATGAGATGACATCTGCCAATAAGGATTCGAAAACCCTTGTCGACCGAGACTTGGATAGATAACCAGTCGGCCTCGACGCAGTTCTGTTTATCCAAACTGAAAGTGCTCCGAGGTCAGCTAATTCTACGGCGATAGTGTTGTTTATCCAAACTGAAGATAAAAATCTCAAGGGTGTTGAGAGGTTTCGCGTAGAGCAAGAGTTTGCGCAAGGTAGTTTGTGTGTTGAATTGGAGGTCCTTTAAAATGTTTCACGGTGTCTTGTATTTATAGGAGACTCACTTGATGTGTCTTACTATCGTAGGATCTGACTCGTGGAATCAACACACTGACCTTCTTCCACACGTTGCTAATCTGCATGTATTTGAAATTATCCTCGAGATAATTCACATGCGCAGGTGCAATTAGACTTCTACATGGAAGCCATACAATGCTCCCATTTATTGTTTGTCTCATCCATTTGCAAATCAATTGCAAACCCTTATCACAAACTGACCCTGATCACATCAAATCACCTTTATCCACTACATGATCCTGATCTTGATGAACTGATCATTCTCTGTCATTCACAAATCGTTGACCTCTACTGCACCATTTCACCTCTATCCAATACACGTGTTGGTTTTAAATGAATTTTAATCCAATCGTAGTTGTATTGCCATGTGAGTTGTACCAAACATCCCAAACCCATTTGAACTATACTTCCAAGTCGGAAAAATGATTTGCCTTATCACTTATCTTCAAACAATCAGCTGGATATAGCTAATCTTAGGCTTGGATTATCTAATATATATTAAGAGATTGTATTATGATTAAAACCACAATATTATCCCTTAATAATAATAATTAAAAATCATCTTCACCACTTTGCCATCCAATGGTCTAAAATCCTGCTTATTCAACGGTCTCGATCACTTGAGCCGATAATGTCAAATCAGGTCCAAACACATATTTATTCACCAAATTAGGGCGTTCTATATGATTCTCATGTCTTGGGAGTCTAGCCAACCCTGCCCTTGTCCAACAACCATTTTGATGCTTAAGGAAAAAAAGCAGAAGCAGACTTTTGCATAATTTTATTTACAAAATCTAAATCTATAGAACTTCTGAATAGAAATTGCAATACAATGTTTGATTTGGGCTTCAATTAAAACGTGTAAAAAACGATGTCTTTCTTCCTCCCTCCCAAACCTCTAACCAACAAAAAAAAAAAATCCAAAAAATCAACTTGCACGTTCCAAAAACACAACTCAAGTTGAAAATATATTAAACTAATTTCAACTTTTCCATTCTTTCTCTTTCCTCCGCTTCTCTCTCTGTGAGATCCATCAACAAGGCCCCCCTCTTGATCTCTCATTTCTATTATAAACTCGATTGACAACTACTTGTCTAGCCAAGAATCAATGAAATTAGTCACATATTATTGAAATTCAGTGGCAGATCGATGCGATATAATAGTCGACCTACAAATTTAGAGTCAATGAGGAGATTTTCGTGCCTACTGCTACGACCGAAGTGATTTTTACTACTGGGATTCATGGCTTGCATTGATTCATCAACAACAGGGAGAGAGGAGCATTTTGTTTCATCTTCACATGCATAAAAGAGGGGTTTTTTTAGAAAGAATATCATGAACTTATTTTTATGATTTAATTTGGGGCAAAACAGTAACTTTATAACTATTTAAATGGGCTTAAAACCTATGTAACATTCCTCATTAACTTATGCCTCATTAGCAAAAACATTTCATTGATTGGGTCTAAAATAAAAATTGACCATTGATATATGGTTCATAAGTAAAGTTTTTCCTGAATTTTCACTAAGTTTCCTTTAAACTTATTTATAGGTGATGTGTCATGTCAAAAATTGTTAGATTATTATTTTTGTAGGATTAAAAAAAATTGCTGATAAATGTGCGAAGCCTAAATATAGAGATGGGGATCCAAATATAATTACAAAGAAGTTACAAGCTGTTATTGGGTTGGATTATGATGTGTGCAGTATCATGATCTTAAAATCATGAAAATTAGGTTTAAATTCTGTTTTTAATTCTTTTACAAACAGTTTAGAAAGCGACTTACAATGCACAGCTAAGTTACAACATTAGGGTTAATTATGATATTTAAATATAGAATTAGAATTTGGGGTCGTACACTTTTGACACACATTTTTGGATGGTCCATTTTAATATGTTTTAACGATCCCAACTATCTATTTTTTAGGTTTTTTTTCTTCTCAAAAATCATGTCTACCAAAAATCAACCAAATTTGAAACCCTATAACCGTTGAATTAAATTTAGTGTTTATTTGTAGAACCATATTCGACCATTTCTACACTACAAATTAATGATGATCTATGACTGGTGTATAAAATATAGACAGTTACAAAATAGATGGGTATCAAAATGTGTGTCATAAGCGTGTGTCATCAGACATCTATCATAAAAATCTTCAGTTGCTTTCAATATCCTATGGACCCTTTCATGCATTAAAGTCCTTTTGGAAGTGCTACAATCGACATTAAGGGACAGATTTAGTTGTATAATTTGGATACATGTCGACTGAAAATCTCAAAGTTGCGGAAAGACGGATGCAAATTACGCAGAAGTTGAATGTCTTCACTCACCAATCAAGTTGGGATCGATTGATTACAATGATTTAGATAAGTACGAGAAAAGCTCTTCCGTTTCACATAGTCTAGACTCAAACTGACCAAATTGCAGCGAGTTGATGAGAAACCGAAAAAGCCGACTTGCAACTCGATATTATGTTTAAAAACAGATGTATCTCCAGCTTTTGGGCCCCAAAAAATGATTTTTCATTGTGCTTTTTGGACTGCTAAAATTATCCACTTGAATTTTTATTATTATCATCACCATTATTTCAAGTTATTTTATTTTTAAAATTGGTTCTATAAATTAGCGTCCTTCCCTTCCTACTCTCTATTCACTACTCCTCCACTGCCTCCAAAATTCAAAGGCACAAAAGAGATGGCATCCTCATCTTATAGCCATTTTGTCACAGCTTTTCTCATAGCACTGTTTGTTAGTTGCTACATATTCTTTACTAAGATAATTTTTGAAGAATAAGGTGCATGCAATATATTGTTTGATATAAACTGTGTTCTAAGTTACTACACTAAGTGTGGTTCTTTTTTTAGGTAAATGTATACGTGTGGTTTTGTAAGTAACTAATTAAGTATTGAGAGGTTGGTCTTGAGTTCTACATATAAAAAGCTTAATTTTTCAATAATTCAATATAAGTTTTACACGGTGTTTCATTAAAGAATGAGGTGTGTTTCAATGCTACGTAACCAAGGTCTAAAATTTCCACAATATCCCGATATTTCCATCGAAATTTCCGTATTTTTGAACTACTGATATTTCCGATGTCATCGATATTTCCATCGAAATTTCCGTGTTTTTTTAATTTCTATATTTAAAAAAAACCAAGGGGATTCAAATCCTCCCATTTTACTTCTTCAACACCTTGACCACCATATCACTTATGTTTTTGTGAAAATATGTTAAAATATTTACATATTTTCTACTCTCACAATGTTTGCCAGCTTGCTATATAATCAACTTAAATTAGTTAAATCCATCATGCAATGCATTTCCTTCCAATTTTTTGTGATAAACTAATAGATAATTGACTAAATAAACACCCCGCAAAGTTTCAATAAAAATTTCCAAGTTTTTCTTACAATTTCCGTGGTTTTTATTCAATTTTTATCGATATCGATAATATCCGATATTTCCATAGAAATTTTCGTGTTTTTGGACTACCGATATTTTCGATATCATCGATATTTAATACCTTGTACGTAACACTTAGTGTTAATGATTTAGCCGTTACATTTTATTTTCATAATTATTACATCTTTTTTTAATCTCATCAATTCATTTTTTCGTACTACTTAGTAGTACATAATGTTGAAGAAAAATTGCAAAGAACGATGAAATAGGTGTTTTAAATTATTAGAGAGAGAGAGAGAGAGAGAGAGAGAGAGAGAGAGAGTTGTAATAGGAAAAGAGAGGACGATGAAATATGTGTTTTTAATAATTTATATTTCTTTTAAACATAGAAAACTTGGAGTGTTTTGGATTGTTAATGTCAATTTCTAAATCAATATTATTAGTTGAGTAATTGTGTGGCATGGGTTAGCTATTTTTCTTCACCGGATATTTTCCCATGTAGTTTTACTCGGGTAAAATTTTATCAAAAGCCACAATTTTGCTAAACCATGTCCTTTTTTTTTAACTGTGTGTTCTTGGTGATGAATTTATAAAATTCGATTGTTTTTTTTAGTACATCGATATTTTTACATTAAGGAAAGAGGAAGTTCAGCTAAGTCATACAATAAGCAGTCTAATTTAGTATTGAATTCGCTATTCACGAGATTCAAAATTAAAACCTCTCACTTCTACGTAAAAAAAAAAAAATCATTAAATTGTAATATTGAGTGGCATGAAAATCAATTGTTACTTTAAAAAGAAAAACAGATGTATCTCCAGCTTTTGGGCCAAATTTTTTTTTTCCCGTGTTCCCTTTTGGACTGTTAGAATGATCACGTGCATTTGTATTATTATCATCACTATTATTTTTATTTTAAAATAAGTTCTATAAATTGGTACCATTCCCTCCCTAATATCTTCACACAAAAAGGAGATGGCATCATCATCTTTTGTCACATCTTTTTTCTTAACACTTTCTTTTAGTTGCTGCATATTCTCTTCAACCTCAGTAGCTAGAAACGATGCACAAAAGACCAAAAATGAATTCTTGAAAACATCTTGCAGTGCAACAACCTACCCAAAGCTTTGCCTTACTTCTCTTTCAAGCCATGCAGGTGCAATCCAAACAAGCCCTAAACTTATGGCATGCGCAGCCCTTAACGTGACGCTTGCCTCTGCCAAATCAACCTCTACCATGATGTCAAAGCTCTCCCACAGCCATGGCATGGAGCCTAAAGAAGTCGGAGCTATGAGGGACTGTGTCGAAGAGTTAAGTGATTCGGTCTATGAGCTTAAGAGGTCAATAGCTGAGATGGGAAGCTTTAAAAGCTCTGATTTTCAGCTTATGATAAGTGATGTACAAACTTGGGTCAGTGCGGCTTTGACAGATGAGACCACCTGCTCTGATGGGTTTGAGGAAAATGGAATGAATGGGAAGTTGAAGACTATTGTGGGGGGCAGGATTGTCAAGATTGCACAATTGACTAGCAATGCTTTGGCTTTGATCAACAGATACGCCTCAGTTCATGGTTAAATTAATCAACTATCCAGCAGTATATTGTGTGATAAGAAACTGTGTTATAAGTTGCTAAATTTGAATTGTACGTGTGATTCTTCTTTGTGAATATACCCATGGGTCTCTACAAGTGTTAAGAAAATAAATTTGAGAAATGAAGAAGAAAAGAGGGATTAAATCTCTGTATGTTGAGAATATTGAATGTCTCAAAGTTACAGAAAAATTAGAGTTACAGAGCACTGCTATAACAAACTTACAAATTAACAAACCCTATTGAGCTGGACCAATCCAATTCACTTATAAGGTAACCACTCGCACGCTAACATATGTCAGTAATTTTAACCGCTTGAGCGTTGTAGACATCGAAATTTCAGAATTTTTCATATTCACAAACGTGATTTGAATCTTGTTAATTGAGTGACTATATTTCTAAATCAAACAACGACAACAACAACAACCAAGTTTTATCTTACTAAATAGGCATCAGCTTTATCAACAACAAAAAAATAGTATCAACTTAGAAATCCTTTTTTTTTTTAAAATTTATTTATGGTATACAAAATGCCTAAAAGTTCTTATTGTACTGAAATGAGCAGTTAATTTTTCAATTCCTATGTATAGACTGTGTTGGCGGCCACACAAAACCTTATGTTGATTTAGCGGTCCAGACAAAATTGATATATGATAGAATTTTCAGTAAAGATAGCTAGAAACCAAGGAGTGGAGGAGAAAAAAATACCAAAAAAACTTATGGACTTATTTGTGATTTGGATTGTTTATTTTTAGGAAGTAGTAAGAGACAGCCAATCATTTTATCAAATTTGACGATGTCTGGTAGGTGAAGGTCCCCAACTCTTGGTTGTCTTATTTGCCAGAAAAACACAGTTTTATTTTGTCATGGTGAAATGATAGGCAACAATAACACCCATTTGTCCCCAGGTGATATTTACATCATACAAAAAACTTTTAATTGCAACATACTATAACTCCAATAATTCACAAAGTTCAGGCCCGACATGGAAAATGCAGTTTTTGGCAGCCATTCACAATGTTGTTTTCATGAAATTGAAATGTGGGCCAAACTAACACAAGGTGAATTCAGGTTCATCGACTTGGTTTCTAGCGGAATTATAATCTGACAAAAAATATATTTAAAAACAATAGAAGTGATTCACGTGTTTGTCTACCTTTAATTATTGTAGTTTTTTTATATAAAAAAATCAGTAAAAATCCTCAATTTAACAGACGATGCCAAATAATCTGACAAAATCGCTTTTTCTTTTCAGTCTCTTGGGATTCAACAGAACAAGAGATTCCAATTTCAAGCCTTAGAGAAACTAGAGATGCATTCAATTGATAATTTGAGAAATTTTTATGGAGTTTAATTAATTTGTAGAGATTTCATATAAAATTTTAATTATATTTCCTTGAAATCTCATAAGGAGAGGTAAGATTTTTAGATGTTAAGAAAGATATTTCTGATTGATGAGGATTGATTAATTTGGTGAAATATTATAAAATAATATTAGTTATTTGCTTCCTTATTTGGCTCCCAGTTAGCCTTGATTGTAGGCAGTAAAGTAGGATCGCAGTATGCAATCTGTGTATAAAGATGTAACCCTAGTTCTGTGAATAATATAGAAAAGTCAATACCATCACACTACTGTTCTTTAGGTTCTTTAGAGTAGATGCTTAAAATACACTACAAAATCTCTCTAATTCCCTTTAATTCCTCAACTTTCTCAAATTATTTAAAATCAATTTCTAATTAAATATACCTGGAATGTTATAAACTTCTTTAAAATCATAATTGAATACATCTGAATTTCTAAGGATTTTAATAAACTATCTTAAATTTCTAATTGAATACACCTTAAATTTCAGAGAATCACTCAAATCCTAATTGAATATCCATATATTCATTAAAAAAATTAAAAAAATAAAACAAAAAAAAGGTTCAAAAGTTAATAAAAAAAGAGTAAATTGTACGAATGGTCCCTCAACTAAAAATCCATTACCATTAGTCCCTCAACTTATCAAAATGTGTAGCCATAGTTCTTTTAATCAATTTTGTCAAAATAAGCTATGTTGGAATGACCATTTATACAATTAGGGTCCCTCAACTCATCAAAGTGTATAATTATGGTTCTTTTTGTCATCTATGTAAAACTTTTTGTCAAAACGAGTTATATTGGAAGAACCATTGCTATAATTGGGTTAAAGTTAAGGGACCATTTCTTCAGTTAAATTAAAGTTGAGGGACCAATAGTAATGGATTTTTAGTTGAGGGACTATTGCTCCAATTGAGTTAAAGTTAAGGGACCATAACTACAATTTACTCTTAAAAAAAAGGACTTAAAATTGGGTTTCATCATCTTGGCCAGTGGTAACAGCTAAATTTATCAAAAGAAACAGAACCAAGAGTAACAGACCAAACACCAAAAGATGTAAAAAATAAAGGAAATAAATGCTGTTGTTAACAGGTTTATCTTATATACATTATTTGGTGAGACTTTGAATATACCTTCATTTACTGCTTCAACAAAACTTCACTGTGGATTGCTATTCGGTTACAACATCACCAATATACTTTTGATCTCTTGGGGATTCAGCAGAACACGAAATCTCCATTCCAAATATCGAATCCAAACACACCTGGAGCAGCGTAACCAACGGTTCCCCTTATTCCAATGGAACTTGTTTGATTTCCACAAACATTATCAGCTAAGTTTGGCAGAATTCTTGCCAGTGCAAAGCCAGAAACACATTGCTTGGCTTGAGACCACGATGAACAATCTGTGTATCACAGTTATTATGAAGAAATCCAGTGAACAAGCAACGTCAATGGTGATGTTTAGCCTTTGAACAAACAACATCCATGAACTCGTACAGTAAAGCTTTAAAATCAGTACCAAATATCAACACTTGAACAAGTACAAGCAGTTACAACCTTGACAAGATTTAGATGCCTGATATTTCTCATTACCTCACATTCGGCTAGGCTCCCCGGGGAAACATGTTAAAAACATTGATCGTAACAGGCAGTGGGAAGAATCACGTTTTCAATAAAAAGTGAGTGCACCGAATTTCAAAATAAATCTTGTCAGCCAAAACTCCCATCATGAATTTTAGGCATGTAGAGATTGTGGGATGAAAGAGATGTATTGTCAAATTTGTATTAATCGATCAAATCATATGCCTACAAATTACACAATTGCAGTTTTATTTCTATAACATGTAAAATAGTTACCAGATACATGTTTTGTGTTTGGCTCATATACTTATGAGCTGGAAACAATGAAGTGACCCGTGGGCTTTCGGTTATGGCATGGAAGTCTTGTTTCACGAGAAGACATGGTGACTGCCACAAGCAAAGTTGGAAGCAAGCAAGTCTTGATTTTGCGTGCTTGGCTTCGGTGGAAATATCACATGTCTGTAGACTGCATTGAAAGTTGCAGACAAGTGCTACATGATAAAATTGAAGTTTCACTATAAAACCAATTGGCAATATGGGAGTAACCCAAGATCATATAAGCACATAGTAAACCTTGTCTGTCACCGATGTGGGACAACTCTCAACATGCCCCCGCACGTGTGGTGGATTTTCAAGCCTACACGTGGACAACTGGGTGACGTGGAGCGCGTGTAGCCGTTGGGCTTCACACTTGGACAACCTTGCTTTGATACCATGATGAAATTGAGGTTCCACCATAAAACCAATTAGCAATATAGGGAGTAACCCAAGTTCATATAAGCACATAGATTAGTATGAAAAAAGAAAAACCCTAAACCCTAGATAGATTTTTTTTTTATATATATACTTAAGTTCTATTATTTTTGGCCCCCACACGTCAATTCCTAACTCTATTTTTTATGGTTGTTTAATAATTTTCAAATAGAATAATACTTTATTTGAACTGAAACGTTACAATAATAATAAATTAAGTTCATCATATACGTGTAAGCATGCCAAGTGCATGGAGTCTGCATGGCCAACTCTAATGTAGTGTGAAACATTGCTGGACAATCAATGGGTCGTGACACGATCAATATGGATTATTCATTTTCGATACTGTTGAGAAGCGGTGATCTTGGACTCTATTGGAATAATATCTTCAAAGATATCAGTTAACGTGGATGGTTACGTATAAATGATGCAGAACAAATCACGAACTTGTGGCTATATAGTAAGTTACGTCGACACCAACTGTAAGTCGATGGTACAAATTGCTACCATCAATCATATATTAGGAAGTGCTATAATAATGTGATATTAAAATTTTAATTTACGGAGATTGGACTCTGTATTTCTATTTATAAATAAAGAAATGTTATCAAATTATATTATCATAGTACTAAGTAGCGTAGGTGAACTGCAAGATTAGACACAAGTGGAATCCTAATTCTGCATTACAACCCCACATCATTGACATGATTGGGGCTGTACAGGAAGCAGCTACTAGGCTCTTTCATCAAATTGTTTTAAATTTCAGATTAGAGATTTCTGCAACATTGTTGTGAGAAGGCCCCTTATTCCGTCCCACACAGTGTACTACTATCGGCCCTACCAGGCAACATCTACCTACACAAAAGGCAAGGCCAACGCTTTACTGATAAGGGCTAGCTTTGCTTCTCTAGCTCCACCAGAGCATTTAAAAAGAGTGCTACGGAATAAAGCCTAATCAAAGCGGGCAAATAGAATGATCGTGTAACTTGACAGGTGCATTGCTGTATATATACGATAACTCTTATACGAAAAGTGTTAAAATATGGAAAGGTTAAGTATTGTAGAATGCTAGGGTTGTGTTGTTGATATTGGGGAATACTCGATATATTTCATTTTATCATAATCTGTACATAGATACAAGATTTATACAAAGCAAAGTCATCTATTCTAGGAAGTTAACTCTAAGAGATCAATACGTGATTTACATCCCTACAATAAAGGAACCAAATATCCTAAATGATATTGTTGTCTAATACTCCCCCTCAAGGTGGAGTGTGAATGTCAAGAACACCCATCTTGCTAAGAAGAGATTGAAACGCAACTTGCCCTAATGGTTTGGTGAAAATGTCGGCTAGTTGTTGTCCAGTAGGGATATAGGCAGTCATAATAACCCCACATTGAATCCATTCACGAACAACATGACAATCGATTTCTATATGCTTAGTACGCTCATGAAAAAACCGAGTTAGTTTCTATATGGAGAGCAGCTTGGTTATCACAGTATAATTTGGCTAGTCCATAGTGATCAACACGCAAGTCAGCTAATAAAAACTTAATCCATGTAAGCTCACATATGGCTGAAGCCATGGCACGTTACTCGGCTTCAGCCGAGGATCTTGAGACAGTAGACTGTTTCTTGGTTTTCCACGACACTAGTGCACCTATGAGAAATATGTAATAACCTGTAACAGATCTTCATGTGAATGGGCATTAAGCCCAGTTAGCATCACAATAAACTCTCAATATTAAACTTCCCTTTAAGGGAAAAAGAAGGCCTTGTCTAGGTGCTCTCTTCAAGTAATGCAAAAGACAATGAGCTTCGTTGAGATGAGGCTTTCTCGATTGTTGCATAAACTGACTAAGGATATAAACTGAATACGAAATCTCTGGCCTAGTGATTGTGAGATAAATAAGTTTCCCAACAAATCTTCTATATTGAGAAGCATTGAGGAGAAGTTGTCCTTCTGTTGGTGATAATTTCAAGTTTTCTTCCATAGGAAATTTTGCAGGTTTTGCACCCAGTAAGTCGGCCTCATCAAGAATGTCAAGTGTGTATTTTCATTTGGAGATTTAAATCTCTTGAGAAGACTGAGCTACATTTATGCCAAAGAAATATTTTAAGTGTCCAAAGTCTTTGATTTGAAAATGGGTGTGAAGAAAATGCTTAAGACCGCGGATGGCCACCTCATCGTTACCGATGATGATTATGTCATCGACATAAATGAGTACAATGGTAAATGAGTGTCCACGCACCTTAGTAAATAGAAAGTAATCCGCCTTAGACTGTTGGTAGTTGGCTTGGAGGATGGCGGTGGAGAATTTGTGGAACCAGGTGCGTGAAGCTTGCTTAAGTTCGTATAAGGACTTGTTAAGTTGACAAACATTTTTCTCCCCTTGTCAACGAAGACCAGGAGGCATGCATATATACTTCACACATATCACCATGAAGAAATGCATTTTGGATGTCCAGTTGATGAATTAACTAATCGCGTACGAAGGCAACGGTAAAAAAGCAGCGCACTGTGATTAATTTTGCAACGGGAGCAAAGGTTTCTTTGTAATTGATACCTTCCTAATGTGTAAAACCTTTGGCAACGAGGCGAGCTTTGTAACGCTCGATAGTACCATCAGAGTTGTATTTAATCTTGTAGACCCATTTGTAATTGATGGCGTGATGGTCGAGAAGAATGCGATTGAGGATCCATGTGTTTTGTTGGTCAAGAGCAAGAAGTTCAGCGTCCATTGTAGCCTTCCAGTTGGGATCACTATTAGTATGCTCAAAGGATGTGGGCTCAACAGTAATGGTAATAACACAATCAAATGAGCGATGCGAATGAGAGAGGTTAACATAAGAAACATAATGAGATAAAAGATAGCGAGTACCTGACGTGGAGGAGGATGTGGCGCTGGGGTTTTGGACATGATATAAATGGTACCTTTGAAGCCTTACGAAATGTTAGAAGACGAGTCCAGAATGGCGAGGGGCAGATGGTGAACGAGTTGTGTTTGTGATTGTTAGTGGTGTCTCAGTAGGGGAAGGATTGGTGTTGGTAGAGGTGTCGTGGGAGGGAGATGGAGTTAGTGTAATGGTAGAAGTATTTGTAGATTGTGGCATGGGTGTTAATGTGGAGATATAACTCACGGGTTGTGAGGGAAGAGGCGTGAGGAGTGAGGTTGGTATATTGGATAAAGGTGCAAGTTGTTGGTTAGGTGGATGGTCGTGATATGTAGTGGTGTCGTGAGTAATATAGGAGAATGTGTCAAGTTGGTGGGGTAGGGGTAATACTAAGGTATCAGGTTGATGATGACACGCCCCAACCTCGATATCCTCAAATATCAAGGTAGACACATGATGGCTGACACTCGAGGGTGACGAAGCAAACATGCAGGCAAATTAAAATATGAAATTAAAGGGAAATATACTAATGTAGAACTGTGTTCAGAGCATACAACTAACCAAGAATAATGTGAAAGAATTATTATGAAAAGGTACTGTCACATCCTCGACCGGCTTCGCCATAGCATAATATTATCTGTTTTGGGCCCAGCACACACGGTTTTGTTTCTGGGGACTCGGCACGAAAACTTTCCAGTGGGTCACCCATCCTAGGAATGTTCTCGCCCAAACTCGCTTAACTTCAGAGTTCTCACGGAATCTGAACCCAGTGAGTCCCCAAAAGGCTTCGTACTATAGGGAGGGCAGCATGTACATATAAGACACATCACCCCATCTCTGTTAGTTGATGTAGGATCTCACAGGTACCAACCAAGGAATGGGTTCTACCCATAGGAGACTCCAAGATGCCTAAGTAGAAGTGCCCCGACGCCGGGATCGTGTGCCTTAAATCTAAATCTTAAGGGGGTTCAAAACTAGAAAAGGTGAGTGGACCAAAGTTTATAATAATACTACTAACAAGAAAATCATTTTAGTTACAAACATACTAACCCCTTGTTTTGAAAACATATATAATACTACGTAATAGTTTTTAAGAAAACCTTAGCATGCCATGATATCATTCGTAAAACCAATATGTATAAAACAGTTATTGGAAATAATAGTATAGCCGCTCGAAGGCAAATCCCTAAATCTCATCAATATTGTACTCTCTAAGGGTATCATAGTCGTCCAAATGGGCTGGGTTATTTGGGCCGACCTGTGGCCCGTTTAAAAGGTCGGTCGCCGGATCTAATTGAGGGATGAGGCCGGTTTTCGGCCGAAAAACTACACAAACTTTAAACGGCCATAACCCCATCACCCGAAGGTGAAGCTGTACGACTCCGGGTTTCACCGAAGAAGAAATATATAACATCACACACCAACACTATTCGTGGCTAGTGAAGCTGTTCGACACTGTTTTCGACAATGAAGCTGGGGGTATAACATATATCATATCTCACTCTCCCTCATTAACTGTGTCCTACGGCCATAGACATCTATACCCATGTTGTGTGGATGTGTTGTATGATAACCGCTAGTTAAGCACCAAAAACATACCTCAAAAATCTCATATCAAATTCGAAGCCCGAAAGCTCAAAACCTCATCTCATAAATTCGTTATAAATCATATATGTAAATCCATAGAATTCCATATATGAAAATCTAATAATTCATAACCTTTGGTAAAACGTAAGTGCGATAAATCCTAACTATCTCGTAAACTATCAATATAGAAATTTGGAAAACAATATATAAAACATATTCAAATCATGAAATATGAAATGCATGCTAGGCTAATGCTTTATAAAAATATGTAGGTTTAGAAGGGGTCCATAGACATATACTCCACTACCGGAAAGCCACTCGAACTAGGATGGACTGGATCGCTTTCCACTGTTGTACCTAAACACAAAGATAGTACATTTAATAAAACTCTACTAAAACAATGAAATTTTGGAAAACAGATAGCTGATTCAGATTCGGCAAGTCGAATAACCTAAAAAGAGACCTCAGGTTCCCCCACATGTCGCCACACGTCGCCGCACGCGCCACCACAAAGAGGCGGCCCGAACGACCACGAGCCACCGTATGCGCCGAGATAGGGCGCCAGATAGTTCACCAAAAAAGTCGCTGGCTATGCCGTGGATGGCGGTGAAAGCGCGTGTGCTCCATGCGCTAGTTACTATGTGCACCCCACGCGCCGACCGTGGAAGCTGGCTTGGGTTTGGGTTGAGTCGGGTTCGTGTTAGGGTAAATGGGTTAGGCCTGTCTATTGGGTTAATAGGTTTAGGCCATATAGTGGGTTTTGGATATGGTTCTAGATTAATGGATTGAGCCCGAGTTTGGACCGGGTTACATGGCCCAAGGATTTAGGCCGATCTTAGGTCGGTTTCTTGGGTTTTCGGGTCGGGTCCAATTCTGGGTTATGGGTCGGACTAGTTGGGCCGGGTTTGGACTTGGTTTTGGGTTGGACTTGAGCCGAGTTTATTGGGTTGGGCTGCCTTTTGGGTTGTGGGTCGGGTCAACCCAGTTGGGCTCGCGGTCGCCGAACTCAACGAATGAGAAGGCTAGAATTTGGCCGGGAAATTCCCTAGCTGAGATTTGCCTCAAATCTCAGCTAAAATTGGCAACCCAATGTATCAAATTAAAGCCTGAGAAATGAGAAATTGAAATATACGTTTGGTTTCCTCATACATGGTTAGAGTTGACCAAAAATTGACCTAGAAGGTCGTGGGTTCCGTAAAAAAATTGGATTAATTTCCAGGGTGTTTTCTGCATCCAGAACATCATCAACACACAGATCTAACCCCAGAATTAGGCCTAGGACAACGAAATGGAAAAGATCGAGGGAGTTCCGAGACTCACCTTGGTCGCAATCATGGAGAATTCGTCGAAAAACATGGTTACGTCCTCAAATGCGTTCATGTGCCATGATTACAGAGAGAAGGTCGATGGTTGGTATATGGGAGAGTGAAAAACCCATCATCGCTGTCAGAGCTAGTGAGGGAGATGGTAATGTTTCTCGATGAACTCATGGAAAGATAAAAGGATAGTGCTAGATGAGAGAGAGAAAGAGAGAGAGAGAGAGAGAGAGCTGATAGAGAAAAGCTTTGGAGAGAGCTCGAGAGAACACCCCAGAAATAGGGAAAAAATCTACCACGTGTCACACCGGGGGTGGTCCAAGGTGGAAATATCCTTAATCGTAGAATTACCAAAATGCCCCTCAATTTTGTAGTTCCGTAAAACACTCATCGTAACTCCAAATCCGATTCTGATTACGCCCACGCATTCATAGTGACGAGTACTATAAGGATATACCAAAGGAATAGATCTTACATGACATGACAAGGCAGTCGATAAAAGTCAACGCATTTACCTCGAAGGGTATTTTCATAATATCACATTTTAAAATTATAAAATTCGTAACAATTGGGGACAGGTCGTTATAGATGATCAGGTTGGTGAGTAATATAAGCGACGGTAGTTTCATGAAAAACAACATCACGGGATGAAAATAATTTATAAGTGGTGAGATCCGATAACCTTTTTGACCTAAAGGATAACCAACAAAAATGCACATCTTGGCACATTGATCAAATTTGTGAGTGGGGTGGAGATTTGTGGCATAACATAAACAACCAAAGACTCGTAGGTGGGAAAAATCTGGAAGATGATGATGTAAAAGTTCATATGGTGTTTTGTGATAGATGAGTGGTGTGGGTAAACGATTAATTAAGTAATAAGCACTTTGTATACTTTCCCCCAAAAAAATTAATGGCAAATTTGCTTGGAAACAGAGTGCTCGACCGACATTCAAGAGATGACAGTGTTTCTGCTCAACAATCTCATTTTGTTGGGGTGTTTACAAACAAGAAGTCTGAAAAAATAATGCCTTTGCTATTAAAAAAACGCAATGAAGTGAATTCACCCCCATTGTCAACCCGTATCATTTTGATCATACAATTAAATTGTGTGTGCACCCAAGCAATGAACAACTGTAACAACCCTTGCGTTTCATAATTAAAACACATAAGATGTATCCAAGTATAACGAGAATAATCATCAACAATGGTTAAAAAATATCTAGCCCTCGAATGGGAATTGACTCGATGAGGTCCCCAAATATTACAATGTATCAAATCAAAAGGTGCGATAGAAGAAATAAAACTTGACGGAAAAGATAAACGGTTTGTTTTGCGAAGGGACAAACGTCACATGAATGACTGGAATCAACCATGATCGTTGGAACTTGCTTGGTCAAAACTTGAAGAGGGCCGATAGAGGGATGACCTAAATGTTGGTGCCAAAGGTTGGAATGACGGCTAACATTGTGGACGAGGCTAGGGTTTTGTTCTGGCTCCAAGTAATAGAGTCCATTATATCACTTGCCCAGGCCAATCGTCATCCTCATATCTGTGTCCTGTATCACACAAAAATCCGAAGAAAAAAAAATCACTATGCATCTTAGTGCCTCAGTAAGCTTGCTAACAGATAATAAATAAACCCAAAAATTGGGTACATGTAGTATGCCATCAAGTTTAATATGAGGGTTAACTTGTATGGAACCAATGGATTCAATGGCCGCCTGCCCTCCATTAGGCATCTAAACGGACTTGAACATTGACAAGGATTTCTTGTCGAGTAAGTGTGATGAGAGGGATATGTGATCCATTGTGCTGCTATCAATAATCCAATATAATGTTTTCTGTGAACAAAATGCTAACATTTTTGAAGAGGGTGTGATTATACCTGTAGCATTTGCAAAGTGTTGCGTATTACCGTTGAGATTGATCTTTTTAAGCATTGCCATTATTTAATTGTATTCCTCCGTGGTAAATTTTGGACCATCACTAGTTGTTGCCTTGTGTCGTGGTTTAGCACCTTTAATGTCTTCGGCTTCCACCTTAATTTGGTTGGCAACAGGCTTCCTCTTGTTGGGAGGTTTCACGAATTTCCCATGGTATCTGTGGCCAGGCGGAAAATCATTCAAGAAAAAACACTTGTCCATAGTGTGATATTTCTGATCACAATACGAACACTGAAGGCGTGTGTTTACCTTGGATGTTTGAAGAGCTTGCACCGCAGGTTCCCTGTTATTGGTTACTTTCATGGCATGTAGATTAACATTATTATGATTGAGAGATACCTCCACTTGTTTCTCTTGTTGAAGGACAAGAGAGTATGTATTTCGAGTGTCGGGAAGTGGCTGCATCAGTAGTATTTGTCCACGTACTGTGGCATAGGACTCATTTAATCCCATAAGGAATTGCATCACTCTCTCTTTCTCGTCTCCATCGTTGACCTTCTTCAATCCTCCGCAGGTGCAGGTCGGGGGTTCATGATAGGACAACAATTCATCCCATAGTGCCTTCAACTTGGTATAGTAGCCCGAGATAGATTGTTATTCTTACCTGTGTTCAACAATTTCTCGTTTGATCTGATAGATGCGTGTATCGTTTCCTTGTGAGAAGCAATCTCGCAGGTCTGCCCATACATATGCTGCTGAGGTGTAATACGAAACACTACTCACGATATCGTCGTGTCCAGAGTTTAAGATCCATGCAAGGACCATGTCATTACATCTTTGCCATGATGCAAATTGTTTATCAGTTTCTGGTGGAGGATCGACAGTGCCATCAACCAGTCCAAGTTTGTTTTTTGCGCTTAAGCTGATTCGCATTGCACGACTCCAGGTATTGTAGTTATCTCCTTGAAGTGTTTTGGAAACTAAGATGTTCCCAGGTTGATCGGAGAAGTGTAAATAAAAGGGGTTTGAGATATCAATGGACATCTCTGTTGGCTTTTGGTTTGTTGTTGGTTCTCCCATGGTGGGGATTGTTGTGTTTTGTTGATGTTGCGGAAGCGGCTGGGCATTCAGAGTCACCAGAAACGGTGCTCTGATACCATGTTGATACTGGGGAGTCTTCGATAAATTTCATTTTATCATAATCTGTACAGAGATACAAGAGATGATTTATATGATTATATCCCTACAATCAAGGAACCAAATATCCTAAATGATATTGGTATCTAATAAAAAGAACTTGTTTGAGCACAAGACTTCATCGCAGATACAGGAAATAAAAAATTTAAGTAGGAATAAGAGAAATGAAAAAAGCGAGGAGCACAGAGTTGGCCGCTAAAGCCATCAAATGTTTAAGCAAAAGCTTCTTTCCAAGAAGGACCCTGATGGATTGCAACTCGGTTACAACATCGCTGATATCCTTTCGGTCCCTCAGAGATCCAGCAGAACACGAGATTCCCATTCTAAATATTAAACTCAAACACACTTGAATTTTGTAGCGCTGGTGTTTTTGCGCTGATTAGGAGTGGCACAACTGGTGCTCGCTCCCGAGTTTCCTATTTCTTGAACGAGTACTGAATCTGCAATTTCTATAACTCGATGAGGCAAACCCATCTTGACAAAGTTGTGAAGGTTGAAACAAACATGCCGTTGGTGGGTCTCTTCCCTGTAAACAACTCAAGCAAGAGAATGCCAAAGCTGTAGACATCTCCATTTGTTGTAACCTCACTTCCCATGCCATACTCTACAATTCAAACATCACAAAGTGAACTCATTAATTAACTTTTTTTTTTTCAAGCCAAGTAAAAGGAAGGATAAAAGACAGAGAATCATATGGATAAATTTACCTGGAGCAGCATAACTAATGGATCCTCTTATTCCAACGGAACTTGTTTGATTCACAGAAGAGCCAATAGTACCGCGAAGTTCACCTGATAACGTGTTATTGGAAAAGTCTAAAACGACTAATTGCTCAACTTTCCGATCTCCATTGGAAGAGAACCGGTTAACTGGTTTCCAGACAAGTTGAAAGAAATTGACAAGGAGGTGAGACCTATAACTTCTTGAGTTATTGTGCCGTTGAAAGTTATTTTGAGAAAGATCCAGGTAACGAGCTTCTGTAAATTTGGTACTTTTCCGGTGAGTTTATTATCTTGAACTTCAAAGTTCAATGGATTCCTGGCATTGGATATTGACCAGGAAATGGATCCAGAAAATTGATTCCAAGATATGAGAGAGAGGTTGAGATTTGGAAAATTTTCAGGCAAGTCTAATGGAATTGCCCCTCGAATTTGATTTTGTTGCACGTCAAAAATAATTATATTAGAGATATTGTAAACGGAGGGAGGGACTATACCCGACAGAGACAGATTGTTTGCCCTCCAATTTTGGTGCCCTCTCGATGCCCTCCTATTTTGTGCGGTCACGGTTAAGCCACGTCAACATTTTATATTAATTTTTTATAGAGATAATAAGATAAAAAACAATAATAATATAAAATGTTGATGTAGTTTAACCGTGATCGCACAAATATGAGTGTATGGGAAGGGCACCATACCAAGAGGCCAGACAGATGAGAAATAATTTAATATTGGGGTGTGCTATCCACACACCCTTTTTTACTTCTCACACACCCCTATTACTTTCTGTCCGATAGATCTTCTTCAATTCATCTGATCCGACGGCCGAAATCCAAAAGAGTGTGAGAGAAGTAAAAAGGGGTGTGTGGATATCACACCCCTTTAATATTTTAACTGACCTAGAGAACTAGGGATGCTACTGGACAAGTTATTTTGATAGGAAAAAAAAAAAAAAACCTAATGAAAATGATTTGAAAACTTTTAAGTTTTAATTAAATGAACAAAAAAATGTTGAAGTGAATAATACCAGGAGTAACCTTTTAGAGTAAAAATGTTGTAAGTGAATAATACCATAAGTGACCTCTTAGAGTAAAAATGTTATTTTTGTTAAAAGTGAACAATACTGAAAGTGTTTCGTTTAAACTCTCAAAGAAAGCCAAACTCTTTAGGAATTGGGAATTTCTCCCGTTAAGGTATTTACCTTCAAGAACAAGTCTTTCTAGTTTTGGGAAGGAGCCAAACTCCTTGGGAATTTTACCCTCTAATCGATTGTGACGGAAACTCAGAAGAACGAGGTTGACACAATTGGATATCTTGACAGGGACAAAACCGCTGAGTGAGTTGATGTTCAAACGTAATACCTGCAATCTACGCAAATGCCCATTTTCTGATGGCATTTTGCCGGTCAAACTGTTGTTATGGAAATATAGGTCTCTTATGAAGCTTAAATTTCCTGTGTAGGGATATGGAACCTACCAATTTTACCCTCGTTAGGGTCAACCGGCGACCCTTTGAAGATGCCACCGGATGCCGCCGGTCACTTGTCACGCCGTTCTCAGATGATTCGTTCCATGAACTCCAGATCTATTGGGATCCTCCGTTATTTGAGCTCTGACGGCGAGCAACGCCGGCCTATCAGTTTCGTTCCCACCTGTTCTCAGATGCACGGAGGAGCTAAAGCAGCATACAAATACATTAACAAGTTCCCATCGGCATTTCAGCAATTTCATCACAAATCTAAAAAGATAACATCCCTCTAATGCCGTTGCTTAGAATTTATCCCCAACTTGGCATAAATACATAAAAAAACATGTCATCCAATTTCTATCAACGGATCAAATTACATTCCCTACCGTCACTGATTTGTTTCAAAAACATGTAAAATGGTCACCAGTCAAAATAGTCTATAATCTAGAAACATTTCAAAATATCTTCCTCGGATTACAAAATTTGAACCCCGAAAGAAACTGAATACTAAAACTTCTTGTAAATCACTGGAATGAATGTGGCTATAGGACGCAGCTACGAGGCTCTTTTAGGAGGAGACATGTTACCGATGAGAGAAGTGGTTGTGCTGATTGCAAATATTTGAACCAGGAATGCTGTCAAATTTGACACACAAATATTAGACTTTGTTCATCTTTAATTCTATTAACATCGCATGCAGAAATTACAGATACTGACCAATTACAGTGCGAGTGGCCTCGACCAGTTCAAATTTCTTTGTTTCCCAGTTACTTGAATTTTGCAAAACCTACCCAGTGATTTCATACAGTACAACAATCAGGAAATTCTGACAGGTTTCAGACTCCTAAGTGATAACCAACAATTGGAAATGAAGAACTGACTTACCGCTAGTGTTAAACTTCCCTTAGCAACACAAGCAATGGAGAGAAGTATGCCAATAGATGATGCAACCATGTACACTTTCAACAAAGACACTCGGCTGCGCCTTCGACCTTTGGCACAACAGAAAGTTGTAGAATATGAACAGTTGCAAAAACTTATCAACCGTGAAGAAAAAAAAAACAAAGGATTTAGTAACACCTACCCAACTCCCCGATTATCATAGAAATAGAACCAATAGCAACAGATGAGATAGCAATCACATTTGGACCTTCCCCATCTGATGTAAACAGAAAAGCATAAAGGACTCCTGTCAATTGAATGACGGCCTGCAGCAGAGCAAATTCTATCATAAGAGAATCAGTTTAAAACTGATGGATAGACAACTAGACTTATGAATGAGCTGAGGCTTCAAGAATAATTACACATGATGGTAGAGCCAAAACTCAACCATCTCATACGAATATGTTCCCTTTTATGCTAGTGCCGTAAATAATTTGTTCAAAACCTTTATTTAACTATACATCACATTGTCTAGTTGGCCTGATAACTAAATGTTAACCTAGATCACCAAAACCGGTTTAGGCTCTTTTTGGAGGAGACCCCAATTATAGATTGTCCCTATCTAACACTAAAATTTCTTGAAAATCACTTCAACATTCCAGCTAAATCACAAAAGAATCTACCCATAACGTTTTGAGTTGGCGGTTTGAACTCAACCTACTTGTGCAAGGCATCTGTTGTGAGACCCCAATTATAGATTGTCCCTGTCTAACACAATCCAAGTAAGAGGATACATGACTGAATTTGTTCTGCTTCATAACCGGAATATTTTGGGGTACCAGTCGAACTATTGCAAGGTTTTGTGCGTAGGTTCGGCTACGTATTGAGGGACTGAATAAACCAACCTATCCAGTTCAATAACAATCCGCTAAAGCCATTTTTTTTTCTCTATGAACATAGAACTATAGCGGAACCGAATGAACTGTCTCGTGTGGTCTATTGATTGTTCATTTCTGCTAGAAATTCTCAAATTATTGAACTCTATTACCAACAAAAATTAGGTTTCTCACACAACAAAATTCTCTAATTCATTACTCGAAAAATTCATGCACATTAACCCAGTGACATATGATTTCTACTTCAGAAAAGAACAGAAACCCGCTTAATTACAGCAATGCAATTTCAAAAAATATTATTTGAAAACCAATGCTTCAAGAAATTACAGAGCCACCATTGAAGAGGAACACAGAGAAAGAGAAATTGAGTACCTGAGTTAGAATAAGAGAGTACAGACGAGACTTCCCTTTAGCTACCTTCTGATACCCTGAAATTCGAAAATCCAAATCAAATATTTGAAAAGATTCATTAGTTTAAGGCGTTCGGGGACCTAGAGATCTGTTTGGTTGCCGAGAAAGTGATAGAAACCAAAGGAAAAGGATCTGGAGCTTACGAGAGTCAACCACCATGCGGTAGTTGAAATCTGAGCCATCTGTTCCAGTAGGCCTTCCTGACGCTGGTCTTCTTTGCTGCATCTTCGTCTTCTTCGTCGTCGATCTCGAACTGAGGGTGGTTTTGAGCTTTCGATGTCAAAAAATAAAAAAATAAAAAAAAACCCTTGGGAAGTGGGCCCACTCTGTAATTTATTGTTTTCATTTGACTTTTGTTGACTGTGCATTTTCACCAATAGGATAGATTAATAAAAAAACGAAAATTTGAGTTTTAACGAAAATGACAAAAAATGTGTTGTAAGTGAATAGTATCAGAATTGACTTTTTAGAGTAAAAATGTGATTTTTTGTTAAAATAAACAGTACCGAAAGTATTTTGTTAATAAAATGGTTAAAAGTCATTTGTTTCGATTAACATACGTTGTTTATACCAGAAAAGTTCAGCCACCAATAGAAGCAGTGATGAATTCAAAAATTTTGTTTTTTGACAGAGCTTGCTTCTGTGAAGAAAACTCTTACGAAAATAATACACAACAATAACCTTTCTCACCCTTAAAATAACAAGTATTTGTTTTTTTTTTTTTTTTTTGTGAACAGGATATTGTATTATCTGGGCAAAGATGCTAAAGTTTTACAGAGAAGCCTACCCCGAGGCAAACAGCCAACTACAACTACTAAATCAAGTAGTGCAACGAGGTACATGATTCATGGACACTGCATCTAATGCTAAAATTTGTTTGAGTGATAAGAAAAGGCTAACTAGAGACTCAATGCTGCATGTATTGTTTTCCTCTACAATCCATGTTTTTGAATTTGAGTTTGAGAACATATCTAGCCTTTTCAATCATACAAGCTTTCGGTATTTCTGATTCGATTGTACCAGCATATACGAAGAAGGTGCCAAATAGGAGAGTGGGAACTTTGAAAAGGCTCAATATCTTCTAGGAAAAAAAAAACAAGTTGCCTTGTACTGCAAGGCAGGTGGGTGGAGGAATAATACTGATATTAGCTGAATAAAACTGAAGGTGATTGATTGTGTTATTTACTCCATGGATGGTGGAGACGAGAAGCTGGTTTGGTAGGTTTTGTCTGTCGATTAGTTGCCAAAACTAAAGGTCTGTATGCAGCAGAATTTGTAATCCTGCCGATCCTTTCGGTTAGTTGTAAAAGCATGTAATGCTTCTCTGCACTTATATATCGCAGTCGCACACTCACCGTATACCAAATTCAAAAACCTTCGCTGATAACGCAGCCAATTCAAATCCCGAAACAGATGGCTTGGCGCCTTCCACTGCAACTGCTTCTTCACAGTTTTAACTCAAAGAAGCAGTTGCAGTGGAAGGCGCCAAGCCATCTGTTACGGGATTTGAATTTGGTGGTTTATCAATATGCAGGACCAAAATTGTTTCAAGTGCGTGCCTTTTTTAGGTATTTGAATTTTAGTTTAGTTGAAGGCCATTGATGGTGAAAAGGATAGAGTTGCAGTCATATATGACAAGGAGTTGATTAGGAATCTAGCTTGGGTTGAATGCCATGGAGAACATAAGCTGGTTTGCTACGTTTAATGCGATTGAGTACGGGATTCGCGATGATGAAACTCTTGTTTCGGTACCTAATTAGCAGATTGACAGTGTCATTTGGATACATCCTTGGTGATTAATTGATCAGTTTGTCCTTCTAGTTTGTTTTTCTCAGAACTCTATGTTTCCTCTTTATGTTTGATTAGTTGCTAAAAACTACCAAAGTTTGAAGCGCGTTATGTATTCCTATGAATGCACGAAGCTGATTGATCTAGTTGAATTGCTTCTTGACGGTTGTGGAATTGAAATTTGTGAGTCGTTGGAACAGAACAAACGACAATGGCAAGCACCTTCACTCAGAGCGCTTTCACCCCATTCCAATTACCCAGGGAATTGGGCAATTGAGTCCACCAAAACCCAAAAACCTTCTTCACCCCAGCCCAATAAGTCGGGCAAACATGGGCCCATCATCACCGAACAAAGCAGTTAGGCAAATGCCTGACCTATATGATGATGTCATGCTGACTTATTTAAACAAAAGACGAGCACTCTAAGAATCACATTTCATAGGTAGATAATCGTAATTTACCACCAGTTGTTTTTTTAAAAAAAATAAAAAAAAATCACCGTCCATAACTAGCTACCCTTTACGAATAACGAAAAGGTAAGGTCTTCGGGTTTGAACTCTCAGACTAAGAAACCATATAAATGAAGAATTGGAAATTTGGGGATGGATTACGATGCGGAAAAAAAATGGAATCGGTTTTTGGGGTTGGTTGAGCTGGAGGATCTGAGGCTGACAATGGTTGAAGAAGGCTGCTGCGATGGCGGTGGTGGTGATGTGAAAGAGGGAGGAGGAAGAGGGGGGAACTAAATTCCGTTTTTTCCTCCACCAAATAAAATAAAAATTATCGAAAATATACAGCAAAGAGAGGGAGAAGGAGAAGAGAGGAAGAGGTAGATTTTTCATTGAATGACCAAAGTAATTGACAACAGACATGCTTAGAATCGTTTTTATCGATTTTCAATGTCAATAACCAAAGTGACAAGTTATACTAATTTCAGAGTCATTTATTACTAAAAATACCCATTACATATACAAGCAGAATTGGAATTATGTTAACAAGTACAAATTGAGCATCTAATAGCACCACCAACCTCATAATTGGTCCATATTTTTGAGCTAAACAAATGTCTCTTGCAGATGATGTCAACTGGCCACCGAATTGATAGTTTTGTTTACTTGTCGCGTGCCGAAATTGTAGATTACAAAATATTATTAATTTACAAAAATTGACTTCATACAAATTAATTTAATTTTATTAGAAGGGTGAGGACATTGTCAATAATCACCCAAAGAATTGTTCGTTCTTCAGATAAATTCTAAGAAGGAACGTAATGATTTTACCTGGATATCTAGCATGAAAATATCATTTTTTTTGTTTTTTAAAGTAATTGAATAATTATTTTTTTATTGTTCGAAAGAGTGTAATTCCTTTTTATTTTGTCAAAAAAGAGTGTAATTCTATTGGAAAATAAGTTTTATTTTATTTTATTTATTTTTGTGGGTCAAGGGTTAGGATTCCTTGAGTATGCTTTATAATATGATTAAAATTCACTTGGAGTTCCGCTTCTTGCTCTAACAGAAAGACTTGTAGGAAATTTGGGTCGTTTTTGTTAGAAATCTGGCACGAGCCCGCAATAGGTTGCATCAACGTGCGTGTCATTAGTTTTTAATTTGGATGTTGAATTCATGATTATTTTGGATTAGGTTACTTGAGATTTTATGAAACATGATTAGAGTGTTGCTGACAGAGCATTTTTATGTTTAAAATTACTCTCAAATTGTTTGATTAAATGACATGGGATTTATAATGTGATTGGTTAATTGATATGGAGAAGTTTTTAATTTAGAGACCAGCTCCACCAAATAGTTCAAATTCGCTTGTACTGATAACTAAACCATAATGCGAGGTTTTTATGATAAAATTTGTCGTGAACAACTGTAACTCACAAATTATTGTAAGGAAAACTAATGAAAATAGTTTGAAAACTTTGAATTTTAACGATAAGGACAAAATAAAGGGTAAAGTGAATAGTATTATGATTGACTTTTTAGTGTAAAAATGTGATTTTTCGTTAAAGTGAACAGTATCGTGAGCTTTTTGTTAAAGTTCCCGAAATTTTAATGTTGTTGTTTTTAATCTTTTATGGATGGTAATAGTTTTGATTAATTTTAAAGGATCTTTGTTGTATAAAATGATTTAAAAGTTTTTTTTTATACCTTGCCCACTCAAAGAAAAAAAAATATAGAATATACAACTGGTTCAAAATCTCTCTCTCTCTCTCTCTCTCTCTCTCTCTCTCTCTCTCTCTCTCTCTCTCTCTGTCTCTCTAGACTAGTTTAGAATAAAAATATCACTTGTAATGTTTTTAAGACAATGCAATAGCAGTTTTATTATAACTTAAGAATTAATACAAATATCAAAGAGGATTAAAGATAACATTCAAAGGTCTTCAATCCAAAAAAACTTAAAAAAACATAAATACCAACTTGGCCAAATTAGTTGCCACCGTACTGTTAGATTTGAGAGCTAGACAACCCTGAGAATAAGGAACACATTCAAGTCTTGAAAGCATTCACATTCAAACTCAAGGGACTGAGATGACACTAAAACTAAAGGAACTTCATCTTGATAAAAAAGGTCAAGCACTTCGTGAATTGGTCTATGAGAATTTAGATGCACAAAACCTTCATAATGAACATGAGGACACTCTTTGACAACGAACACTGATAACCACAAAGTAGATCCAAGAGAAGCTAAAAACACACCAACACAAAATTAAAATACTAACTAAGAGATGCCCAAATAATCTCACGAAATAGGCACTTATTGATGAAAATACTAAGATAAAAAATAGAGATACAAGAATCCATGAAAAAATGAAGGAGGAATTCTATATAAATTAGGAGAGGGGCTACCACCGACTCCAAGCCGAAATAAGGAGCGGCAACTATGGAGTTTGTAGAGTTAGGACGGTAAGAGGAAAGCGACTTGCTTGTAATTGTTGACTACAAAAATCACCTAGCCTACGTGGCGCACAGGCCGAGTAATTAGTAAGCTAACTACGTCCTTCAAATGTGTGCGGGGCGTGCCAACTCGTCGGCCGAGGAGTAAAATGTGTTGATGTTGCATTGAGCGCGCTGCTGACTTTTATGTCTTGCGATTGCGGCCGAGAAAGGAACACGTCTCGGCCTTTGGGTTATAGAGCATGCAGACAAGGCTGCTATTTTTACGAAGTTCAGTATCAAATTCGGCTTTCAATGTGCCGAATGTAGTAACCTGGTAACACCTCACTTCGCCGAAAAGGCTAATGAGATGACCTCTGCCAAAAAAGATTCGAAAATCCTTCTTGACCGAGACTTGGATAGATAATCAGTCGGCCTCGACGCAGTGCTGTTTATCCAAACTGAAGGTGTTCCGAGGTCGGCTGATTCTACGGTGGTAGTGCTGTTTATCCAAACTGAAGGTGTTCCGAGGTCGGCTGATTCTACGGCGGTAGTGCTGTTTATCCAAACTGAAGGTGTGTCGGCGAAAAAGGAAATAAAAATCTCAAGGGTGTTGAGAGGTTTCGCGTAGAGCGAAAAATTGCGCAGGGCAGATTTGTGTGTTGAGTTGGACCTCTTGAATGTTGTACTTCCCCTCTATTTATAGCAGCAAGAACCTCCATGGACGGGTTAGAAATACATTTCGATTAGAACTCCTCAACCCAATCAGATCCTTAAGACGAGTCCAAAGATCCTTAGAACTAGTACTCCCTATAGCGCAAGAAACAGCAACAGGAGACAGTGTAGCAGTTATCAACTGCATAAGGGCACGATCATGCATTTTCCACACTTTATATTCATCAGTTTCAACAGGAGCAGAAGAATCACCAGAACTGGCTTCAGATGCAACAGAAGAGGAAGATGCAAAACGAGGAGGACAGGGAGACGAACCATCAACAAACCCCATAATACCATATCCCTCCAGCATTAATTCCATTTGAAAATGCCAATTAAGGTAATTAGAATCATCCAATTTGACATTCACAGAAGTAGACACAGAGGAAATCAACCCAGTAATCGGAGATTGCAAAATCTGAAGTTGCAAAGCAGTAACCATGTTTGTATTCAAAGAAAACAAAGAAAGAGAATACCGTTCTGTGATGCAGACAAAAAAACAAACACCTGGTGTGCAGCCGAAAACCACCCAGAAAACAAGAACCTTGAGTTGATGAAGAAACCCTAGAAACGGAAACACCAAGAAAAAAAACGAGTCAACACCAGAGTAGCAGACGAAGATATGGAGAAGACGGAAGGAACGAAGGATCGGATCTTTATGCGTGAGCAACAATGGCGATTGATACCATGTTAACACAGTAACTCAGATTCTATGAAGGTAGAGAGAGAGGAAGAAAGATACAGAGAAAGAAGATTGTAGAGAGAATTAGGAAGAAAAATATGATTGTATTGATATCTTTTCTTAATCAGTAAGCTATTACAATATGATGTATTTATCTATAGCAAACTGACTCTTCTAACAAACATAACAGACAAGCTAATCTGTTTACATGTGGCATCATCTCAGCCTTACATTCTTATACTTCTAACAGATAGATAATCAGTCGGCCTCGACGCAGTGCTGTTTATCCAAACTGAAGGTGTTCCGAGGTCGGCTGATTCTACGGCGGTAGTGCTGTTTATCCAAACTGAAGGTGTGTCGGCGAAAAAGGAAATAAAAAATCTCAAGGGTGTTGAGAGGTTTCGCGTAGAGCGAGAAATTGAGCAGGGCAGATTTGTGTGTTGAGTTGGACCTCTTGAATGTTGTACTTCCCCTCTATTTATAGCAGCAAGAACCTCCATGGACGGGTTAGAAATACATTTCGATTAGAACTCCTCAACCCAATCAGATTAAACTTCGACCAATCCTAATCTCCATAGAACTTTGAATCAAACCTCCAAAACAAACCAGGTTCATCTTTATGTCTTAGTATCCTTATCTATCTCGTTTAAGAATATGCCAAGATAATTATTATGATAAAAACCACAATATTATCCTTTAAAAAGTAAAATTATCTTTACTTCTTATTCAACGGTTGGGAATTATGCCCATTCAATGGTCTTGATTGCGCGGGCCGATATTGTAAAATCGGGTCCAAACAGTAATATAAAAACAGAAAAGTGTGTGGTCTTCCTAAAATGGTAGACTGTCCATTCTGTGTGTTAATACCAACTGATTTTCTTGAATATAAGCTTGATCTTTTATGGAAGGTTTCAATCATATGCTTCTTCCCTAATTGGTGTACCGATCGGTGGATGTTAGAAAGAATATAGCATTACTAACTACTTGTACTGATTTTAGTATGAGTTGTAAGTTGTACCGACCATGCAGGCACATTAAGAAAGTGTAAGTTGTACCAACCATGCAGGCACATTAAGAAAGTATAAATTGTACCAACCATGGCTTAATTTACACAAATTTACGTGCAGACTTTAAATAATAACGTTATCTATGACGAAAATTTGCATGGGGACGAACTGTTTCTCCAAATAGTAAGATTAAACTGTAACAGAATGCATGTGGCAGATGAATAAATTAATTAAACAAAATGCTATTGTTTAGAAGGGCATAATATATAATTAACAAGGATTAATAAGATACTGCAGTCTGCAAAGCATATACATTTGTCAAACAAAAAAATATTGATATATATTACTGTCCGGCTAGCTAATATAAAAGTGGCAGGCGGTGCTATTTTATTTGCTTTTCTTGAATAATCCTTCCTACTAATATTTCAAAGTCGGTTTAGCAGTCCGTTACTAAATTGATACCTAGTATTGTTTTAACTTAATCATTTGCATATATTGTTTGGTAAGAACTGAACTTTATCAACAAATATTTTAGCACAAATGAGAATGTCGCTGCTCAATATAAGTTATTCTGTCAAATTTTGGATATGAAATTGCACCCCTTCTTTACTTTATTCGTGTTTGTTAAGCCAAAGAGGAAAACTCAACATTCTACGAGATCTCGTGAATGTTATGAATAGAAGTGGCACACAAGGTTGAAACCATCAAACTTATTAAAGTTATCCGAAGAATTAAAAAAAAAAAAAAAAAAAAAAATAGTAGTTGGGATATATGTGCAACGCTTTCTGCTTAAGCTGTTCAAAGTCATCCTAAACTAATAGTCAGACTTGCAGTTATTATTGAATGCTCATGTATTTAGAAATTAATGGCATGGAATTATCACTAGTTAGAGATTAGTCAAGACAATAGAAAATTCATGTGGAACTCAATATTTGTCAAAATCCATGAGCTAGGCAATTCCAACAAGTAAAGGAAATCGTTAGGACGCTTCTACCGGAGGACAAGTTTATAATTAAAACAATGAGTTAATCAGCTAGTCTTATATAAAAATAAGAAGAAGAGGAAGAAGAACAATTGTTCGATGAGATAGACTTCAATTGATCCGTTACAAAGCATGTTAACTCTAGATAAAATGTAAATATGAGTCAGGTCAGTTGGCTAAAGTAATATAAATTAAGCCAATTGATCAAAACAGATAAAGAGTATTAGCAGTCGTCTTAAAACCATCCACGACCACCATTATCTATAATCTGTGTGTTTGGTTGAAGAGAATATTACACAAACTATGTATATATGACATGCAGTGATAATGGATCAAGATATGCGTTGAATATTACACACTTGATCTAATCAAGTCACGTCATTTCATTACTGAATAATAAGATAAGACTTTAAGAATCTTTCGTCTTATTATTTTGGAAGCTATTATTTTGGATTTAAATTGTCTGTCTGTGTCTATCAACCTTCCACGTTCAAACAACACCCTTGCCAAACCCGCTGTCACCACCACCACTACACCCCATTTTCCATTTCTCAAATCTCCCTTATATATATAAACAACTTCTGATCACCAAAAACATAAAACCTTCAAAAAATCCAGACAACAAAATTAGCTGAAGAAGCTCATCAATGGCAACAAACCTAGTTAGTTCATTCTTCCTTTGTCTCTCCTTTGCTCTATTCTTCTCACCTGCCCTTTCAAACATTCTCAACACGGGCATAGATTCATGGTGCAAAAAAACCCCCTACCCTGAAACTTGCAAATACACATTGACCCATGACCAAAAATCTCTCTCCATTCCAAACAAAATATCCGACTTCAAGAAGCTTGCAATCCAAGTAGCACTGAAAAGAGCACTCAAAGCTCAAGGTCACAACAAGTGGCTGGGGCAAAAGTGTAGAAACAAGAAAGAAAAGGCTGCATGGGCCGACTGTTTGATCCTTTATGAAGAAACCATCAACCTCCTCAACCAAACTGTAGACCCTGCCATAAAATGCACCGACTACGACTTACAAACTTGGCTCAGCACTGCCCTCACAAACCTTGACACATGTCGGGCCGGGTTCGTGGAGCTTGGGGTTTCGGACTATGTCTTGCCCCTTATGACCAATAATGTGTCCAAGCTCATTAGTAACACTCTGTCGCTCGGGAATAGCTCAAATGTTCCACCTGTGACAAATTTGTACACGGAGGGTTTTCCTAGTTGGGTGTCACCGGGTGATAGGAAACTGTTGCAGTCGACGCCTGCGGCGAATGTAGTGGTTGCACAAGATGGGTCGGGGAACTATAAGACGATCAAAGAGGCGTTGGATGTTGCAGCGAAGAGGAGTGGGAGTAAGAGGTTTGTGATACATGTGAAGAGAGGGGTTTATAAGGAGAACCTTGATATCAAGTTGAAGAATATTTTTCTACTTGGTGATGGGTTGAGGTATACAATTATCACAGGCAGCCGTAGTGTTGTAGGTGGTTCTACAACTTTCAACTCTGCAACTGTTGGTAAGTCATGACGCTCTCTCTCTATCTCAAGTCACAAGTCATTTGAAATGTCAAAATAATGTGGCGCCATTGACATTGTCTCGATAGATAATAATGGTGGTGTGAATTGTTGGCTTTCAAAAGAAACAAGTAAATAGAGAAGAAGAAAAAAAAAACCTTTATTTGACTCTAATATCTCACACAAAATAACATAGTCAGCAGTGTACGGGTAAGTAATTCATATTCTCTTATGTCTTAACCCCCCCGATTATACTAAACACTACCGACTTTATATATGTTTTTCATTCTCTTGCACTAGAACAATGAAAAGTGTGTGAAGTTGCTATGTTCATGTGTGTGTCTTAATCATCTAATAAAATGCTATCGTTTTTCTCTTGAAAATATTAGTCTAATCTTAAAAACCCATATTTATAGACCTTTGATTTTTGGGATTTTTGAACTTTAATCCTTGAAGAAGATTAAAATTTAATAAAAACCTGGTGTTCGTGAATAATGATTTTAGTCCCTTAATGTGTACTTAATTCAAATTCATATTATATTTTTGTTTTTATATTTAATAGATAACTTATTTAATGTTATTACATTAAATTTTAAATTTATTATCATGCACATTTTAATTCATTAATTTTATTTAACTTTATCTAATTAGTGTACCTAAACGTCTGTATCATAATATATTTTACTAAATTAGTGTGTCAAAATGCCCGTACCTAAATATATTGTAGTGAATTAGTGACACATAAGAAAATATGTAAAAATATACCGAAAATTCCGTACCTAACTATATGATACTAAACTAGTGTACCGAAATGTCAGTACGTAAATATATTACATTAAACTAGTGTACCGAAATATCCGTACCTAACCATATTATACTAATCCAGTGTACCGAAATGTTCGTACCTACATATTTTGTAATGAATTAGTGGTAGATAAGAAAATATGCAAAAACATAAGTGTACCAAAAAATCTCTATGAAAATATTTTCTTATATAAGATGCTTACCATAATGAGAATTAAAATTTATAATATTTTCATAAAATTTAAAATTATAAAATTATAAATAAATAAAAAACATTGAATACATATGTTGGCATTAAATAGAGTCTAGAGACTAAAATTAATTTTAAATTTTATATAAGGCATTTTTCTAAACTTCATCTTATTTAGGGATTAAAATCTAGTTTTCTATTAATTCATTTGGGTGTAATTACAGCGGTAACTGGTGAAGGCTTCATTGCTCGTGGCATAACATTCCGCAACACGGCTGGTCCAGAGAACCATCAAGCAGTAGCCCTCCGATCAGGCGCCGACCTCTCAGTTTTCTACCTTTGCAGCTTCGAAGGCTACCAAGACACCCTCTACACCCATTCCCAACGACAGTTCTACAAAGAATGCTACGTCTATGGCACCGTTGACTTCATCTTTGGCAACGCAGCTGTGGTTCTCCAAAACTGCATGATTTACGCAAGAAAGCCCATGAGTGGTCAAAAGAACACAATCACAGCCCAGGGACGAACCGACCCAAACCAGAACACGGGCATTTCTATCCACAACTCGCGTGTCCTGGCCGCACCGGACTTCAAATCGTCTGTCGGCTCAGTCAAGACATTCTTGGGTAGGCCATGGAAGGAGTATTCACGCACAGTTTTTATGCAATCTTTCTTAGACACCCTGGTTGACCCTGCTGGGTGGCTCGAGTGGAGCGGTAATTTTGCTTTGAAGACATTGTATTATGGAGAGTACAAGAACATTGGACCGGGTGCACCTACTAGTGGCAGGGTCAAGTGGGGTGGTTATCGAGTTATAACTAGTTCTTCAGAAGCATCGAAGTTTACTGTGAATAATTTCATTGCTGGAAGCTCATGGTTGCCTGCTACAAATGTGCCATTCACTGCTGGCCTTTGATCATAACATCTGATCATACCATTGCATAAATTGGCCCATTGTTGCATAATTATGTATCTAAGCTACTTGTTTGACAGTAATTGTTTAAATTGTTCTTGGATTATGGTATCGAAAATTACTTGATGGGAATAAAGAATTTTCGTTCTTGCCAAATTAAGATGTGATCCTGAATTTCTTTATTTTTCTTGGTTGCATAAGCAGCAAAGCCCACCACAACTAAGCAACAATCAAATGAGACTGAGTCGAGAAGGAGAAAATCAGAGTGATCAAATCAACACCCTTCGCAAGGAGAAAGGGCCTTAATGCGCCTCAAAATAAAATCAAATTGGGTTTGAGCTGGTGAGACTCAAAATTATTTTGAGATTTAAGAGAGGGTGTAGATACAAGATACCCTAAAATTTACCATAATCGGCTAAAAACGAGCAGCGATGTATAATGTATTCAATCAAAACACAGTTACACAACATTACTATTTCAATAATAATACAACACATGATTTTTATTTATTTATTAATATATCTTAAAACTGAGACATATCAATTATATTGTTCTCTTTTATTATAGCATGTGAAATAATTCACACGACTTGTGTTGTTCATAATTTTGCTTTGTGAAGTGGTAAAAATATTAGGATTCGTTTGGAAATACTTTAAAAATGATTAGAAGTGTTTTTGTTGAAATATTTTTTTGAATTTCAAAATATTTCAAGTGTTTTTCCATAATTTACTTACATTTTTATTAAAGATTGATTTCAAAAATATTTTCATCAAAAACGCTTTCACCCGTTTGAAATGCATTTCCAAATACTCCCTGAATCATTTTGAATATAGATGCAGTGACTATGGACTATAATCTTAATCATTTGAGCTTTCACTGTTCCAGCTTTATTTGTTCCGATTTCTTATTCACATGATCATGGTAATAATAGTCATTACAATTTTCGAGGTGACATAATAACGAAAATGCAATCATATATTCACCTGTTTTGTAATTATCTAATTTTTTTTAGGTAAGACTTATACATTGTGTTTCTAAATAAAGTGATCTCAAAACACTAAAAACATAATTATTTGAATCATAAACCACTCAATTGTCACTAATTTGTGTTTTCGTGCGTGCGTATGCCCAAAAGTTGTCAACCATGCGTCACATTCACAAATTTGCCAGCTTATCTTTTTTTTTTTTTTTACTTTTTTCTTCTTTTTTTTTTACTAATTTTTAGACTAATTGGGGCAAAACATTGAGAAAACACAGTACCAGACATCAAATATGGACCACATGTTGCAACCAAGTACCCGCATTTTTGCAGAGGAAGTAACCTCACAATTAGATGAAACTTGCATGCAACATTGTTTTACAGAATGAATTATATTAAGTATACCAACTTTTTTTAAACCAAGCTTGCAAATCATGTTGACACACCCTGACCCAAATCAAGGCATGTTGGCCATCACGTGAGCGTGACGTAACCATGTGCACAGGGCGGAAGCAAGATTAATATGAGGGATTACGAATGAATTAAAACCAAGCAACCACCAACCCAAACCAAGATAGTGTGTTAGTGCGAGAATTAAGAGTGTTATTACAGAACCAGAGCATAATAAGTCTAATGCAGTCAAGCAGAAAATAATGAGTGCAATTAACACCAAAGGGTGTCCTACATAATGAGTAGTCTGTCAGAACTGTTGGACAATCCTCATTAGCCACCAACGACAAAAGCTACCTAGAACCTGGAGGGGTGAAAAACAAAAGCGTCAGTGAGCAAAAACAAATCTTTTCAAAATCATTCCTTTCTCAAAAGTTATAACCCCTCTCCGTAAAACCTGTATAATTTCCCAGAAATAAAGTATATACTCATATACATATATATATATATATATATATCTCAAAATAATGCTGGAAAAACATGTATGTATGACATGCCAAAGTATCTCAACTGAACGCCAATCATAACTCTGAGAATGTGATTGAATGCCAGATAATTAACTCAGCTCTCGGCTGTATATATATAGCTCATACTCAATCTCAATAATCAACTCAGCCATCGGCTGTATATATATCTCATAATCAATATTATCATATCATGTATATATCTTGCACACAATTCAACACCACCTCTAGTGGTCTGCACAACATCACTGTATATAGAATAAATATGCTCTAGTGCTACAATCACATGAAGACTGTGCGAATAATCGCGGGTCACCTACGAGTCGAACCCACTTATAGTGGTCTATACGACAAGACTGTGCACCTAACTTAGATCCAAGGCGAGCATGCTGTGCGGGAGGTGAACATCACGTGAAAGACTATGCCCTAACTCCGGGCGGGAGCACTAATATCAAGGTGCATGTGTATGAGCTCTCAACACATCTTATCATTCATTCTCATCATACTCATCATTCTCATCATTCTCAATATATATAACTAACCTGGTACTTACCTGTGCATCCACAACACCAATCATAGATATATGCATTTATGAATGTATAATTAAAATGAATAGATACTCACATGGCATTTAAAAACGTATAAACTTTAAATTTCATTTTATGGGAAAAACAGTAATTATATAGGTATATACGGAAAACTAAAAGTCCACTCACTGGTAAGTAGCCGGGTCGTAATCCCCACGCCTAGCCTGGCTACGCTCGTCCTCGAGATAGGTCTCGCCTATATGAAAATTAATTGAAATAACGTTATTTAAGCACATAAACGGAACTTTGGAAATAACTTTTCATACATAACTCAATTTTGGTATTTGAATATACCAACGTGATCTACACAACTCCACGAACACCCAAAAAATTTAAAATAATTTTTCGAGCTTCCATGCGCGGCCACGTGACCTACACATTGACGACGTCACACTACAAGAAATCGAATTAGTATAGGCAAAAATATTTGCCTCTAAAAACCACCAATAGGGGCAAATATATAGAAAAATCGCCCCTAATAACAAAGAGTGGCGGAAAGTAGATTCGCCCCTAAAAAGGCCGTTGCTATTGTTATTAGATGCAAAAAAGGTCAAATATCCGCCCCTATATTTTTTTTTTTTGCCACGTTGGTAGGTTTTATGAATACACATAATTACAAGCAGAAACATCCGCCCCTAATACTTTTAATTATATAAAAAAAAATCGAGCAAATAAATACATCCGCTCATATTACTTTCATTTATATAAAAAAAACACAAGATAATAAATGCATTAATCCACCTAACGTCAGTTATTGGTTTTGAATTATTTAAACCCAACATGGTTCATCTTCATCTTTCCAGATCTCAAAACAATAGAATAATTTTTAAAAAAAATTACAAGAAAAAAAAATTTCTTCCTTCAATCTTCTCCTTTCTTTCAGTCTCAAGCTTTGTAGACCAGATCTCCAAGTGCATCTTCCTATGTTGCAGCAACGCATGAGTCTATATAAAAGCAAAAAAGAAAATGTAATGAACAACAAAGCCAAATTACAGAGTACAGTAATTTGTGTAAACAAACAAGAAAAATCAAACCTGAATTTCAATCAATTAAACATATAAGAAAACCGATAAACAAAGATTAACACAAGGCAATTACCTCTAAAATTGAAAGTTCTTGAGAATCTCTTTCTCACTATCAATCAAATTATATTTCTATCTAATTTATTCAGGAAATTCTCTTCCACTCTAAATTATTCAAAATCTCGTGAAGTGTGCCTGCAAAACAATTCAAGATGGAAAGAAACTTCAATCAAACCAAATAAAACGAGTTTTACCTTCTCAGTGACAAATCTTTCTTTCAGTCCTTCCGGAGTAGCAAAGGAGTAATAGACAATAAAAGATTATTAAGAAAGAAAGAAATAGAGGATGGATTGTGATCTGCACAAGAGAAAAGATGGGAAGAAAAATGAAGGAAAAATGGAAAATTGATAGATAGTTGTGCGGCAGTTGAAGAAGGGAAAATAGAAAAAAGAGGGGAAGTGGGTTTGTATTGGATTAGGGTTTAGATAATTGATGGTTTTTTTCCTAGTAAATAATAATATCCTTTTATTTTTATTCTTTGTAAATATTAATTTGTAATTAAATATATCCGCTTTAAATAGAAAGAAAAAAAGTTTAAATAAATAAGTACAAACATCCGCCCCTAATGAAAAAAAATTAATTAAATTAAAATAATTATCAGTTGAATTAGGGGCTAATTTATTCGCCTCTAATAGCTAAATAAAGTAAAAGCAGTGTTTTTCGCCCCTAAAAGTAATAAAATTAATAGAGGCAAATTATTATTTGTCTCTATTAAATTAACAAAGACAATTGCATGTTTTTGCCCCTAATGAATACTATTAGAGGCAAATTTTTATTTTCGCATCTAATATAATGCCCCTAATACTCACTTTTCCTGTAGTGTCAGTCAACGCCGTCAGGTATATTCTGTTAAGTCCTAACATAATCCGTCCAAAAAACTTAACGGAATATTCCGTCGTCTCCTACCTCTGATCTCCAGCGACCGTCGCTGGCGCCCGAATATGGGAAATTTTTAAAACTTCATATTTCACTCGATTTTCATCCAAATTTCATGAAATCAGTACCAAATTGAAGCTCTCAACTTGTAGAATAAAACCATACCTATTTTAGGACCTAATGATCACGGGTTCTCGCCGGAAAAACCCTACGAACTCGGCCAAACTTTAAAAGCTTCGTTCTCGACACTCCGACGTCCAAAACCTTCAAACGAACTACTCCGAGCTTCCTAAGAACCTCCTTAAGCTCCCTATGAGCTTAAAAACTCCTAAAAATCACGCAATAAAATTTGCATGAACAGTGCATGTACGGAGGTAGGATTTTTCACGTGAAAACGAAGGTTTTCTTACCTGAAACTGGTGTCAATGTACTCGTGAGGTCCCAAGCAATACAATGGTGACCTTGGATCCTTCGAGCTGCAAGGTTTGGGTAGTCTTTGGCGTTTGTCTGTACAAAAATGGAAGAGAGAGGAAGAGAGAGTCCGAGAGAAAGAGTACGGGAGAGAAGAGAGATAGTGTGATATTGGTTTGTGTGTGTGGTCCAAAATTAACCAATTACAAACTAAGGAAATCTTAGTTATAATTGGTCCCAATTATTTAGGGTACCAAATAATTGGCCAAAAACTAAACCAATTACATAAACACATAGCCATCACTCAAGGGTACTTACGTCAATTCACAACGTCGATAAATAATTTTCGGAACGGGCTGTCACAATGTCATGTGTTATTAATAAAATAAATAAATACGTTAATAAACCACTAAGTAATAATTCAACCATCAACAACCACATTATTAATTTACAAAATTTGATCTCAATAGTTAGTTTCACTCGCATTACTAAGAATATGTTTAATGTTTATTTGACTACATGAAAATGTAAAGGTTACATTTTTAGGAAAACTAATGAAAATAACTTGAAAACTTTGAGTTTTAATCAAAATGACAAAAAAATTGTTGTAAGTGAATAGTACCATGAGTGACTTTTCAAAGTAAAAACATCATTTTCGTTAAAAGTAAACAATACCAAATTTATATGCTTATCTAGCTTCGCGTTTACTAATACAAATTTATAAAATAGAAAACTTCATTTTAATTCTTGGTAAAGATGACTTTTAGATTAAAACCATGAGTAAGATCAAAATCTAAATTTAGTCCCTTGATACATTAATAATGTTATATATATATATATATATATATATATATATATCTCTACCTAGCACGAGGCATTTTGGGAGCTCACTGGTTTCAGAGTTCATCAGAACTTTGAAGCACGTGAGAGCACTCTCATGATGGGTGACCCACTGGGAAGTTCTTGTGTGAGTTCCCAAAAACAAAATCATGAGGGCGTGTTCGGGGCCCAAAGCGAACAATATTGTGCTACGGTGGAGTCGAGCCCGGGTTGTGGTAAGGGCCTAGGTCGGGATGTGACAATTTGGTATCAGAGCCAAACCCTGGCCGTTGTGTGCCGACGAGGGCGTCGGGCCCCTAAGGGGGGTGGATTGTTAGATCCCACATCGCCCAGGGGAGTGATCCTTATATATATATTCTCATCTCTACCTAGCACGAAGCCTTTTGGGAGTTCACTGGCTTCGGAGTTCATCGGAACTCTGAAGTTAAGCGAGTAGCGCGCGAGAGCACTTCCATAATGGGTGACCACTGGGAAGTTCTCGTGTGAGTTCCCAAAAACAAAACTGTGAGGGCGTAGTCGGGGTCCAAAGCGGACAATATAGTGCTACGGTGGAGTCGAGCCCGGGTTATGGTGGAGGCTCAGGTCGAGATGTGACAAATAACCTCATTTATTAATTATATTTTGATTTTTTTAAAATTATTTATCTTTTTCTTTCTAATTTTTAATGTATTAATTTTAGTTCATTATAATTTTTATTTTCATTTCATTAATCGTAATATATTTTGTTGTGAACATTTAGATAAACTAATTTTTGTTATACAATATATTTCGATGTACTTTATTTTCTTCATTGAGGTATATTAAATTCATTATAATACATTTCGGTGCATACATTTAGATACATATATTTTGGTATATACATTTTGATACAAACATTTAGGTACATTAATTCAATATAATACATTTCGGTACTAACATTTTGGTGCATACATTTCAGTACACACATTTATGTCATATCCCGGCCCGGGGCGGATCACTTCCCAGACCTGCTCTACCACTGTAGCACGATATTATCTGCTTTGGGCCCCGACCACGCCCTCACGATTTTGTTTTTAGGAACTCATGAGCAACTTCCCGTGTGGGTCACCCATCATAGGAGTGCTCTAGCCCCGTTCTCGCTTAACTTCGGAGTTCCTACGGAACCCGAAAGCCAATGAGCTCCCAAAAGGCCTCGTGCTAGGTAAGGATGAGAATATACATTTAAGGATCACTCCCCTAGGCGATGTGGGATGTCACAATCCATCCCTCTTAGGGGCTCGACGTCGTCGTCCGCTGTGGGCCCGGACCACGCCCTCACGGTTTTGTTTCTAGGAACTCACGAGCAACTTCCCAATAGGTCACCCATCATGGGAGTGTTCTAGCCCATTTCTCACTTAACTTCGGAGTTCCTACGGAACCCGAAGCCAATGAGCTCCCAAAAGGCCTCGTGCTAGGTAGGGATGAGAATATACATTTAAGGATCACTCTCCTAGGCAATGTGGGATGTCACATTTAGGTATATTAATTTAATATTAATACATTTCCAGCATATATTTAGGTACATACATTTCGGTACTAACATTTAAATATATTAGTTCAATATAATATATTTCGGTACACATATTTCGGTACTAACATTTAGGTACATTAATTGAGTCTTTCAAGTTTGAAGAATGTACATTAATTATTTGTGTATTAAAATTTGTGTATTAATAAATTAAAAAATAAATTAACTCTTTTTTGGTCAAAAAATAAATTAAAATTTGTGTATTAATAAATAAATGTACATTAATTATTTTGAATTAAGGACACATTAGGGATTAAAATCAATATTCAATCTAACACCAGGTTTTTTTTTAAATTTTAATCTTCTTGATGGATTAAAGTTCAAAAACCCCTTTATAAAACTCTTTGTAGATGCTCTATATATCCAACTTTGAAACGTCAATCCCTTCATATTTCAGTCCATTCAATAGCTTACAATACTCTCTGAATTAGAGTTGGTTTAACAGCGATTTATTTTGCTTTTTATCCAATAATATGGGTACAAATTAAATAAAAACTATGGGTACATATTAAAATTCAAAATTATGGGTACAAATTAAAATTAAAAATAAAAAGAATATTGGTACAAATTAAAAAAGGGTACAAATTAGAAATAGAAACATATGAAGAAAAAAAATGCAAAAAGATATATATGGAAATGATTAATAAGTTTTTCATTTTTAAAATTGACAAATGATGACTTGTAAATAATTTTAATATTTAAAAAATGACATGAAAATTAGTCAAGAGACTTTAATCAAAAATGAAAAAGAAATAAGGTTTCAATTAATGAGAACGAAAAATAAAGGATGAGAATCTAATTTATCCATGTATGTATATATATATATATACATATATATATATATATATATATATATATGTATACAGGGCCTTTAAGGGGAAGGATCCCTATTTTTTCAAAAAAAAATGGGGACATGCTCTCCACCGTTAGATTGGTTTTAATGAAATTGTGTGGTTGAGATTAAAATACAGGTCACACAATCTCAATCACACAATTTTATTAAAGTTAAATCCAACGATGGGGTGCGTGTCTCTATTTTTTTTTAAATGGGAATCCCTCCCCTTAAAGGCTTCCTATATGTACGTGTGTGTGTAATCCATGTTGTTTTGCCTCTTCATACAACATATATAATTCCAATATATAAAAATATAATACCAATATATAATTTTGTAAGAGTAATATTAGATCAACTAAGTTTACAAAAATAAACACATTAATCAAAATTTAGGTGATAATTTAATCATTAATAAACATTGCATATAATTTACAAAATTTAGCAAGATTTGTTTTTTTAGCAAGATTATTTTCACAAATTAAATTAAAACAACAACTACGTGGGACTCCTCCAAATATGTGGTTTATACGAGGTGGGACCTTGAGACGTAGGCATATGATTAGATGACATACAAGTGGGGCCCAAAGAGTATTAAGGAAGCCGCATTCTTATTGGTTGCGGACAAGTTCAGCCACCCAAATGGCGACACGTCGATGTAACAACGGACCTTCCACTGAAAACGTTCGGACGGAACAATGATGTTTCTCATCCGTCATCATGAAAAAATACGGGACCTACATCAATACTCAAATCTCACCACTATTTTATACTACCTACTTCCATTCTACAAAGGGTAATGTATGTTTCACTTTTTAGTATTTTAATCTCAATTTTTGTAATAAAATTTAAGTACGAGTGACCATACATCAAACTGAATAACCATCTTTATGATCATATAAATTTATATCAAGATTATGTGTGCAAATAAATTTGGTTCTTGTGGCTAATTTAATTAATAATACGAAATCGGCTTTCATTCTCTTGTTAATATCATTGATTAGTGTAAACAACTTATAACACACATAGTTGATTGCGAGGTAGTACATGTCTACCGAGAGAAGAACATGGTAGTAGATGACATTGTCAATTGGAGCTATAATATGGACATTCGTTACCATTATTTTGATAATTCTTCTGATTGGATTCGAACTCGATTATTTGATTATACGATGGGAGTTCCTAGGACTCAAATTATCTGTAATAATTCTTTGAGCTAGTTTTTGGGGTGATCCACCCCTTATGTTACCAAAAAAAAATTATGTCATTTGATTTTTTTTCATATAAATTTATATCATTTGATTTTCTTTTCATAATAATATCTTGAACGAACTACACGGGAATTTTCAAACAACCAGGTTTTATTGCGGTAATACACTTAACTGATTATACATTGTTATATAAAAAAGTTAATTATATAACAATACTTAATTGATCTAGTATAACATCGCAATAAATTCTCATGAAAATAATTAAATAAGTATGTAATTGGTTTGAAATAACTATTCTAAGAAAGTTTGTCCTCGCTCACACAAACCCTAACTGAACATAGCCAATGCACTCACGCACGTGGTTGATATTTTTCCATGCTTCTGGGTTTTTTGCATTGCGAGGGGAGCAGGTTACTGACTGCCGAGTCTGAGAGGGAAGAGAAGTGTGCTCATTCTACAAACCCAACAGTAGGACCCAGTAAGGCCTGTGGACAGGAGGGCCTACCAAGTGGACCACGCGAGCTGGGACCCAAAGACACAACTCAGCAAAAGACACCTCTCCCCTTCGTCGTCCCTGCCTCAACTTGCGAGCTCAATGATAGTGGCTAGCCCACGCCGGATTGCCAAGCCGTCCAGGTCATCATTCCCCTCCCCATTGGGCCCCGCATCCCACCACACTTTCCTCCCCTTACTTTACTCATCCCAATTCCTCCAAAACCTTCCTCAACACACTCGGTCCCCTTCGACTCCGCTCAGCTCAGCTCCGCTCAACTCCGCGGTCTAAAGAAGCCATTTGGAGGACTGTCTCGTTCCGGATGTTAGACGTCGGTTACTGGGTCCCACTTCTATTCTGGAAAACCACTCGTGCAAAAACCCTAACTAACAACACCGTCAATGCGAAAGAATGTAGAACAACGTTAGTTAAGTAGAAAGTTGCCACCGATGCAGGCCTTCCTTTTTCGATGGAACAGGGAAGGAGAGGACGCTGTTAGAACGGGGCTCGAGCTTCGTTACGGTCGACTCAGCTGATGAAGAGCGTATAGGACCATAGGTAGATATTTTAAGACCGCTTATAATGATGACAAGGGAAGCGTATAGGTCACGAGCAAGTCTGCAGATCTCAGTAGAATATGGGAGTGCTAATTTCACCATCAGTTTCATCAAAATTCAGTTTCACTTTTTAATTTGCGGTTTGTCTACAATATACCAGTGCATAAGAGACACTAATGTTTGAACAATTAGCTAGAGTTAGGCTAACAAAATTCACAACCAGTACAATGTAGAATTTTTCGAAGCTAAAAAATACATGTTAAATAGGCTAAACACACATTACATCATCAAACGTATGCTAATCATGTTCTAGAAATAATTAATCACGCACCCGAACCTGTTACTGTAATATGTGATGAACAACACCATAATTAAGTACAATGTATGTTGGAGAATTATTGTGAAAACGTAATGGTTAATTAGTTTTAATTGGTCTTGAGCCAGAACCATGTCTGCCGAACCGAATTAATAATTTCTTCAACAACACTTTGAATTAATCGTCCATGATTGTTGCGAAATTTAGCTCTATTTAATTTCTACTTTAATTATATGGAAGTTATAATTAACTCAACTGAAAACAAACCTAATAATAAGAAAGATCAGTAAAACCCTAGAGCCAATTACTAGTTATCCAATTACATGTGTCGTAACCCCGAGAAAAAAGTAAAGAAACTTGCAAGAAACCATGGGTCACGACTCACATGGACGCAGCACAACACCATGATCATGATCGTAAATTTATTGGGTTTGAGAGTTGAAAAAAGAAGGATGATCGAGGGGTGTAAGTAAATGGTAGGGACTGAAAATAGGTTAGAGTAGCTGCTAGGGCCACCATGCCACATTTGTTTGTGACTTTTTGGCTGGTGGCTGTTGCAATACGTCATCATTATATCCCTAGCTCCTCATATATCTTTCTTGTTCTTGATCTCTAATTCCTCATCTCTCTCTCTCTCTCTCTCTCTCTCTCTCTCTCTCTCTCTCTCTCTGTGACAGTCTTTGTCACTGGCATAGTGACCCAGCTAGCTCATAAAGACAAACAATATTGTATATAGATATATATACATATATGGGGTTGATTAGGGTTTCGGTCTCTATCACTATCAGTGGCGGGTAGAGGTGGCAGTAGCGAAAGAGCTTTGCTTCCTGTTTGATCAGCCAGTTTTGGCCACCCTTTTTTGCCGGCCTAATCTTTCCCCGCAATCTAGCTTTTCTCGACAGTGAGAGACAAGACAACGAAGCCTAAGACATTAACCAGAAGCTATATCTTCGTTTTAAGGGTTTTTGTTATTATTTAACCCTACTTGATCTCTATTCTTCCATTCCTCAACTCTTCCATTTTCTTGGCCTGTCTTTCTTATTTTCTCGGGATCCAAATAATCCCGACAAGTCGACACTGCAGTTTTTGGGGACCAGAAAACAAGTTCGTGTGCAATTCGCGAGGGCAGTACTGATATAAATCTTATAAATCACTGACATGTTCTGCTTGGCTGTCCTTGTTTCTTACCTGGTATCTATGAGCTCCTATATAGTTTGAAGCTGTGAGGAATATTAACACACAACCGATCAGATCTGTGGACTGCAAAGCTAGAGACTCTTGTTGCTGTCCTGTAAGTTCTCTCTCTCTCCCTCTCCCTCTCCCTCTTCATGAAATTCTACTTCTTTGTTCAAGTATTCTTGAGTTGAATTCTTAATTTGTGTGTTAGCTTATCAATATTATATGGATCTTGAAGAGTGTTTGCAGCTAGGGTATAAGCATGTTCTTCATCAACCAGTCCCAAAAAAACAAAAATCTGGCTTTCCTTTTTTTACATGATCTAGATTCTCATCGACCTTCTGACTCCATCAACAATTTTAGTAAAGTAGAACCTATGTGGAATGATCAGTTATGTTATTTTGACTTCTTTCGTGTTTCTTGCCTGCACCAAGATCTATTATCAGAAGTATATATAATCATCATACAGGAAAAGGATTTCTCCACATGCTTTATTGCGAGGATGATCTGAAGCATCATTTTCTCCATCAGAAAATATATTTCGTGTGAATTATATAGCATTGACAATGAACTCCCCAAAAAGAACCCTTGTTTTTCACGAGTTCATTCATCCAATATTTGAACATTCATGGTTACATTGTCACTTTTAGTTATCACCTTCACAATGGATATTTTCCCTCATTAGGTCAAATGAACTTTTAATTAATTAGGCAGTAGTTCAATAGTTAAGTTTCAGAAGCATCAAACGATCCCAGTCGTCACTCATCCGATCGAGCTCATTTTTTTTTTGTTAAAAATCAGACAAAACAAGTCGCCATTGATTCCGTACAAAGAAAATGTTGCAAATGTATCGTGTACTGATTTGTAGGCTTCTCTTATTAAATGCAAGGAAAAAGGGGATAATTAGCAGAAAATAGCCAGGGACTCCTTCACGCTAAAACTTTTATGGTTAATTAAAGACCTCTGGGTGAAATGAAGTACAGAGTTTAGTTATGTGAATACTTTGATTGAGTTTGACATTGAACTTTGAAGCAAGAGATGACTATTTGGCATGCACACGTGTATTTGATTAGGGCTAAAGTACACTTAATAACGGAAGTTAAATTCCATTGAGGTGATTCTTTAGGGTTGTGTTTAGCACAATTTACACTTGGTTGAATATTGTTTCAGGATAAAACTTTACATGCATGCATGCCTATATGATCAGTATGACAAATAATTTTCAGGACCGAAGACCAAAAGCTGGACAATATGGAAACTTTTTCACACGTTCCCCCTGGTTTTCGGTTCCATCCGACGGATGAAGAACTTGTTGATTACTACCTCAGGAAGAAGGTTACTGCAAGAAGGATTGACCTTGATGTTATTAAAGATGTCGACCTCTATAAAATTGAGCCATGGGATCTTCAAGGTATATATAAACATTATCACAATCAAAATATTGGTGTCACTTCAGTTTATCTAATCAAGAATTCATTTCAAATGGACAACTACTAATATCTCGGTTACATAAACTTGTAAGTACAGAACTATGCAGAATAGGGACAGAAGAACAAAACGAATGGTACTTTTTTAGCCATAAAGATAAGAAGTATCCTACTGGAACTCGAACAAATAGAGCCACCGCTGCAGGGTTTTGGAAAGCCACAGGAAGAGACAAGGCCATTTATTCAAAGCATGACTTAATTGGCATGCGGAAGACCTTAGTGTTTTATAAAGGTAGAGCCCCAAATGGTCAAAAGTCCGATTGGATTATGCATGAATACCGCCTTGAAACTGATGAAAATGGAACTCCACAGGCAAGAATTTAAATTGCTCATATTTGTACATGCCGTCATATTTGTACCATCTTCACTGATCATGTATTGTATTACTTTTACAAGATAGCACACTTTGAATGGTCAGTTCAAATGGTACAAATAAATGTATATTTCTTATTACATTGTGTTCATACTCTATTCTTGTGCAATTTAAGCAGGAAGAAGGATGGGTTGTTTGTAGGGTGTTCAAGAAGAAAATTGCAAGCATGAGAATTAAGATGAGTGAAAATGAGTCACCATGTTGGTACGATGACCAAGTCTCCTTCATGCCAGAATTGGACTCACCAGGGCACAACTCTAGCTCTATGAACATGAACATGGTGCCATACCACCACCTTCCTAATTATCCATGCAAGAAAGAGCTTGATCACTTGCCCTTTCAGGTTCCCCACGAGCACTTCTTCCAGCTCCCTCTTCTCGGAAGCCCGAAACTAGTTCAATCATCATCAGCCACAGCTGTAAGCAGCTCCAACTCCATGGCACCTCATGCATATAGTATCGACATTAACCACACTTGCACTTTTCAGTCGTCGGATCAAGACCAAAACTTTCATGGTGTAGTCTATGGTAACAGTAGTAATGACGATCATCAGCGAGCAGTAGATCAGATGACTGATTGGCGAGCGCTGGACAAATTTGTAGCTTCACAGCTCAGCCAGGATGATGCTTCAAAAGGAAATAGCTACTCGTGATATTACATGCCCTATTAATAAGATGTCTATATCATGTATCAGACAAATATGGATTAATACTCAAACATTCGGACAAGCAAATTGACAACCACCAGTTGTCAATTGAGTAAGTCACACCATATGATATTAATCATTTAGTAGTATATATATATATACTGATCATAGGATTTAAGTACATTAGGGAAAATCGAGAGGATATTGATCTCAACATTTCCCTGTACATAATAAAACTACTGCATCAACATTGTAACTTAATTAAACTCTAAACACCTGTTTGTTTGAGTAGTAAGTTAACTCCATCAAATTAGTCATCAGTTTGAAATTTCTACATCTAGTAAGCAAGGGAACTGTGGAGCTGAGTTTGCTGGAAGAAGTGAAGTTGATGAAACATTGTTAATTGGCATGTCACGGGCTTTATCATGTGCTACCTATAGCTAACAGCCATGTACGCTGTTAATGAACTCGACCAAGTGGTCGATTGATTGTAGAAATATCACTTTGTATGTCAATCGAATGAAATTAATGTTACTCTATATATACTAGAGTTATGTATCTTTGTTATTAATTCTTTTCAACAGTTCAGGAGTATGTAACTCAGTTGGTTAAGAGAGACCCTGAGTTTGAATCCCTCTATTGCTCGTATAAAAAATATATATATTTTCAATATTGTATGTTTCTACTGGAAAAAATGTTTTTTAGCGAAAATGGTTAATGAGATTGGCATAACTCCTTACTTTGGCCCCTGACATTGAAAATCGATAGAAGTGATCCTTGAGTTTGTCAACCGTCAATCATTTTGTTCATTCCGTGGAACGTCTGTTAAATAGAAAGTCAAGTGGAGGGGTTGATTCAAAAATACCCTCAATTTAACAAAGATTTCTCATGGAAAGACCAAAATGATGACAGTGGACAAACTCAGGGACTACTTTGATCGATTTTCAATCTTGAGGACCAAAGTAAGGAGTTATACCAATCTCATAGATCATTTTTACTAAAAAACCAAAAATAATAATAAAGTATGTTTCTGCTTCACTAGAATAGTTGTTTCTTCTTTTTTTACTGTGCTTACAAATTTAGCACCAAAACATTAGTGGAAAGAGGATCGTGTGCACCGATTACTTATCTATATCATGATATCTTATATGAGGGCCGGAAAAATAAAGTTATATGTTACGTGAATGATGAATATTTGCTTTGCTGTTAAGCTTGGCAAATGCAATTATGTTACATTTCATTCTTTTTAAATCGTAGAAGGCAAGTATATGTAACTGGATCAATCAGCAAGACCACATATAGATATCCATATAGTCGGCACCACAAGAGGGTAGGTTTTAAGCGCTGGCAGAGTATGCTTAGATATTATAATATGCAAATTATACACATCGCCACATGTCATAGTCTCTTATACAATAGTGAAGTTTCATTTTTTTCATTATGCTCACTATAATTAAAGGGTGATGCTAGTTGGATACACGAACTTATAACACACTTGCAGACACACCCTCTAATATTGGTGAGACTCACGTACAATAGTAGCGCCCGCCTTTATTAGACAACGTGTCAACGAGTGTGTCAATTTTGTTTGTCTAAACAGTTTTAATATTGATAATTAAATGCTCAAGTTCTAAGCTAGCTACTAGCATGAGGAGTTGAAAAGGAAAAACACTAACTCCTACATGAAAATGAAACGTGCAACCGACCCAGATGACTATGGATCCGAAGACCCAAAGACTGCCAAGCTTTCCTTGATATATTGACAGGCGAAGAAGCTGAACTTGATACTTAAAACTTGGAACTTCTTCAAAACAAAAACAAAAAAAACAAAAACAAAAAAAAAACATAGAAAAGAATATGAACTACTAACCTACATATGGGGGATCGTGGATGTGTGACAAAGATAAGCTGGAGGCAATTTGCACCAAAGCAAAAATTACACCCAGTTGCTAAATATAGATCAGTTCTATATAGTAGGGATTGGAGAGCTTGATTAGATACCCTGTGTTAATTTGTAGCAATGGCATGCAAGCTACCTATTTATTTGGATAGACCATTTAATTATTTACTTGTTGCCAAGCCATGGCTTGAAAGTCCCTTTCAAGCAATGAAAGTTTTGATGCGACTGCGACATACTCATTAGGCATGTGAGAGAGAGAGAGAGAGAGAGAGAGAGAGAGAGAGAGAGAGAGACAGGAGAAATTAATTTAAGTCAATGAGGAATTCTAGGATGGAAAAGTAAAGTGAAGTGAGCATATAGCCAGTTGGTTTGACGACATTGAGTTTCTGTTTTGTTAGATTATTAGAAGAGATTTCATGATCGACTCATATAGATGCGAGGATATGATAATATAAATTTGTAGTGAGTTAGATACTACGTTGTGGCTGATTTTGAATTACTTGGGTAAGTTAACCACCAATTGTAAGTGAATAACTTATTGTTAGTTAAAACAAGAAGTAATCCGTGCAAAAGAGATTGTTACCCATACACAAGACATGAATAGAACGAGACTATAGAAGGTGGTAATACATGTAAGAAGAAATAATTAGAGCAATGGTCCATGAATTTTAACTCAATTAGAGTTTTGGTCCCTAACTAGAAATGCGTGAGTATTGGTCGTCGAACTTGTTATAATGTGGAGCAATGGTCTTTTTGGCTAACTCCGTTAGAACTTCTATCCATTTTTGCCCCTTTAAACTCCTTTGGAACAAGAATCTAATGGAGTCAGCCGAAAGAACTGTTGCTCTACATTATAACAAGTTCAATGCTCAATACTCACAGATTTCTATAGTTCAAGGACCAAAGCTCCAAGTGGGGCTAAATTAAGAGGTTGTTGCTCCAATTTTGTCTATATGCAATTAGGGTTTTATACATTTATCAAATTCTTGCTTGCGAAAGAAGTTAGGATGATAGCTCCCAGTGTACTCATAAGTGATGTGCATAAGCACGCCCACAAACAATTAATCCACATCATACTTATCCATGTGACTCCTATCATGTTCTTCAATTAACCCTATAAATTTAACCCGTTTCTGAATCCGGTCCCCACCCTAACCACATGAAGCTCGTTGCTAGGATCAAATGAACGTAATAAACTAATTTAGTTGATCTAACGGATTAAAATGAATTAAAACACTTTCAAATACTCTTTCAAAATGCGCTTTTCTAATCAAAATTTTGACATGGTGTAAGATTTTATTTTTATTTTTAATACGATCGCAAAGCGAGTGCACTAAGCCAATAGAAGAGTGGATCACCCCATAAGAACTCACTTGAATCCCCCAATCTATCGACTACAAGTTGGTTTGGGATCCCGGTTCAAGCAGGAGAACGACATCCGGGAATGGGTGATAATACCCCATAGGCTAAGAACCAAAAGAAGGATCAGGCCCGAGGAGGGGTTCGTGTTTTGATTAGCTAGTTGGTGAGACAGTAACTTACCAACAAACCATAATATGACGAAGATATATCATGAGTACAAGAACACATGCCGAATTAGACGGCCCAACATCTTCATGGAACTTAAGTGCCGGTCAAGGCCCACATTGTTAAGGGGCAAACTCATGGGATAAACAATTCATCATAAGAAAAACACATGGGAAACTTGAGTAAAACGAAGTCAAATGGTATAATGTTGATTGAGAATATCATGAGACTTCAAATCATGAGTCGACATAATAATTCGAAAGAGACGCACCGAAGAATGTTGGATCCGAAAGGACCAATTACAACGCTATGGTATGGGAAGTATCGCCGCAGAAAACTATGAAACAAGCAAATGTCCGTCGCTAAAACCACCCAAAACCCAAAATGTACCACCCATGACATGTATTTCGACCCTCCAACAATTCAGCACGAAAAAGCCGCCACTGCTCGGAATCAACTGTCGCCGTTAATGAGCTCATCATCTAAGAGTACAGACCAAAGCGAAGAACGCGGCTAGCAGAGAGATGAACAGCCTCCAATGTCCCCCGGGAATTGATGTTGCAGAAGAGTGCTTCTGCTCCCTGAAGATGCCAAAGAAAGAATATTAGATATCATCTAGAGGAAGAGAGGGAGATAGAGAGAATGAGAATTGTTAAGCATACTTCTGTCTGCTGGCTAGAGCACCGCAATACAGAACGTTATCGGGCACACCAAACTCTGTTTCTCCGTTCTCCTCAGGATTGACGATTCTCAGATACGTCTCTTGGCCAAGATACCATCTATCAAGGTTTTGAGTTCTGAGATTCCACGCTCCGGGATTGTCAAGCGAGACAAACACCGCTGTCCATGCCCCAGGGAGAACCTACACAATTACAAAACAGAAACACTTAATGCAAGACAGAAAACAAGCATATAAGCATGCATGCGTGCATGAACAGACTGGAAGCATTCATTTCAGAAATCACACGCTAAAAGCGAACCTCGCAAACATCTAAACATTTGCATTTGACTCGAATGTATAACCAAAATATTTGCCACACGGACCATCATACAACTTTTTTCTAGAGTTTACATTTAGTTCCTTCTCTATATTTTTAAGACTGGGCAGAGCCTGCTGAAAGCAGAAGGTAACAAGAAAAGCAGATAATCTGATAAAAATACAAACCTGTGCAGTGCATCGAGTAACCGCGTCCCACCTATTATATATATTTCTGCTGTTTTCAGTCCAATCGCCATAGCCCATCCTGCACACAACAAATTACTTTCTCTAAACACCTACTGATTTAAAAGAAGCTGATATGAAACGATACAAACGAACATAGAACTTACCCAACCAAGAAAAAGAAATATCCATCCAAATGGAAACTCTGCACTGTGGTGTCATTGTTCTGGAAAATGATTTCAATAAAACCCTTATATGTAGCATTGATGACAGATACGTCTGTTCGGGGGGTTCTGTTAAGTGGCTTATTGGGGAAATCAAGCTTATAGGCTCCTCTAACTTTATTCTGATCAGCAAGCCTGATTGGTGTGGTAAGGTTGCCAAACGAGATTCCATTTAGCGCAGCACGCAGTTTCCCACCAATTGTCTGTGGTGGAACAGTCTTTATCACGTATGAATCAGTGACATTAATTTCACCGTAGTGAAATGATCCCTGAGGATTAGGGCGAGCGCCACTTGCAGATGTATTTTGCCTAGCAATAAAAAGCCAAAGACTTGAGACAAATGAACTAGTAACCAACTACTCTGAGACTTTACCTAAAACCGAACAGTTAAGGGGAAGGAATGGAGAAAACTCAAAGTGGAATCCAATATATCCATGAATGAAAACAAGGTATAATGCGAAGCGAACCATCTGTTCAAGTTGATTCAAGATAAGAGAACTGATCCTTATAAGCAAACTTTTAACATTCAACATCTTCAAGGAATATAAATCTTCAAAAACAAACCTGATACTCAATGCCTGGTTCACCGACCACCACTTGTCATAAAAGTCATTGGGAGGGTCAGGGAGAGGGCCACTTGCCGGTCCCTTAGAGTTGGAGTAGTGTAAGACAGCAACACCCGTAACCCTCTGCCAAAGTGATTCATTTACAAACCTCGCACTTGCAACAATGTAGTAATCACTACTGGCATTCTGATCCATGGTAATAAGAAATGAATATGACTGTCCAACATGAATATCAAGCTTCGTATAGTTTTGTTGCATTGTATAACATCCCTCTGTTTCAGCTAAAAGCAGATTGTGATTCTGAATTCTGAAGTTCAAACTTGTTGAAATACCAACGTTGTGCACACGTACTCTATACGTCTTTCCTGCCAAACACAATAATTTGAAACAATTATCAAAGAGAACACAAAATATATCACAGAAGTAATAATATCGCACCACATGTTTCACCATTTCATGTCTCCCATTCTAAAAACTAGGAAATCGAAAATCGATTAACGATCTTTATGATGGAAAAATATGCTTCAACGTATCAAAAATAGACAGGCAGTGCATAGAAGGATGATAGTAGAATCGAATTATCAACAAAATGAAGCTAAACGGAAAGGACCGAATACAGAGTTATACATTCATGGTCAGAGAACAAGCTAATCTGTAAAAACAAAGTGAATGTTAAAAAGGAGGGTGTCGGGAAGGAGTGTGGATAATGATTGCAAAAGCGTTTAGATATGTACCTGGATCAACATTAATGGTTTCATACTGAATTCCATCAGGTACTAGGGTATTGTTGTATTGATAGGGCCCCTTCCCATTGATAAGAACTCCATCCGGCATCCCGAGATCTTTTCCAGCATCAAGAGCAGTTCTCAGTGCCTAAAATCAGAGAAAAGGAATAGGGAGGAGGTTAGTAATGTACTTCAAACTACATTGTTCACATGAAAATACTTACACAACAACAAATACTGACCGTATGGTTTTGTGTATACCAGTCACCGATGGTAATGAAGATATCACCAGCAGGCTGATTAAAAGGAATTTCAATTGTCTGCCTATTGTTAATATGAAAGGAGCCAAAACCTCCTGATGCTCTCTGCAAATTAAGAGATGGAAAGTAGAAGAAGCTCCCGATCTGGTCCTTAACTTGAAACTGATAAGTCCAATTCCACAAGGGAGGGATTGGACAATTTGTGCCAAGAACACCATCCTGCCATGAATTCCGCCGCATTTGAATCCCAGACCTGTCAAAGAATTCGCCACAAACATCTCAAAAACGTCCCATTCATGAAATACGATGAAATTTGTACAAAAGCCTTACCAAGTAATTAGGAGATTCTCGTCCAATTCATTATGTACATTAACAACAACATTGTTGTTTGTAGTAGCATTGATAGCAGGACCTGGAAACTGCCCATTAACTGCTATAACCTGCAATCATAATTCCAATTAAAACAGGTATTGCAGGTCAAATTCTGATGTACTTAAAAAATTGCTCAAACTCCAAACAATGTAATTGTAAGATACAACACATGGCCTAAAATCTACACTAATCATCCAAACATAAACGGAAAATATACGCGTAAGGGGTGGTAAAACCCTTGCGCACAAGAGTTTTTGAACAATAAAATTTTAGTATCAGGACACAAATAACCCATGAATAATATGTACTGCAAAATCCAGCAAATATCGCTGAAAACCAGAAAACTTATATCGAATGATATGTAGGTACTTTTCTTAAATCCCCAATCCACCTCACTGCCACTAAAACCCCCGTTATCAGGACCAGAAATAATCCATGAATGCACTGCAAAATAAAGCAAGTATAGCTGAAACCCCGAAAACCGGCATCAAAATGATCTATAAATACTCTTATTAATCAACCTCACTGTGACTAAAACCCTCGTCACCGATATAAACCCACATACAGCAAAAACCGCATATTTACTCGATAAATCACAAAAATACACAAATCCTGAAGAAAAAAAATGTATAAAATAACGTTTTCAATAGAACCACGGCCAAAATTTAAATTAAAAAGGCGTTTCATCAATCATTCAGCAGTAAGAAAACAGAGTAAAAACCACATGAAAAAACCGTACCCGCTGAGGAACGCCGAGCGGAGAGGCGGTGATGTAAGAGACGCGGAAGTCGTAGAAGACGTAGGGGTCTGCAGCGAAACAGAGAGTCGAGAGAAGAGCAATGTGGGTCAGTGAAAACAGAGCGAACAGAGAGAACACAGACGGGGCCGCCATGAGAGTCTGCAACTGTAAGTTTGTATGCAAAAGCGATGAAATCAAAGTCGATTTTCTTCTGGGATTTGGTGAACTTCTTTTACATTATCAAGGAGGAGAGAGAGAGAGAGAGCAGAAATGGAGGTTTTGAGAGAGTGAAGACGAAGAGAGGAAAGGAAGTTTTGTTCTTCGTCACGCACTGTGTAATGCTACAACCACTTACGTTTCTCGAAATTTTTGGCCTTACGCGCATATTAAGGAGGGTGACAAGTGACCGCCTCAACCGGTTGGATTTCTAATTTTATTGTTTTTCTCAAATCTATTCAAATTTAGGGAGTTGTATTTAATAGGAATTTAAAAGATTTTAAAAGAGATACAAATCTGAGTGAATCCATAGAAGCGTATGCATATTCAATAAAAAATTAATTCTTTTATAAAACTCCATAAAGATTTGGGTGTATTTATTCCGAATTTTAAAGTAGTGAAAATCAACCCTCCCTCCCTAAGATTTCTAATGATTTGAATTAAAATTCACATAGAATATACGAAGCTCTATTAAACTCCTTGAGTTTATAACACCTTTAAAATCTAAATTGAATACAAGCATTTTATTTAAGAGGAGGATTCTCTCCCCTCCTAATCATTCTCCCATTATCTCCCTTCCTAATTAAATGGTTATGATTAAATCACGTCAACATTTTGTATTGATTTTTTTATAGAAAGATAAAGACAAAAAGAAACGGTTAGAGGAGGGGTGAGTGGAAATGGAATGAGAATAGAAGAGGAAAGAATCTTAGATGAGAATAGGAGGGGAAATAATCTTACTCCCCTTATTTAGTCTCCCCCAATTTTTCATTATACTCACCATTGATAAAAAAAAAATGATAGAGTCCTTTTTACATACCAAATATTTATTATTTAAGGATTTACGACAACCCTTTGATACTAAAAATAAGGAATTGTTTAAGGGGAGGGATCCCCATTTTTTCAAAAAAATGGGGACACACTCTCCACCGTTGGATTTAACTTTAATAAAATTATGTGGTTAAGATTGTGTGGTCTGTGTTTTAATCTCAACCACACAATTTCATTAAAACTAATCTAAAGGTGGGGAGCGTGTCTCTTTTTCTTTTTTTTTAAATGGGGATCCCTCCCTTTAAGCTCCCTGCTAAAAATAAAATCATTAAGAAACAATGGTTTTTATTACAAATGGTTTTGAAATTAACTGAACTCTTCATTTTGGTTTTTCAATTTCAAAATCAATCAATGTCGTCTCTTAAATTAGTTAGTGCAAAATCAATTTGATTCCTCATGTGTGTCTTGTCAACACACTAACATAATAACTAACATCATCATAATAGAATGATCAAATTAATTTACGAAAATTAAGTATGCAACTTCTTTGCATATTTCGAACCCAAAATTTTATAATAAAAAATATGAATAACATTAACATAGAATTTAACGAGATGACGGGAATGTTATATTATTTTGAATATTCGAATATTATTTTTAGTTTCCTTTAAAAGAAAATAATTGTAATCTTTCAAAAAAAAAAAGGGAATATGTGTCTGATTTACCGGGTGCTGCTATGTTCCCGTACAAGTGGCCCTCTAAGGCAAAATGCACGAGTTTCGGCGCCTCGCGCTAACATTCTCAAATCATCCTCTGCAAAAGCGACCACATGCACAGATCCTGTGCTATATATATGGCATTTGTTTTAATTCCATCTCACACTATCGGCTACATTTGATAATTTCTTAGCTGTTTAAAGTTAATCTTATCGTGTCGCCAGTTGTATATATTTATGATTTTATTATGTGATGAGTGTGATGGACTCATATAAGTATAATCGACGACTGTTTAAAATTCTTCATTAATTGAATGAATTGTAGCCAACCGAACAAAAATAGCTTTACGTATTACTAATAATGACCAACTAGCATTTCGATTACTAGTATTTGTATGGATTTAGTTGAAGAAAAATTCAAGTTCAAGTCATATTGATGAAAAAACTAATATATATTTGTAATAAGTTTGATATCTAGTTATGACTAATTTGTTGTGAAAAGCAAAAATGATACTCTTACACATTTTCGAAATCAAATCTTTTGAATCTATTTTGTGTGGCTTATTGACACGTGTTAAGTTTATGACAACAACGTTGAGGAGATTAAGTTTATTAACACGTGTCAATCAATGATAAAGATCAAAGAGAGACCATGCACAATATGGGTGCAAAAGATTTGAGCTCACATTTTTCATATTACATTTGTACTACCTTTCTATTAGATATGAAATCCACATGTGTTGGTGGATCCTTTATTTATTAGAAATGTGATACAGATGTGGGAATAAAATGTGATAAGTGTAACATTACTCTGTAAAAAATGATCGTGGTAAGTGAAAACTTTTAGCTGGACAAATGAGTTGTATTGAGATAATAATGATTGAGGAGAAATATGCCCAATTACTGATGGAAATTAATTTGATAGTGTGGTTGGTTCTTGGTGAGAAAGCGATACAAGCATATATAAACATAGCTGTAATTGCTTTTGCTAATTGTGGGAATTGGTGAATGTGAGGTGGTTGTCTTTCCATTTTTTATTTATTGGTCCAAGTTTATAGTGTCTTAAATTCTTAATCATGATTAATGGGAAGTATTAGTGTCAATGGAAGACGTCTTTATAACTAACTTTTTAGTGGTAGAATACTTATCTTCGGATATATAATTAATGTTTTATTACAATAATTGAAGAGAATTTCGAACCTGCGACGCATGAATAGAAACACCGTAACACAAAAATTATTTTTAATATATAATATAGATATGTCGATAAAACAAACAGACAGACGTATTAAATTGTTAAGATATAATACAAAATTCAGCATTTAACAAAATAATAACGTTTTGCACATGACATAAGAAGCCGGTTGCTTGATCAAAACTTGTGCTAGGTCAATAGTCCCATTCGTACTTAAACCTCCATCGTCCATATGGATTCAACTCGGTGACAAAACTCTTGCTAAAACAAGAATATAAAACTTATGGGGCTGGGTTCCATTCAAAACCCTAGAAAAATAATTAATTAATTAATTAGGGATTAGCCATGATCCATAAGTTAAGCAGAAACTAGCTAATAATTCCATCTGTCTTTCTTTTTATTGGGAGTTTTTGGATGCATTGATGCCGCCAAAAAGATTCAGAACTGAAAAGAAAAGGTCAAATATTGCTAGAGAAATGTTAAGCAGATCCTCTTAAAAGTAAAAATCTTCATCAACTTTCTGCCGACTCGTGTTTTGACAAAATGTTTTATAATATTAGCACTGGATTGAGGTTAAACAGTGAGGTGTCAGAGAATACATAGAGAGTTCCGTTTTTTTAGAATCTTTTTGACATTCTGAGCTCCTAGAAAATAAAGAAACCCGAAAGAAAAAAAAAAGAAGAAAAATTGGGCCATGTTTTCCGAGAGAGGCCGGCTTCTCTCAAGCCAGCAGTCTTCTAGTTCAAATTTCTCATGTTCTTAAAAATTTGTGAACTTTTATCAGATCTATTTTTTGAAAAATAGACCTAACGGTCGAATTCCAAGTCAGCCAGGTATGTGCAGTGTTGGAGCAGTGGAACCTAATGGGTCAATTGGATGTGGGCTCTTAATTTTATTCAAAGTTTAATCCTTTTCTAGCCGAATTAACAGGCATCGGATCAATTGGGCTTTTAGGGCCCAAAACGTCAAATTCAACTGTAAAAGGAAATTTGTGATTAGTACAAAACGAATTTGGATCCTTTCCGAATCTTGCTGTCTGGAATCTAAGAATCAAAAAATCAGATCCCTTGGTTTGTGTGTAGATGGGCTAGCGGAATAAGTTAATGAAATCATTAGAATCAATCTGAGTAGTCCAGATTGGCTGGTCCTTGGGCTATAGACAGTGAGATCCGGAGAATATCTCTGTCTATACAAAAATGAACACACGGCAAATGACATATACAACAACATTAGCTTGACGAAAAACATAATGAAACTATATTTGAGGGAAGTCACACAATTGATATCTTTACGAATACTTCAGCGTAACACATTTGACTTAAACGTAATGAATCAAAATTTTGAAATCACCTTCGACCAAAATATCATGCAGCACGAGCATGACGAAGACCGTAGTGTAATGGAAATTTGCATTTCTACTTTTCTTAAATACGCAGTATTCAAGTCGAGTAATTGAACGCATAACTTTATTAATTTATTCTTCTTGGAATCTAAATCGACACGTATCGCTTAAGGGCATGCCTTTAACTACAAATTGAATGGCAACCCGGTGAAAAAAAATAGCAATAACACCACCAATGATGCACATTTTCGACATTTTGCTCGCCACAAAATTTGTGATTCCTTGGCAGCCAAGTGATGAATGACAGCTGGTGATGAAGGGGATGCTTTTGCTTGTGCTGCAAGAATGAAATTAACGTCCTTGATTAAATCTGGTCTAATGGGAAAGGATGAATGAAGGCTGAGTTGAGATGCCAAATCTTGAGGGTAGCCTTGACATTCACTCCTGTTGCATTGTTGAACAAGAACAGCCTTGCTGATCCATAGATTGCTTCTGTTGGGTAAACCCGCGATGAAATTACCGTCCTGCCCCCTTGCGCGTAGCTTTCCACGATCGAATGATCAACCTGCACATTCCAACAATTTAGAATCATCACCATTTTTAAGCACCTTCTATCATTCACAATTTGTCACGTATGCACAACTACGTTTTTTAATTAACATGGAAGTAAGAATAACTACTTAGAGGTGAGGAGCAAAGCAGTGTTCTTTGAAGTTTTACGCTACATAAGATCATATAATTTGGTAAGGAAAGAAATTCTCACCAGCACTCTGGCAGAATAAGTTTCACCATCCAACACAGGAACTTTGCCTCCATAAACTCGTTTGAAGACTTCAGGAGCCTTGGAGGACCTGCATTACCAAGCACCATGTAAGATGTAACATAACAACAGACTGAAAGTTAGAGACAACATGTCAACACTAATTGACATTCATTAAGATCAAAGTTAACCTCGATTCGTCGGCGCAGAAGTAAGTCGTGACGTCCCCATCGGTCGAGTTGGTAACTCGAAAATAAACCGGGGTTAACTCGGAAAGAGATTCATCTGCAATGACCAAAATGCCAAAGGGTCCGAACGTGCTCCTATCTACAGCACCATCACCACACCCTGAACTCCCATTCACACTCTCCTCTGTGTCCAATAACTCGATTTCAAAGTCGACGAATATGTCCAACTGTCCACAGTTTCAGGCAAGAAAAATGTTAGCGAGTAGCAAAAATTAAACATGTAATATGAACATGTTAAAGACGTTTAGCCCATTTTTTCGACATCTAGAATTTTAATCACTCAAGGCGTTTCAAGCAGTGCTGAGTTAGTCTCGAGCATTGCTCGAAGAGCCTTAAGTGACTAATCTTCGCTTGACAAACCTGTGTGGCAGTTCCAATATCAAGTGGTACAATTGTTCCTGCTTCAACCAAAACATCAGTAAATTCGGTACTGTTTAATCTCAAGTCTTCAATCTCCTCCACTGGCCATTGAAGCAAATTGGTTCCAGTTTTGCTATCAAACAACACCGTCCTCGGAATGGTCTGCAAAATATGGTCATGAAAACTAAATAAGCGTGCATTATATAAAGAACTGTTGTTGACGTTCTAAGAAAGTTATCATGCACTGATAAATATTGATTTGAGAAATGTCAAAGAAATGATCACGTACATGAAGGGAAGCCCAACGTTTCTTCAAATCATCAGTTTCGGTATCAGTTTCATTAACCCAACCCAACAAGATCCTTCTCTCCTTATTTTGGTCATAAAATGTCTTTGATGCATAGTACCTTCCATAGTCATACTTCAACCCGATACCAACGTCGATAGTCGGGTCATCGGGTACCCATGTCTCATTTTCTATAAAATAAGTCCCAATTGCGTAATGATCCAATTTTGTGTCATCCAAACTAGCCTTCAGCACGTGCTTAACTCCGCCGTTATTTACAGACGTGTCCAAACCTTTAGACCCGTTTATAGCAACCGGGTAAAAGTCCACGCACTCCCACATACCCGTACCCGGGACCTCATGCAAGACCCCATCATAGAGCTCATAGTTTATAAAATCAGTGGTGGTGTACACCATTGAAATTCCAGTTGCGTTGAATTTTGATCCAATAGTAATTCGCCATTTACCATCGGGACCGATCCACGCAGTTGTGGGGTCACGGAAATCAGTGGATCCGATTCCTGATGGCGGAGTCAAAATTGGGTTACCTTCGTACTTGGCCCAATCAAGTAGGAGGGGATCCGATAGGTTGGCAGGGTAGGCGAGGTTTTGTACTTGCACGGATTCATTGGTGCTGCCAGTGTACAACATTATGATTTGGCCGTCAGGGAGGAGGGTGGCGGACCCGGTCCACACCCCGTTCGCATCGAACCATCGATCGGGGACCATGGCGAGCGGGAGGTAGAGCCAGTGAATCATGTCCGTTGATACCGCATGACCCCATGTGATGTTGCCCCACACAGCTGAGTCCGGGTTGTACTGGTAGAACAGGTGATACCATCCCTTGTAAAACAATGGCCCTGCACAATCATCGAACTCTAACTAATTAAATTGTTAATAATTTTAGTAATTACAATAAGACAATCCCGGACACCATGTGACATCTGACTTGAGAAACATAAGGGCCCCCACCACATACACTAAACTTTGTCGTTCGTAAGACCTTATCCCCTCCCAAGAGATTCTAGGGATCAAGCTATAAGAATCGTTCATAAAAAATCGTGCTACTACAATTAAATATTTTTTATGTAAAATGAAACTGCTTTATTTTTTTAAAATATAAAAATCATTTCATTGTAACCGAACGATTTTTTATGAACGTTTTTTTGTGGCTTGATCACCGAAATTCCCAAGGAGAGGTGACACGTTGTGGTGACGGTGGCAGATGTGACACGTTGCTAAATCATTGAATAAATCACATCTACAAAATACCAAAAAAATCAAATTTTAAAAGAACCACATGTGGGTATATGTGTGCCACGTGGCTGGGTTTTGGTTAGGTATTAGCTAGGCAAACGCGGGCCCCTAACTGTCTACTAGTCCACTGTCCACCTTGATTGATTTGTCCACAATTCGTGACGGGTCGAAATTTTTTTTTGTCACGAATACGGTTGGAAACATCAAACATTTGTACAAATTGTTAGCTACTTTAAAAAAAGTTATAACCAGTTGTGTTAGTTGACCGAATTATGTTATCGACAAAAAAAAAAAAAAAAAAAACTTTATTATAAAAAATAGACACACTAGACTAATCAACTAACCTAATTACGATTTGTACAGAACATGTAAACCAATAGACACAATTAGGTATAAAATCAGATAATCCCATGCAATTTCCATAAGATCATATATTGTTTCATAACAAAAAGAACTAACATGATAATATGGTTAATTCTGATATTTATCAAAAAAATCATAATTAATTATGTGATTAGGAAAACAATACTAACAAAAAGAAAGTAAAAGAGTTTTGGTTTAAGAACTTACCATTCGGATCTGAAGTAGAAGAAACCAGCATCCCCCACCAAAAGAACAAGATTTAAACGTTAAAACAAATTTGATTAGTCCAACATAATTAGCATTATAAAATAAAACAGTGAAATTCAAAAGAAGAAAGTACAAAAGCATATTTGGAATCATGTCCAATTAAGAAAGTTAATCATGGACACAAATCTCACTAAACCATTGGTGTTACTCGAAAATAAATTAAAAAAATTAAAAAAAATAATAGAGAGAGCTTGTAATTAACAAAAATAAAAGTTAAAGCTGTAATTGCACCTACCATTTATCCAATTTTTTTCTGGCTGGAAATGGAATGCAGTTCTTTGCCAAGAAAACATGGCATTTGTCCAATTATATGAAGCTTCTTCTGAAAAATGAGGGTACGATTTGGCCGATACTCCTTCTAATTTTCCTCTAGGCACTGAAAACGACCTCGTCCCTGAACTGGTTGAAGCTGGCCGGTATTGGTGGTGGTGATCCGGTTGTTCTGGCACTGTTTTTGGCAGCGCCCCAGGTCCATGGTGGATAACTAATGTGACCAATGACAAGAGAAATACGACGGAGGAGAATATCACGGCAAAACCCTTAAAGGATCTCCGATGAGTCGGCGGAGGGACGGCGGCGGAGGGGTCTTCTCCCGGCAAGGGAGTGTAGGAAGTGTTGGTGGCGGTGTCCATGTTGTTTGGCGTCTCTCTCTGCGAGTGGAAATTGAGAGAGAGATGAGTGAGAGAGAAATAATTTAAATGGGCTTTAAATACAGGAGAGATTGTGAGGAATGAGCATGGAGACTGGGGACCTAAAGAGTGGATTGGTAGTTGTCCAATTTAGATGGAGAGAGAGAAATTTAAGGCGAGTACAAATGGATAAGAGATTTTTCAGTGTGATCGGAACACGAAATGATACATTATGTGTTATTATATAAATTGTAAGATATGTGTGTTAAAAAGCTAATACTTAAAAAATAAAATTTTCCATCACTTATAAAAAACAGTGACAGAACAACCAGATCACCACCACCAATACCGGCCAGAATAAAAAACTTTTCCAAATAAACAATGCTAAGGGACATTTTAAGAGAAATTTATTAGTGGGCCCGAAACGCGGCCGATATCCCAATTATAATAATATAATTAATTAATTTTTTTCTTCAAATTTTCAATCAATTGTTTTACTACCCATGATATACCGGTTGAATTATTGGCGCATGAAGAACCACTCGATATTGAATTGTATATATCATCCAATCCTTATTTTACTTATTAATTTAGGGATTACAAACCCAAGAGTAAGAAAAGAAAAAAAAAACACTAAATTTAAACTTGAGACCTCTTTCATTAAAGTAATGTTAAAAAAAATTACCTTACGAAAATCCAAGAAATTTACATGTGGTTTTGTCGGAGGAGTGAGAATCATCGCCAGATCCTCTTCGTGAAAATTTCAGGAATCTTTCAATTATATCCGTTCATCGTACATCGTGTGGTTAATTTTCGTAAGGTACTCTTTATATTCAATTTTAAATAAAAAAATTTACAATAATTTCTGATCACACGATATACGATGAACGAATATAATTTGAGAATTTTTAAGATCTTTACAAAAAAAATCTTGTCGGAGCACCAAATTTTCGAGCAAACAAAACCCTAGAAATAGTTTGCAAACCAAAAAAAAAAAAGAAAAATAATCAATGTGATGTCGAATCAATGAAAGATTCTCTCGATAAAGTTTGTAAAAATTTGTATACGATGTGTCGCGTCACTTACTGTTAATGGAGGGAGTATTTATGAATGAAGATCTTTTTCGAATCCTCATTGTGACGATTTTAAAAAATTTCAAATCATATTTGTTCATCATATATTGTGCGGTTATAAATTATTTTAAATTATTTTATTGAAATTAAATATGAACAAGATTCGACGAAAACTGACCGCACGAATCACGATGTACAATGAACGGACACGATTTAAAGATTTTTGAGATTCTCACAAAGAGTATCTGGAAAGGATCCTCATTCGAGTATTTATATTTCAACTCCTTGTTTTCGGCACACTGAAAAAATTATTTATATAGAAACCGTCTTCTATATAGTGTGTTTGGATGAGGATTCCTGTCCTCGTGTGGAAAGATGGTCTAGGGTTTACTAAAGGGAAGAATTAAAGGAATTAATTTTGTTTTAATATAGATTGGAAAGTAATTCAATGAAATAATTATATATATAGGACAGTAGAATATGAATTCTCCTCTCCTCAGATGTGGACTCGATAAATGAGTTGGGCATATGAAAATTAAACTGGTTAGGTGGGCTTCCATATCTCCTTTCAAACTTTTTATTAGTTTTTTTTTTCTTCACTTCAATAAGATAGTTGGTTTGCTACCTACACGAAGAGAATGCGGTGCCTTACTAACCCCGAGCAGCAAATGTATGGACGGACACAGCTATGGTTCAATGGGGGCAGCAACCCCAGTGGAGTTTTGTGAGGGAAAAAGAAATACAGTATCATGGAAGGTGCAAATGACACATTGATGTAGCTTGAATATATCATAATTTTATACTTTTTGTTTATATTCTTAAATAGCCCATTATTGTAAAAAAAATCCTACAGGTTGTGGCTTAATGAAGTTTGAGAAAGAAAAAAAAATGCAATGAAAGTATAAATGATATTTTCTTATGATGAATTTTTTTTTCTCAATAACTAGAGGTTAAGTTCACACCCACTAAAGGAAATTTTCAGCTCTGTTCATGAGCATTGGGTGTGGTTATTACGACCTCACACCCTGTATAATGGTTTGTGAACAAATTTCAAAACATGTTTACCCACCTGGCTCAGACTTCACTATTACTAATCACCTTATTGCTTTGCTTAGTTACAAGCCTACACTACTAAGCTTGGCTCCTTGAATAAAATAAAAACTCTGATAAGTTGATTGTGTTGAGGATAATGCCACATCAGATGCCATCTCAGCATGTTTGTTATGCCACATCAAATAGGCTGTTAGTTAGTTAGAAAATGTTAGCTAGCTTATAGTCTAAGATTCTATATAAATGATGTATAAAGGCTTCTGTATGGTTTAACAAACATAAGAAATAAACAGACTATCTTTCTTCCTCTCTCTCTCTCTATATTTCTCTTCTCTCTTCTTTCTTTCTATCGCTCATCTCTTTGATATGTTATCATGGTATCAGAGCGATGATGTGAGGGAGATTGTTGTTGACCATTAGATACAACTTCGAGACCAGCGGATCCAGAATCAATAGACTCACTGTGACGAGAATCTGTACTAATATCTGCGGCTAACTCAGAATTATGTGGTAATCGGACTGCGTCATGAACATCTGAAACATTAACACATTCAGCCTCTTGTCTGTGACCCGGAACATATGTTTCAGGTAAATGAAGCACTACAGTTGTCAAACTAGAGGAAGACTGCGCCCTGGGAGTAATAGACCCTATATTCTGCTTCTCATGCTTGAAAGGAGAAATGGCTTCATCATGAATAACATGTCTTGACAAAATAAATTTTCTAGTATTGATGTTAAAACAAATAACCCCTTTATATCCTGGAGTGAATCCAAGAAAAACACACTGAAGAGATCTTGATTGCAACTTATTGCTGTTGAAAGGCCTGAGTAGAGGATAGACTGCAGTACCAAAAATTCTGAAACTATGAAGCTCAGGAGATTGATTGAACAACACTTGATATGGAGATTGCATACCAAGAACTTTACAATTCATTCTGTTAATCAAAAAAGCAGCATGTGCACAAGCATGGTACCAAAATGACACAGGAACACAGATTTCATTCATCATTGTCAAAGCTGTTTCCACTACATGTCTATGCTTCATTTCTGCAACTCCATTCTGCTGTGGAGTATGTGGACAGGATAATTGATGAACAATACCCTTATGCTGCAAAAATTCCTTAAACATCTTACTTCCATACTCTCCTCCACCATCAGATTGAAGACACTTAATGTTTTGATTAAACTGAGTATTCACAAAGGCACAAAACTTGACAAATATTGAGAAAGCATCAAATTTATTGACCATAGGAAAAAGCCATACAAACCTAGAATAGTCATCTACAAAGCTGATATAATATCGATACCCTTCAACAGACTTATGAGGCGATGGTCCCCAAACATCAGTATGAAGCTTATCAAACACAGCTTTAGTTCTGTCTAATTTTACAGGAAAGGGTAATTTGCTCATTTTGCCTTGAATACAAGCTACACACAATGAATCACATTCATCTATACTAACAGATATCTGACTATTTTGTAACATTGACTTCAATATCTCCTCAGAAGGATGCCCTAGACGTTTATGCCATATAGCAGCTTTCACCTTCTTCCCCAACAAAGCAGCACACTTGTTCAATCTTGCAGCAAACGACTTCTGAAACACAGTGGCTGGAATCTCGAATAGGGTCCCATCATCACTATGTCCTTGGTACAAATCATCTGTTGCCTGTCCACTCTTCATCACAACTTGAGGTCATTCTTCCTATTCCTGTTGCACCTGATGCTGCTATTTCTCCTATCCATTCTTCTGAGTCTATTGTCACTCGACTAAGAAGTGGTACTATTCAACGCAAGAATTATGCAGCTATGCTTGCCTCATTTCCTGAATTACAATCTCTCCAACTTACTGCCGATGATTTGTTCACTGGTGGCTATTCATTTGTTTCTGCACTAAGTGATGTGACAGAACCTACCAATTTCAGAAAGGCAGCTAGTATGCCACAATGGCAACTGGCAATGCAGGAAGAGTACGACTCTCTCAGGGCACAAGGTACGTGGATTTTGGTTCCACTTCCACAAGATCGATCTATAGTTGGAAGTAAATGGGTTTACAAAATTAAGAAAAATCCAGATGGGAGTGTGTCCCGATACAAGGCCCGATTAGTGGCTCAAGGTTTTTCTCAGGAGCATGGCATTGATTATTTGGATACTTTCAGTCCTGTAGTAAGACATACGACAGTGCGCATCTTATTGGCTGTTGCTGCAGTTAATCGTTGGGATTTAAGGCAATTGGATATTAAAAATGCTTTCTTGCACGGGGATTTACAGGAAGAAGTTTATATGCAACAACCTCAAGGGTTTGTTGATCCTACAAACCCAACTCATGTGTGTAAACTGATTAAATCGTTATATGGTTTAAAGCAAGCTCCTCGGGCATGGAATTCTAAGTTTACCAGCTACTTAAGTGCTTTGAATTTCACTACTTCTTCTTCAGATCCCAGTTTATTTGTTAAGATTGATGGTGTGGACACTATTGTGCTTCTTTTATATGTGGATGACATTATTCTTACGGGTTCTAGTCCATCTAAAGTTCAGCATGTGATCACTGAATTATCTGAAGTGTTTGAATTGAAGGATATGGGGAAACTGACCTATTTTTTAGGTCTTCAGATTCAATATAAGGAGAATGGTGATGTGTTTGTTAATCAATCGAAATATATCAGTGATTTAATTCACAAGGCAGGAATGGATTCGTGTAAGCCTGCAGCTACACCGTGTAAACCTCACAGTCAGTTACTTGTTGCCACAGGAAGTCCGATTGTTGATCCTTCTCTCTATAGAAGCCTGGTTGGATCTTTACAATATCTAACCTTTACACGGCCCGATATTGCATTTGCTGTGAATTCTGTATGTCAGTTCATGCAAGCTCCCACGGACGTGCATTTTGGAGCTGTGAAACGAATCATTCGATATTTGAAGGGTACGAGTCAAACTGGAATCACTTATACTGTTAATACCAGGTTTGATCTTAGTGCCTATTCAGATTCCGACTGGGCTGCTGATCTTAATAATCGAAGGTCAGTCACTGGTTATGTTGTGTTTCTAGGACACAATCCTATATCCTGGCAAGCAAAGAAACAAAGTTCGGTTTCTCGTAGTTCCACTGAAGCTGAGTACAAGGCACTTGCTCATACTACAGCTGATATTGTGTGGGTGCGAAATATTTTGAAGGATCTGCGTGTTCATTTATCTGCACCTCCAATCATCCACTGTGATAATATGTCTGCAATCGCTTTGAGTGCTAATCCGGTGTTTCATTCTAGGATCAAGCATCTTGATACCGATTATCATTTTGTTCGGGAACGTGTCCAACATAATGATTTGGAGGTTACATATGTTTCTACTGAGAATCAGACTGCAGATATCTTAACGAAAGGTTTGCACAGTCCCGCTTTCAATCGACATTGCTACAATCTTCAACTGGGCAATCCCAGTTGAGCTTGAGGATCAGATGCCATCTCAGCATGTTTGTTATGCCACATCAGATAGGCTGTTAGTTAGTTAGAAAATGTTAGCTAGCTTATAGTCTAAGATTCTATATAAATGATGTATAAAGGCTTCTGTATGGTTTAACAAACATAAGAAATAAACAGACTATCTTTCTTCCTCTCTCTCTATATTTCTCTTCTCTCTTCTTTCTTTCTATCGTTCATCTCTTTGATATGTTATCAGATTGAACTTTTTTTATGTTTTCCTTCAATGTGGTCGGAAAATATAGTTCAAATAGTAACGCTTTTGGGAATCATAATACAAATCGGATATGATTTTTAATATTTAATGATACGGACAATAAAAATCAAGGATGAAAATTGTACGTATTCTTTTTAACATTATTTTTAGTCTTTGATTGTGAAGGTGTCAAACTCGAAAGTCTCTAACTTTGTTTCGTATATTTAAAATACGACAAGAAATTGAGAGGTTTTGCAATGAGACGTGCAGATGGAGGACATGACATGGTGTGGGCAAGACCTCAAGTAGGTAAAACTTTATTGTTTGCCCCATTCTTGCACTTGCACTTCCAATTTCATACGGTCTAATGATGTCTATATATTTAAGATTGGGAAATAGAGGGATCAATTATTTAAAGGAAGTTTTAATAAAACACTTATTTTAACGAAAAAATTATATTTTTATCTTACTCTGTTACTATTCACTATATCTTAAAAAATGACTTTTTATTAAAAAGGAAGTTTTTTTTTATTTTAAATTTTCGTTAGTTTTTCTTTATTTAAATTAAATTTTGTAAATCATATAACGTGGTTGTTGATAATTGAATTATTACTTAAGCGTCGATTAACGTGCTTATTTTGTATTGGTGACACATCACATAATTTGCAAATTTGATTTAAAATTTTAGTTTATGTAACGTTACTCTTTAATACTTCATACTTTGAGAAGCAATTCACCAGTTTTTTACCTATTTTATGGGGAACTTTGCTATTAATGTTGTAGCATATTACATGAATTTTAACGTGGTAATTGGGAAGATCTCAAAGTCAAATTAGGAAGCCAAATGCCACATTAGTTAAAATTAGTTGGTTTGAATCTTAATGCGACGTTAGTTTGATAGGAAAATGTTTTCTTTTTCCCTTCTACACATCTGTATTTATTTATGTCTTTAGATTTTCTATTCATTTATTCAATCTAAAAGCTAAAAAAACAAACATAGCATGCATAAGAAGAAAAAACTAAAAAGTGTGTGAAAATTACTCCTATTTGAGTATTCAGAAGAAAATTTCGTGTCATTTGTTACAATTAAGCAAGATGGTACCCTATAATTTTATGAAATTTCAACTCAAAAAACATGTGTTATATCATTGCCATTTCATAACATGAGCGATGACACTATAATTAAATAAAAAATAAAAAATGACGAGATGTAAGATTTATGTCCCATCTAATTAAATGTAATTTCTTTTTTATTGTTAATAAATTTTTCTCATACTACTGAAATTTTCAGTACAATGCTGAATGTAAATAGAAAAAATAGATGAATAAAAGAAAGAAAAAACTCGAAACGCTAATGAGAAACACTTGTCTGCTACAATTAAAAGAGGTATTGTCAAAGGGTCCACACCAAAACGTGGCTACCAGAATATCACACAACACCATCGCCATACGTGATAAATAGATCATGAATTGCCAAAAAAAACAAATACTTGATAACAGATCATGTTATATCATGTGATTCATGTGTAATGTGGTGTGATTTGAAGGGGATGGTTAGAGGTGCATGGGAAGATAAGGGATTTTATTCACAAAGTGAGATTAAAGGAAGAAAAGTAAACCCGTGAATTTGATATAACATTCGGAATTTTTTTAGCGGTATCGGGAAACTAAGTTACAGTCTAAAAAATTGTATGTATATTTGTTTGTGTTTTGACCTTTATAAATAACTAAGATAAACTTAATCACAACCTCTTCCTCCTACTTCTTCTATTTTCTTCTATCGTATTTGCCTTCTTTTTCTCTCTCTTCTTGTGTGCAACTCTTTTGTGCGCACCATGCGCTCGATAAAATACCTTAGCTTACAAGTCTTAACGGTCTTCAACATTACTCTATAGTATCCTGCATCTACCCTCGACAAGTCTCTGCAAAATAATAGTAATTGTCGACATATATTAGCATAAGCTTTCTATATGTTGGCATGAGTTGGTTGATATGATGACCCCATTATTCAAAACTCTTAGCTCCGTCAAGGATTGGAATATAATAATATCGATATTTTCGTACAAGTAGAAAAGTAATTGAAAGTTGCAATATCATTAGTATATTGACAAATTTTATAGGTACAAGAACGGTTTAATACTAATATTATTGATATTGTTCCCAACTTAATCACCTCTTATTAGATGTTGGGTACAAAAAAACCTCGGTGATATTACAAAAAAAAAAAAAATGATGTTTCTGAATTGATTATTATTGTAACTAACGTTTGGGTACGTGCATGCATATGCATGGAAAACAAGGACATCGATATCTACAATGAACGAGGGGTTTTTTAGTTTGTCAGGAACACTATCCGGTACGACAAATGTAAAGCATATGTATTTCATATATGGAATACGGTGGGTATGTGATGCATATTCATGGAAAACAACAACATCGACCCACAAGGAGCGAGAGATTTTACAATGTCTCGGAAACATGACCTAGAATTGCAAGTGTAATAATACACCTGGTTAAAAATTTGGAAATTTTTTTTTCAACTAATTATATTATGGCACTAAATATACTCAGTCGTGTTCTCGGCATACTGAAAAGTTTCTGATAAGTGACATGGTATAGTACGAACGGATTAAACCTCAGTGTCAGTGCAGTATCTAATACGTAACATCCGATCTTGATGTGTTCAACTAAAACCAACGCCACATTTTTTGCTCCAAATCTCACATGATTAAGGTGGCATTACCTAACATTCAGAGTCTTAGTTTAATTTATGGAATAGTTGACTAAGACTCTGAATAAAGGAATGAAGGAATGGTAGGTTAAAATGAAATCTATGACTTGCTATTAAGATTCTTCACTCATCAGAAAAAATCCAGTCAAGATTTGTCAATTATATTAGTATAGTACTTATTCACTTTCTTAATTGCCTTAAACTATGCCGAATCCTGCATAAGTTGTACTTAGTGAAGGAGGAAAACTTGGGTATGGGTCTATCTGATCACGTTGTTTGTTGGACACTTACAAAAATATAAATTTTATGTATTTTAGTTCCGCTTGATCTCGCGCTAATCCTACCTAGTGTGAAAGTTGTCATACTAAATATGCCCTACCGAAGGTTTTCTCATTGGTGGAGTGATCATGAATTGCTTCCATCTAATTAATAACTTAACTACATTGAGTTTGCTTATTGTAAGAGAACCTAGGATCCCATAGGAAAGAAAAGATGAAACCGACCCACATTCTACCTTGTATTCCCAAAAGGTTTGACAGAGAGAGATTTGAGAAACCAAATTATTAGTTGCCAAGTAAATACTAGATATAAGTCAAACATGCTTTCCTAGTTTGATCCTCCCTTTTTTTGTTTTTTCGACAGAAGCGATAGTGTTTGATTACTAATAACCACCAATTACAAGAAGTGCCAGATGGGTATATGTTCTCTAATGATCCGTTCTTTGATCTAGGGATAATTCGCACAAAACACAAATAATTAATTAAACCTATGACTACCACACAGACCACACCACTAAAACTAGGAGTCTCGAAACAGAAATGTCATAAAGACAATAAACGCAACATACTAGCATTGAAACCCTCACATAAAGTCATCGCAATCAGTGAGGCCACACAATCACCGTATGGACACAAACATGTGGAACATAAGAAAAGTTTCAAGCACAATTCTTCCATCGACTTCCATAGCGCTTAAATCAAATGGATAACAAATTACTAAAAAAATGGAACCCATGCTTCATGTCTTCCAAGTGCTGGGCCTGATTTGGCAATCTTCATGGAACCCAGGCTTCATGTCTTCAAGTGCTGGGCCTGATTTGGTAATCTTCATCATTAATTATGTCACTTTTTTATGACTATATTTCTTTTAAGGGTAAAAGACAGGTTATTACCCTCATAAAGTGTAAATTTTGGGTAGACCTGGCAGTTTCTGACACGACACGAAAATAACGGGTTTCGGGTCGACACGATAACTAATCGGGTCATTATCGGGTAACCCATTAATAACGGGTCCTTAACAGGTTTAAACGATAGTGACACGCGGGTAACCTGTTTTGACACGAAAAGGAAAAAGTTATTTTGTTGATTTTAATTTTTTTAATTACTAAAAAAAACTTACTATAAAATACAATAAATATAGTGGATATATATATATATATATATATATATATATATATATATTGTTCATTAATTATTATTGTATTATTATTCTAAATAAATTTTAAAATTTTAAGTTTTATTTATTTATTTTATAAAATATTATGAGCAAAGAGTGAGATTAAAAAATTACAGAACACATTAAAAATAAAAACATCAAGTAATTTAAAAAATACCAAATACATTTAAATATTTAAAATAATTAATTTACAAGTGCAAAAAATGTGAAAAAAATATGCAAGCACTCTTAATCGCATCATCTACGCTTTAAAGGTGCGTACGTGAATTTTTAAAACTATACAAACCCTCAAGTATTTTTAAGGTAGTTCAAAATAAATAAAATTCATAATCATTAATGTATAAGTCTGAAAAATGTGAAAGCATATATAAAGGGGTCTGATATTCACACACCCCATTTTACTTTTCACACACCCTTCTAATTTTCGACCGTCGGATCGGATGAATTGAAGAAAATCAACAAATAGAAATTAACAAGGGGTGTGTAAGAAGTAAAATGGGGTGTGTGGATAGCACACCCCTATATAAATGCTCATGATTGCATCCTCTACCCTTAGACAATCGTTACATGGTCGTTTAGATTTTTAAAACCCTCCAAATTTCATGAATAATGTTTTTTAGTGAAAAATTAATAATATTGTAGAAGTGAAAAATTAATAAGATTTTTTAAAAAAAATTGCACATACCACACATTGCCACATAAATATTACTTCAAAACATTAAAACATTAGTCGTTTAAGTATTACATCTACACCCGAAAATAATACTTTTATTATATAACGTAAAATTTTGTGATATCCACATCCACTAGTGTAAATATTTTAAATTGAAGATCGAATTCATTCATTGTATTCATATAGGGTCAAGGAGTGTATCTGTAAAAAAATCATCAAAATCGGAGTTAAAATAACCGTTAAATCGTGATTTTTTGTTTACAACCGTCGAAAAGCTTTGTCCCGTTACTTGATCTCTGAATGTTTGTTTTTTGTGATTTTTTGCTGATGTGATCTCGAAACATATACGAACAAGTTTGACGGTTGTGATTGTTGAAATTAGTTTCGGAGAATTCGTATCCCATCAAAACGATAGATTGACTAACACTTAAGAGTTTATTTATACTTTCATTAAGTATAACATAAGATTTTGTGTTATCCACTTGTGTAAATATTTTAAATTGAAGATCGAATTCATTCATTGTATTCATATAGGGTCAAGGAGTGTATCTATAAAAAATCATCAAAATTCGAGTTAAAATAACCGTTAAATCGTGATTTTTTGTTTATAACCGTCGAAAAGCTTTGTCCCGTTACTTGATCTCTGAATGTTTGTTTTTTGTGATTTTTTGCTGATGTGATCTCGAAACATATACGAACAAGTTTGACGGTTGTGATCGTTGAAATTAGTTTCATAGAATTCGTATCCCATCAAAACGATAGAATGACTAACACTTAAGAGTTTATTTATACTTTCATTAAGTATAACATAAGATTTTGTGGTATCCACTTGTGTAAATATTTTAAATTGAAGATCGAATTCATTCATTGTATTCATATAGGGTCAAGGAGTGTATCTATAAAAAATCATCAAAATCGGAGTTAAAATAACCGTTAAATCGTGATTTTTTGTTTATAATCGTCGAAAAGCTTTGTCCCGTTACTTGATCTCTGAATGTTTGTTTTTTGTGATTTTTTGCTGATGTGATCTCGAAAAATATACGAACAAGTTTGACGGTTGTGATCGTTGAAATTAGTTTCGGAGAATTCGTATCCCATCAAAACGATAGATTGACTAACACTTAAGAGTTTATTTATACTTTCATTAAGTATAACATAAGATTTTGTGGTATCCACTTGTGTAAATATTTTAAATTGAAGATCGAATTCATTCATTGTATTCGTATAGGGTCAAGGAGTGTATCTATAAAAAATCATCAAAATTCAAGTTAAAATAACCGTTAAATCGTGATTTTTTGTTTATAACCGTCGAAAAGCTTTGTCCCGTTACTTGATCTCTGAATGTTTGTTTTTTGTGATTTTTTGCTGATGTGATCTCGAAACATATACGAACAAGTTTGACGGTTGTGATCTTTGAAATTAGTTTCAGAGAATTCGTATCCCATCAAAACGATAGATTGACTAACACTTAAGAGTTTATTTATACTTTCATGAAGTATAACTCTCTTCATTTTGCATATCTTTGAACATTTGTATTTTGTAGTATGCACTAATGCTTTTTCATTAGACTCTTATTTTGGGGTGTGCAACTTTTTTTTCACTAAAAAAAGTGTTATGTTTTTAATTTAATTATTTATTGGCTTAAAATATATTTTTCTTAACGGGTAACGGGTCGGGTCATATTACCCGTTAATATTATCGGGTCGGGTCATTTTACCCGTTAATATTATCGGGTCGGGTCATTTTACCCGTTTATTTTAACGGGTGTTACACGACACGACCCGTTAAGCTATCGGGTACGACACGAACACATGAAACACGACACGAATGCCATGTCTAATTTTGGGACAGTCTCATACATCCATTAGTCAAACTGTTAGTTTTCCCGTTAAGTGATGACGTGGCGCCCATGTGGACAATGATTGGGCGCCACGTGTCATTAAAAAATATTTAAATAAAAAATATATTTATAAAAAAAAACCCACCCTGCAAAGAGGAAGAAGAAGAAAGAGGAGGAGGAGGAGGAGAAAATAAAAGGAACCTAGAAGGAGGAAGAAGAAGAAGAAATGATTGGGCGCCACGTGCCATTAAAAATATTTAAATAAAAATAATATTTATAAAAAAAACCCACCCTGCAAAGAGGAAGAAGAAGAAAGAGGAGGAGGAGGAGGAGAAAATAAAAGGAACCTAGAAGGAGGAAGAAGAAGAAGAAATGATTGGGCGCCACGTGTCATTAAAAATATTTAAATAAAAATAATATTTATAAAAAAAAATCCACCCTGCAAAGAAGAAGAAGAAGAAAGAGGAGGAGGAGGAGAAGAAGAAGAAGAAGAAAAAGAAGAAGAAGAAGAAGAAGAAGAGAAAAAAAAAGGAACCTAGAAGGAGATGAAGAAGAAGGAGAGGAAGAAGAAGAAGAAGAGAAAAAAAAAGGAACCTAGAAGGAGGAAGAAGAAGAAGAAGAAGAAGAAGAAGAAGAAGAGGAAGAAGAAAAAGAAGAAGAAGAAGGACAGGAAAAAGAAGAAGGAAAAAGAAGAAGAAGAAGGAGAAAGAAGAAGGAGAGGAAGAGGAAGAAGGAAAAAGAAGAAGAAGAAGGAAAAAGAAGGAGAGGAAGAGGAATAAGAGGGAGAGGCGGAGGCGGAGGCGGAGAGGGAGAGGGAGAGGGGGAGGCGGAGGGGAGGGGGAGGCGGAGGGAGAGGCGAAGGCGGAGGGGGAGGTGGAGGCGGAGGAGGAGGAGGAGGAAAATGAAGAAGAGGCGGAGGCGGAGGCGGAGGAAGAGGAAGAGGAAGAAGAAGAAGAAGAAGAAGAAGAAGAAGAAGAAGAAGAGGCGGATGAGGAGGAGAAGGAGAAGGAGGAAGAGGAAGAAGATGAGGAGGAAGAGGAGGAAGAAGAAGAAGAAGATGAAGAAGAAGAAGAAGAAGAGGAAAAAGGAGGAGAAGAAGAAGGAGAAGAAGGAGAAGAAGGAGAAGGAGGAGGAGGAGGAGGAAAAGAAGAAATAAAAATAAAAATAAGGAACCCAGTTAACCCTTCTTCCCCCCTCCCCCCTGTAACCCAGAAGAAGAAGACGAAGAAGAAAGAAAATGAGGAGTAGGAAGAAGAAGAGAAAAAAAAAAGGCTTATTATATTAGCACCTCACAAATTGTTGAATAAACCCCACATTTGCTTTTTCAATGAAAAATTATCTTAATACACCCCACATACTTTCCCATAATACCCTCACATCTCACATTCTCAATATATACCTTACATTTTCTACATGCACCCCATATTTTCTATACACCCCACATTTCTCAAATCTTATAAAGCTTTTAATTTGGACAAAAAATACCGACTTGAAATTTGACAAAAGATGACGTCTAGGATTTAAAGCGCATGTGGGTTGTTTTGAATTCCACCATTAAAACCCATGTCGTCTGTTTTTAATATTTGGAGTTAATTTTAGGTGTTTAATTCTTCATGTAATTCCCGTGATCCCTAAAAGATGAATACAAACATAGAAGCTTGAACAATGCAGCAAAAGCAAGATTAAATAATTATTGATATCGTTAAGATAAATAATACGTTAATTGCCATAGTAGGGTAAAAAAATCATTTAATATTAAATTTTAATGTAAGGTGCATTCAACATTTCGTAGGGGTATTAATATAAAAAGCAAAAAAAAAAAGGAGGACCGAATTTTGGTTGCGGGGCTTTGGTGGGGGGGGGGAGGAGAAGGGTGGGTTTTTATTTTTAAATATTATTTTTATTTAAATAATTATTTTAATATTTTTAATGACACGTGGCGCCTATTCATTGTCCACCTGGATGCCATATCATCACTTAATGGGAGAACTAATAGTTTGACTAACGGATGTATGAGACTGTCCCAAAATTTACACTTTATGTATGACTCTGGGATGAAAAAAAATTTGATATACTAAATGTTAAAAATCACCAAATATGAGGGTAGTAAACAGAGATATACCCTTCTTTTAATTTAAATTTGGATGGACTGTGGAGCATGCTAGAAACTTTAGGGGTGTGTTTGTTTGACTTCCCTAAGTTTCTATCCTCATTAAACCTTGAGTTCAAATCTCTATCAAAATATCACATTATCATGAAGGAAGAAAAAAATACAACATGATGCATATATTTCATGTAATTAAAAGAATCAAAATCCAAAATCCAAGAGGAATCGAGGAAAATAAAAAGGAATGAAATAATTAATACATTGAGAACGAAAGAAAAAAAAAAGGCACCTTAATTGGTAAAAACAGAAGATAAATTAACCGAAGGCATTTACAATTAAGGCACAAAGCTTTTCACGGCCAAAAAACAGCAAGAATCGGCGAACACAGACCAGCAAGCGTTCTTCCATGCCGGCCTGCTTCTCCAAACCTCTTGGAGTATACTACTTATCTAGAAAAAACTTAAAAATAAGCAGTCCGTCCGGCCTGTTTTCGTCGTATAAGCATGTCAAGATTATGTCTTCTATGTAATTATCTATGCCGTAATTTTTATAGAGCACTTGACTTCCTCCATATAACCAGTGACTTAAGAAACTCCATTACCTCCGAGGGATCCCGGAGAGAGTAAAATGCATTGCTGTCCTTGGGCTCGGCCGAGACTAAAATGCCGTAACCCTGGCTTCCTTCCCTCAAGACCTGTAACAGTCATCCATCAAGTCAGCAATTCGATCGGTTTTATACAAGACCGTCAAAACAACATGAAAACATAATTTTCGAGTTTTACCTTGAATGCATCTTCATCTGTGCGGTCGTCGCCAATATATATTGGGAGAACATCTTCGCAATTACTTAGTCCTGATACAAAAATTTCGTCGTAGGGCGAGTATAAGATGGAAGTCGATGAATCCTTGAAGATCACTTTAAAGCAGCAAGAGAGAGTAGAAATACTCACCAAGAGATTCGAGTAAAAACGTGACGGCCTTCCCTTTATCCCAGTTTATTGTAGGTCGAACCTCTAAAACCTACAAATAAAGAAAATAGAACAAAAACATATTGAATTACCATAGCACAAAGATAGAAAATTAAGGTAGATCAGCTTGCATTTAGGCTTTTAAAAATACCTTTCGCCCATGAGTCAAGCGCAAACGAGGGTGGTCCTTGAGAATTTCTTGGACACATTGCAGAACCGCAGGCCAACTCTGAAGACACAGTGTATACTTAGTAAACGCAAAAGAAAATTTTAATGCATAACAAACGAGAGGCTCCTCCAGCCTCTCCTAGTTTTTTATTCAAAGTAAATCAAACTTAGTACTCGAACAAGAGACTACCTTCTCCTCTACATTGCGGTAATGTACAGAGACACAGAACTTATTATCCTCAACTATAGCTCCTTCAATGTCTCTCGTACTTTCAACAAGCAATTTAAATACCTGGTCGAGCATAGAGACAAATCAGAACACTATCTCATCATTCGTAACAGAGAAGATAGGAAGGGACGTCTTGTTTATTATATTGATGCACACGATTACAGAGAAGAAATTTACAAACCTCTCTAATCATCGGTAAAAATTCAGCTGCAGGCTGGAATAAACTAACCGCCTTACCCTGAATGTACCAAAAACCAAAGGATGTTAAAAGAACAGAACAAACACGCGCAATATTTTTTTTTTTTTTTTTTTTTTGCGCGCATGAGAGGGCGAGAGCCTGCAGCCAATTACCTTCTTGTCAGTTGACTTAAAACAGTTTCTCTGGTCATCGTTTATAGTTTGTATAACTGGGGCCATTATGTCCATCCCATGACTACCCGCATAATAGAGTTCATTTAGTTTTACAAACTCGTATACCTGATAGAACGGGACACAGAACAATCAAAATCAGCAAGCACCAGAAAAGATGGTAAAAAATGTAAACTAACAGATGATCGCCGAAGAGTATGTCATGCTCGTGTTTAAGGCTCCGACTGGCAATTACCTTGTCGTGGCTTCTTCCACTAATAATTGCTGTTGGGAAATGTTTTGCTACCTTTTTTACGGCTGCACGCATCTGAAAAGATTAAAAAATCTATGACGAGCAAGCAGAGCGTTTTAAGTTTTACATAAGATATACAAGTATCAAGATGTTCTTACGGCATCAGACATAAAGGCACAGTCAGGGTTATCTACAATTGGTGAAAGAGTCCCGTCATAATCAAGAAACAATGCTATTCTCTTGCCTTTGGCATAATTAGAGATTTGCTCAAAAGATGTAAGTGCGGATGGATACTTGACCTGCAAGATTAGACAGAAAGATGTTAAGTGCTGCATAAATAACTTAGATTCAAAGCCTACTGGAGGTAAAAGGGAACACACGAAGGAATAATTATTACCATCCACGTGTGATAAGATATATCAGAATCTGTTGCCCCAGACTCATTGTTAACATCCTTCGTTATCTTTCTGTGAGGAGGCGATGAAGCTTTCATGGCGTCAAGCCAAGAGCTAGAGCGAACGTCGTCAAGTACATTCTTTTTCCTAGGGATTGTTAGGAATAAACCTCCAGAGAAAGCTGCTCCTGGAGGTGAAAACAGGCTGGTATGGACGCCGCCAAGTCTTGACTTGCTCAAGGGTGCAGGATCAGCAAGAACGGGAGAAGCATGATTTGATTTCAGGTCCATTGGATCCAGATTTGTAGCCCCGTCGTACGAAATAAAGTTCTCACAAATAAACAAGTGTATAAATCTATTACAACTTCTTCAGATGACCCTGTAATCAATGAAAAATAACGGAGTTAGACAAAAGAAAATTCCATTAGCCTTCTATGTTTTGGAGATTACAGAAAATTCCTAGGGGTAGGGTTCTGAGAATATCGGAGGCACACTTTCAGGCAATATTTGACAGATATGGTAGTGAATAAAAGCTGCTGACCATGCCATTTTGTTTGAAAGTAGCAGCAACACGTTCAGTCGAATTTCCTAGGGACTGTTTAAACGTGATCGAAACATACATTAATCTACACGAAACGCAGAGGAATACAAAAACACTGCAGATTCTCCGGCTACAAATATTGCAAGAGAAGATATGCAAATGTTTGGACATACAGCTCACCCGAAAATATGTGACTGGTAGTTGCATACCATTAACAGGTCCTACGTCCACACACCGGTGGGACGAAAACATATTAGATGAATATACATAACCACAAAAAGGGGGCCTACACACAAACATGGAATCTTCAAAGCGTATGAAATGGACAGATTTGGATGCAAGAAAATGTATGACCACCAACACCACCACCTAAAAAACAATACATGTTGCAAAAGACCATATACTTTCCGCTCTTACTTTTGAGTGGAGGGGGATTTGAAAACAAGACTTGGGCAAACGTTCTTAACCACTTGAGCTACACGCTGCTTGCCACATCCTTGAAAGTTCAACGGAGACAAACCCAAGAGTAGAGTTGAAGTCTAAGGTCAAGATTCTGCATAAATGACTTCAATGATTAAGACTTTTCTTTTGTTTATAATTTTCCCCTCTGGGTTTTGAATATTACGACATGATTTCGACATCTGACCAATCATTTGCATTGAAGCAAAGAAAATAAATTTAACAAATTGGAGTGAAAAATCAAGGGAGGAGAACAAAAGAACAATATCACGTCAGCTCAACCGAAAACAGCTCAATGGGAGACAATGATGACATCTGTTTTTGCAGTTAGAAAAAAAAATTAATTAGGAAAGAAAACAACCATAATTATATCAATTTACTCTTAAATCTTAATTATTAACAGAACCCAAATCTCATCAGTGCCAAAGATCAAAACTTTCTCAATTAATCACCTGTTTAGAGCTAAAAAGTTCATATTTTTCTTAACCAGGAAACAAAAAATACACTCGGCAATTCGAATTTTCGAATAGTATTACGTGGAAACTGAAAGAAGAAGAAGAAGAAGAAGAAGAAGAAGAAGAAGAAGAAGAAGAAGAAGAAGGGGCGAAACGACGACGTACCAGATTGAAGAAATTTTGATCCGAAACGCCAGCAGTCTTCGAAATGCAGGGGCGGATGCAGGAAACCTTCAAAACCAAATTACCGAAAGTCAGCGGCGGATAAAAATAACCGGTGAGGCGGATGGAAAAATCCGAAATGCTCTGTTTGGCAGCCAAGAAAACAGAGGAAAGCAAAAGGGGAAAACGAAAACGAAAGAAACATTCTTCGGCAGCCGCCGCTTCAATTCAAATAAACGGCACTATTATTTTCTCGGCAAAAAGAAAAAAGGGTGATATTATTTTCTCGGCGGCCAAACAGATGGCACAGAAAAGGGAGAGGCTTTAACAACGATTTGTAAAAAATTCACCTTAATCCGCAAGAAACGAGCTGCGCAGAAAATCGGAAATAATAGGGAAAAAAGCCATGGCGGAGAATCGCGAAGGAAGCGGCCAATTAGTTAAAAAAAAAAAGGGGGGGGGGGGGGGGGGCAAATAAAGAAACGTATAAAATCGGCAAATGAGCGAACGAGAGAGATGAAGGAAAGCCCTGAATTTTAGAGCTTCGGCATTTATACAGAGTTTGGGGTTCCACGAGAAAACGTGCTCCCCAATCCAACTCGGCAAAACGCCTCCAAGTTCCAACCTACAAACTCCACCGCCGTTTGACGCGTGTACGGGCCGCATTCTAGTCTTCTAGACTAATTGGTTTATATAATAACTTGGCTGAATTGCTGATACCAAGTTTTTTATTTTTTTTTTATAAAATAATTTCTAAACATATTAAAATTGCTCACAAACAAAGTGTGTGTGAACTTTTCTACTTTTGTTTTTAAAATTGAAGGAAAATTGAAGGAAAATTGAGAGAGAGAACGTGAGAGAGAGAGAGAGAGAGAGAGAGATTATTATTTTTTATTTTTAAATTAAAAATAATAAAATCATATGTAAATGAGGCTTAAAAAAACATAATTTTGTTTTGTGAAATTAGAAGGACAAAAATGTATTTTCATCCTCTTTTGGTTGATAAAAGAGAGGGTTCATTAATATATAGACTAGGAAATTTTATTTGAACTCGTGTAACTTCTTTCTATACCCAACTTACTCTCCTCAGTCTTCACCCATATTGTTTTTTATTAAAGAATTAATCTATCTTTAAACCTAAATTTATTATATAAACCACCATCTCAAACCCAATTCAAAATGTTAAGTTATCTTTATATACATTTCCTTTATAAAATAACATTTGTAATTGAATTTAAAATAAAAATAAAAATAAAAAAGAGGCGTCCTTGCTCCACCCCTTCTTCCCACCAGCATTTCCATGAATACTTTTTTTGTTGGGGTGTGCTATCCACACACACCCCTTTTACTTCTCACACACCCTATTATTTTATGTCTGTTAGATCTTCTTCAATTCATCCGATCCGACAGCTGAAATCCAAAAAAGTGTGAGAGAAGTAAAAAGGGGTGTGTGGATATCACACCCCCTTTTTTCTGCTACCAAACCCATACATTTGCTTTTTTTCTTTCTACTGATGTGCATAAGCAACTAATCAAACAATTCATCCCCTTATATTTATCAACAAGCAAGGAAGTTTATAATCTAAGAACATTGGTAAGAAGTTTTTCCTTAGAATTTTCTAATTGCAGAAAGTTTAACAAACCATTCAGGATTGATGAAAAAAATTGAAACTCAAATACTCATCTTCTAAACTTTAAAAAAATTGAAATCAAATGAACAAAATATTCATAAATTGAGTCATACCTTAGTTGAAGGATTCAAAACTTTAAAATCATCATCCATCAATAAAAAAAAAAAAGCTTGTTTTCTCTACAAGACCTATTAGGGTTTTCGTCCTAATGAACGTAGGATAAACAAGAAGTGATAGTAACGTTTAATAGGTTTATTGATAAATTTGAGTTTTATTATTAATTTTATTTTGAACTTAATAGTAATTATGCAATAGGGTAAAATAGATAATTAACAATTTCAATTTAAGTTGGGTGTAGAACAAGGTTACATGGGTTCAAATAAAATTTTCCTATAGTTTATATTAGCCTCTTGCGGCGTGTGGCAATTAGCTTTTTTTAATATTTATATTTTTAATTTTACTTATTTCTGATATTATTGTTTTTTACTACAATAAATTTTAAAAATGAATGAACGTAACAACCCACAATCCCACTATTTTTTACCTTCTCCTTTGGTATACATAGATTATATTCAAAATTACTTTATCTTTTGTCAGTTTAAGTCACACGATACTAATTAGTACAACGGTCTTGTAGTATTCATTTTTACTTGTAAGTGAGGGGTCTTAGGTTTGATTATTGCCAAAGACAAGTTTGAACCATATTATTGCTAGTCTATTATGAGATTTAGCTCAGTTTCCCACCCCCTTACTGTAGTTAACATGTTTGTTAAAAAAAAAAGTCACATGACATTTTAATGGGTAATATCTTCATTTTCTCACCTATAAGCCTTTAACATTACATAAAATTTACGAATCTAACATTTAAGTTACAATCCAAATTTAACTCAGTACACTATTTCTTAAAAAAAATCCTTAAACTTATGAAAAACTATTAATCATCCCTCCAAAGTGTGTCTCATGCAAGTCAAGTGACTTAAATTAATAAAAGATTGAATAAAGTAGGTTCATATCTATTGAGGGATGTAATTAACAAATTTTTATTCATTTAAAGACTATTTTTTTCGAAAAAAAAAAACCTAATTTGCATTTCATTGATAATTGGGAAAAAAAATTTCAGTTCACCCTAATAATTCTATCATGCTTCTCCACCTGATGCCTTTGTTAGCTCACTCTGTTTGAAATATTGAGTCTCTGTCTTTTCTTCTTTGCACACTTTTATTGGTTTTGTCCTTTAAATTTTCCTTGAACTTTTTAATTCAAAGGCTAAAAATGCGTGTAAGGCGAAAACAATTGGAGGTATAGAAATCAGTTTCCTGGCTACAGAAAATGCGTGTAAGGCCTTAGCTGGGTTGGAATCGGCCGATGGTGTTTTGTTCCATGGCTACAGAAAAAATTAATCAGAAGGCTTGAACGGGCGACTCATATTCTTCTTCTTCTCTGAGTTGCAACAGAGAGGAAAAGTGGGTTAGGGTTTGTGAAACAGAGGGAGCAGTTGCATGCAGCCGTCCAAGCATACGGAGGGAGGGAGGGAAAGTAGGGAAAAATAGAAAATTAGTTTAAGAACTCGTTTGGACGTACTTTTAAAATAATTAAAAACGTTTTTCAGTTTTGATGATATTTGAAGTTTTTTTTAATTACTAAAACTTGATTTTAAAAGCGTTTAATTAAATCGTTTTAGTTATTTTAAAAATATTTTCAAACAAAACGTAAAACGGGTGATTGGTCTCTTTACTAGTAGCCACTTGTCCATTTTTCAAAAAAAAAGGTGGCTACTTGTCCAAAGATTAGAGGTTGATTTGACAAATATTCGATATTGAATGCTCAGTTTGATTTAAAATCATATTTCTCAGTTAAAACGTCAAATTAATATTATAATTAAAAAGGAAGGTGTTTTAGTGGGGGCCAGAGGATCCAAGGCGGGACACGTACGGCGGGAGTTTGGCGGGGAAAAGCGCGTGACGACACTTGTGTCGAGTAGGAGCTGACATGGCCACGTTGTGGAGCGGGGCCCACCAAGTAAGTGCTGGACGTGTCGTCGCTGTCAGCATCAAATTGCTGGTCGTCGGTGCCGGTGTTGACGATAACACCCAATAGAAGGCTGGTCCCACGTGGCGATGAGAGGGAGGGATTGGGACCCACGTGTCTTTGTCGCCACACGATGGAACTGCGTGGCAGCTGATGGACCCGGTGCGTGGGTTGCATGGCAAAAACGACACTGCCTTGACGCGTATCTGCACGTGCGTTCGAGAAGGACAGAAAAGGTGCCCTTCTTGCGCTTTGAAACAGCAGTTGGTTTTGCCTCTTTCCATCTACTTGGTACAACCTGTGGGCAAGAAATAATCCATATTATTCTCTCTTTAATTTAAGATTAAATAAGCCACTCAGTACTACGAAGTAATATTTTTCTTTACTTAAAAGTAAGATGTCTTAAACTCGAATCTCGTGGATGACGAATTTAATACTAAATTAGGTTACCTATCGTGTAGCTTTGCCTAACTCTCCTGTCACATCCCAACCCAGTCTGCAAAGTAAGATATTGTCCGCTTTAGGTCACGCTCTTAGGGATTTGTTTTTGGGTTCCCACCCAAAACGCGTCTTACCCTCACGGATTTGCTCTTGGCCTTCCACTCAAAACGTGTCTTACTAAGGGAGATGAGCATGTAAATATAAGACACATCACATCCTCTCCCTCAAACGATGTGGGATTTTACAATTCACCCCACTTAAGGGCCCGACGCCCTCGTCGGCATACTTCCAGTCGGGGAGTGGTTATGATACCAAATTGTCACATCCTAACCTAGTCCGCAAAATAAGATATTGTTCGCTTTGGGCCACTCCCTCGCGGATTTATTCTTGGGCTTCCACCACGCGTCTTACTAAAGGAGGTGGACATGTTCATATAAGGCACATCACCTCCTCTCCCTCGAATGATATGGAATCTTACATCTTCCCCCTTTAATGTAAAAATATCAATATAATCAAAATTTTAAGATTAAATAATAAAAAATGTCCTTGTAAATGCCATTTTATTACTAAAGGAAATATGTACGAACAAGTCTATGAGTCACGTTATTAGCTTAGTTAAGGGTATAAACTAAAAGATTTGATGAAAGAACATTCGAGCGTCAACTGTCAATCTCAACGAATGAGTAATGATATTTATCGACCGGCTTAGCGAAATGAAAAAAACCGTTATATGTAGTTAGCTCAAAATAGCAAGTTTCATTTTTAAACTCTTTTAGAATGTGAGCATGGCATTCGTGTCATGTTTTTCGTGTTCGTGTCGTTTTCGTGTCATATCCAATAGTTTAACAGGTCATGTCGTGTAACACCCGTTAAAATAAACGGGTAATATGACACAACTCAAAATCGACCCGTTAATATTATAAGGTAATATGACCCGACTCGTTACCCGTTAAGAAAAATATATTTTAAATCAATAAATAATGAAAATGAAAAACATAATTTGACCCCAACAAATATAATACATAATACTAAATTAGTATATACATACCACATTGTCACATAAAAACTACTTCAAAAGATCACTTTTTAAAAAATAAAATCTAAAAAAAAAAAATTTGGTGTGTAGAATAAAATGTAAACGACAATGGATGATTAAATTTAAATCTAAGATTTATGGATTATGGTGTCAGATTTCGGAGTTGACCCATTCACAAAAGTTGTAAAATTTGTCATTACGAGTGATTGTATATTTTTTTATTACACTTCTACAATATTATTAATTTTGCACTAAAAAAACATTATTCATGAGATTTGGAGGGTTTTAAAAATCTAAACGACCATGTAACCATACCTAAGCGTAGATGATGCAATCATGAGCATTTATATATGCTTTCATCTTTTTCAGACTTATACAGTAATGATTATGAATTTTATTTATTTTGAACTCCCTTAAAAATACATGAGGGTTTGTACGGTTTTAAAAATTCATGTACCCACCTTTAAAGCGTAGAGGATGCGATTACGATTATTTGCATATTTTTTCACATTTTTCGCACTTGTTAATTAATTATTATAAATTTTAAAATGTATTTAGTATTTTTAAATTACTTGATGTTTTTATTTTTAATGTGTTTTATAATTTTCTAATCTCACTTTTTACTCATAGTATTTTATAAAAATAAATAAATAAAACTTAAATTTTTAAAATTTGTTTAGAATAATAATAATTAATAAACAATATATATATATATATGTGACATCCCACATCTGTCACATCCCGGCCCGGGCGCAGCCACCTCCCGGACCTGCTCCACCACCCGGGCTGGGATGTGACAATTGGTATCAGAGCCAAACCCTGACCGTGGTGTGCTGACGAGGACATCGGGCCCCTAAGGGGGGTGGATTGTGACATCCCACATTGCCCAGGAGAGTGATCCTTAAATGTATATTCCCATCCCTACCTAGCACGAGGCCTTTTGGGAGCTCACTAGCTTCGGGTTCCGTAGGAACTCTGAAGTTAAGCGAGAAGAGGGTTAGAGCAATCCCAGGATGGGTGACCTCCTGGGAAGTTGCTCGTGATTTCCCAGAAACAAAACTGTGAGGGCGTGGTTGGGGCCCAAAGTGGACAATATCGTGCTACGGTGGTGGAGCGGGTCCGTGAGGTGGCTGCGCCCGGGCGGGGATGTGACAACATCGCCCAGGGAGTGATCCTTAAATGTATATTCTCATCCCTACCTAGCACGAGGCCTTTTGGGAGCTCACTGGCTTCGAGTTCCGTAGGAACTCTGAAGTTAAGTGAGAAGGAGGCTAGAGCACTCCCATGATGGCTGACCTCCTGGGAAGTTGCTCGTGAGCTCCCAGAAACAAAACCGTGAGGGCGTGGTTGGGGCCCAAAGCGAACAATATCGTGCTACGGTGGTGGAGCAGGTCCAGGAGGTGGCTGCGCCCGGGCCAAGTTGCTCGTGAGTTCCCAAAAACAAAACCGTGAGGACGTGGTCAGGGCCTAAAGCGGACAATATCGTGCTACGGTGGTGGAGCGGGCCCGGGAAGTGATCCACCCCGGGCTGGGATGTGATATATATATATATATATATATATATATATATATATCCATATCTATTGTATTTTATATTAAGTTTTTTTATAATAGTTAAAAAAATTAAAATCATGAAAATAACTTTTTTTTCTTTTCGTGTCGAAACAGGTTACCCGCGTGTCACTCTCGTGTAAACCTGTTAAGGACCCGTTATTAATGGGTTCTTATCGTGTGACCCGATAACGACCCGATAAGTTGTCGTGTTGACCGAAACCCGTTATTTTCGTGTCGTGTAAGAAATTGCTAGATCTAATTTAAAGTAAAAATAATTGGTAAAAAAAGGATCAAAATTATTAAACAACTAACGACTCTCACCACATTCAAACAATAGTTAGCTCATCCTTTTGAGATGTTATTTTTGTGGTTTTCATTCCATATTATTTACTAAAAAAATTACAATTGCTCAAGAAAATGGTATGGAGTCCAAGGATAATAAATTTATAATGTTTTAATCACATCTAAACTACAATATAGCAAAGCATCAGAAAACATTAAGCACGGTAGTCTAACTACGACAATTCTCGCAACAAGTGATACTCAATAAAATCAATAAAGTAAATACGTTTTCGGCAACCTGGTGACAATTGACAAACGCTTACGAACGACATGGTTAACACATCTAAACAATCTTTTTCTCAACCATACAATTGTCTCATCTCCTAAAATGTCACCAATTATCCTCACAGAAAATGAACAAGACTCGAGATGCAGAGATTCGGAGATGATCTCAAAATTGAGCTACGAATCTAAGAAGAACTTGGGCACACGTGTGGGGTGATCCGGCGGGGTCCCTGTCCGAGCTGCCGACATATCTGCCGCTTATTTTAATGAGTCAAAGACAGGGACAGGTAAAACCAAAAGGGCGAAAGGGAAATGACGAGGTAGATCGCCGGAAAATGGAAAATGGTTCCTGGGAAAAAGTGAGAGAGTAGGCTTTTGGAGAGGTTTGACCGTACTCTGATTAGGTAATTTTATGTTTGAATTAGGGCATGGTGGGGCCCAAGTGGCAGTTGGGGTACTTGCCTTCTCAGCCAAGCAAAGACGGAATCTTATTTTCAACGCCGTGAGGTGCGGTTGCGATTTAAAAAGTCTGACTCCAGATTTTTATGTTTTTTTTTATAACCTATTTGCAGTTTTATAAGCATGCATGTTCATTTTTCTACAGCCACAAAAATTAAAATTTGTTTCATTGACGGTATTTTTGTTTACCACTTTTACTTTGTGATAGTGTTTATCGCTCTACTTATTATTATTAAATGAATTTGAATTTTGAGATTTGTATAAGCATCACCATCACTTGAGGTGAGTGAGTAACGATATTCCCTTTCGAGGAGTATGCTTTTAAACTTTTGTTTCTAAAATAAAGCTTGAGTTGTCACTTAGTACTACAGTCAAGTGGTATTCTTTTTTGCTTAAAAGTGAGAGTTCTTAGTTTCGAATATCGTGAATGGCAAATTCAATACTAAATTAAGCTACTCATTGTTTGGCTTAGGGCTTAGTTGAACTCTCACTCCCCCTAGTATAAAAATATTGATGTACTAAAAAAAATAAAACCTGAGTCCTTAGATTAAAATGTAGCTTTCTTTTTTTGGAAACTAAATGTAGCTTTCTTTGGTGCACGAGTGTTGTTTATTTGTTACAAAGAGCTTGAATAATTTATAGTTTCTCTGTGTATCAAGAACAAGAGCTGGTATATCTTGTCATTATATAAGTCGTGCAAATAATATATTTTGGACAGTTCTGTTCACACACTTCTCTACTTTTCACACACTCTTATTAATTTTTGTTTATTAATATTCTTCAATTTATTTGATTCGACAGTTAAAAATTGAGAAAAGTGTGTAAGAACTAAAAATAATTGTATGAATAATACCACTCTATATTTTTTTAGTGTCGCTTCACTTGCATTATTGCACATATTTACCCACCTTGTTTTCTGGTGCACTAAAACAATCTCTTGTGACAGTGCATTTTCTTATACATTTGCGCAGAGACAGAAAAGTTATGCGATTTTTATTTGAATCGCACGGTTGATAATTTGGGAATCATTATTGTGAGATTGCCTGGAAAATGGTTGAAAGTTGAAAGAGTGCCAGTCACAGTATCAATGAAAACGTGTTGGCATCGCCTTTGAGAAAAGGGAAACCCTAATACTAAACAATAACAAAAATCAACAAAGTCCATTAGAAAGTCACTAATTAAAAATATATTGCGTGACTTAATAGAATTTTACAACATTTTTCAAAAGTATATACATATTAGGTCCGACTGCATGCTATAGTTTATAGCACGTGCACTTTTATAACACGAAAGGTTAGATGAAAAAGTCCCGTTGAATATCACCCTGCAGAGCCTCCAACCACCAGTAATTTTCGGTATATTTAAAGCAAAAACCATTGTGTGATGTTATTATTTTATTTAAATTATAATATATGAATTTATTTTTTATCAATATATTTTTATAAGTGTTTGATCTATAATAATAACAATGTTAAATACACCACATTAGTGACGGATTTAAGATTTAAACTTTGAGGGTCCTAATATTAAAAGTCCTTGGAGAACCTTCACATTATTGTTTCCCAACCCTTAGGTGGTCCCAGGACCACTAAATCCCAATATACATCTGCCCTTGCACCACGCGACTCTGTATTATGAAATTTTTTCCTCAACTACCACCTAACTATATGTTTATATCTAATTTTTAATCAGTGGGCGGTTAATTGTCCTTAATATAATAATGCATAAGTTTTCTTTCTATACGCCTAAGTAATTGCGTTTGTTTGACTTGAACCTAGTTGTTTATATACTTTAATATTTGTCCATGCAGCAAGCAATTGTAGAATCTGAATCTGCTAATTATAGTTTAATTAAGGTAATTAAAAGTAATTAAAGGATGATCACTTCCGTCGGGCAATGAGTCAGTGACACGACTTGTGATAAGGAGCTTTTTGTTTTAATTCACAAAAAACAAAACTACTTGTGTCAAAGTATGCTGACAATAATAAAGTGTACGTAACAAAATAAATATTTTGTGATATTATTTACTCTGTCGACATACATTGCATTTCTTTTTATTTACCAGATTGGTTGAATGATTAATTTTGATTTTTGAACGTATATTCCTTTCATATACGTGTGCGTGTAAATTTGACCTAAACAACATCGAAGCCTGGATTTTTGACCGGTGGCAAATAGATCGAGGTCAAAACTGCGACAGTAGTATTAATTTTGGTTGCAAATTTCAGCATGGGTTGCTAGATTTTTCTGCAGGAACGAGAAGCTGTGAAATGTGAATAAACCAGAGGCTAGGTTTTCAGAAATTCAAACTAAAGATATTAAAAGTTTGTGCTGTATTGCCATGAGAGAAGTTTTCCTACCGACACTACGGTTAAATTAGGAGAAAGACTTCTATAACACGGTTACACTACTAGCGTGGCATCTCATTTTGTAAAAGTTGCTCTTCTAAATTAGACATCGAAAGGTTTGATGGTTTATACATGAACTGAGTCTTCTTGTAGTGGTCTTTGATTAGTTTTGCAATTTGATAAGTCTGGGAGGTCTCGGCCTCGGCTGATAGTAGGTTAGTTGTTTTGCCTTTTGTCACCGTGCAACCGGAGAAAAATTAATGGTTGAAGATTATGAGTTTGAACTTAGACATTATTCGTCTAGAGAAAAGAACTTGAAACAGTAGTGTTTGAGCGGAGATACATAGATAAATATAGTGGCGGAGCCAGTATGGGATTATTTGTTGTTCATAACACAAACATGCAACTTAAAAAATTCCATGTATATTTGCATGTGTATTATATTTGATCCTATAAATAGCTAAGGCAAATCAAATTGTAACCTCCTTCTCCTACTTCTTCTATTTTTTTGTATTATCCTTGTTTTCCTTTTCTTTCTTCTTGTGTGCAACTCTATTGTGCCACCAAACGCTCGATGAAATTCCTCAGTTGAAAAACCTTGATAGACTTCAACATTACTCCATCGTTTCCTATAATTACTGTTGACAAGCCCATATCATATAGTAGTTGTTGGCATAAGCTTGCCGTCGGCATATGTTGGTAAGAATAGACAAGTTCCTACTAGGTGTTCTATGTAACGGTCCAATAAAGTTTTTTTTTCGTCAAAATCACGACCCCATTATTTAAAAATCTTGACTCCCCTATTGGGTTTATACCTTGATCATATCATTTAGTAAAATAATAATGTTAACAATTACGGCATTTTAGATTTGACATGAAGTTAAATAGATTTGATTTCTTTCGTCTTCCCTAAGCATCATAAATGTTAATAAATTTTCATTTTTTAATTAAGTAGGTTTTTCTTCCACATAAGCCCTAAGAAATGTACGTAGCCTACAAACCCTAGAACTTTTGTAACCTTTCTTCGATTCACTAACAATTTCTAAGCCGTGTCTGAAACTGAAAGCCCAAACACGAAGAATACCGGTGGTGGCGTGCTGCTATTTCTTTTCGTGTTGTTTGCTGGTATGTATGTTTGCTCTTGTAATGAGCAGAAGGCATTCGGAGTCGTACAACTTCCCGAACTCTCCGTCGACAGCGCTTACCTTAATCGATTCAATTACACCAAGTCAACCCTGCCATCTCCTACAACCTTACCCTCAACGTAACCCTCACAAACCCTAACAAAATAATTTACTTTGAGTTGAGTGACGTCCAAGTCACTGCACACTATCAAAATTATAGGTTTCGTCCTGTTACTCTGATAAATAGTTCGATGACACCAACCGTTTCTCCAAGGCCCTAAGAACACAATGATTTTTCAGAACGCTGACCAAATTTACAATATCGGCATCGCGATTGCTTTCCGAGAAAAGGTGGGTGGAATGTGTGGCGAGGTAATCTCCAATCTAAAGCTTCCTTTGATGAGTTTTAATGGAACATATTGGGATAGGTATAGCGCTACGAAGTGCTTGAAGTCTATTTTTTTGTTTCTGCATCAAAAAGGGGGGGTTGATTCAACCTTAACACCGTTCTCTTTTTATATTGTGAAAAGAAATATCATTAAACTAGTAGTTAGCTTGTAAATTACAATTTTCAACTTTAACCTTTTGAAATTGGTTTTTTAATTTGCTAATTCTGACTCTTGAGACAATGCGTATGAGTTTATGAGACCGTTTTCTTCATGAGATTTTGGGTCAAATTTATAGGCCTAAAGTTGGGCTTAGATCCATGCCCTGCCCACCCTACACAATGTGGAGTGCACGTATTTTATTTCTTCTACAAAATTCAAACTTCCATCTTATTCCAAACCAAAACCACCAAATTCCATTGGATTATTCCAAATGAGGTGTTCCATGCATATCAGTGCCCCCCAAAGGTTCCTAACAAAGGAGAGAAACTCACATGATCAGAATCACCATTTTTCTCTACTATAAGAGGGATTCTGTCAATTCCATCAATTAGGATTAAACTTTACTTACTCGGCAGAGTAATATAGAATGAGGATCCTCTCTGAATCCTCTTTGTGAGGATTCCGGAGAGCCTTCAATCATATGTGTTCATCGTGCATCTTGCGGTTAGTTTTCGTCAAGAATTGTTTATATTTAATTTTAAATAAAAAGATTTACAATGATTTCTGGTCGCACAATATACGATAAATGGATGTGATTGGAAGATTTGTATAATCCTTACAAAGAGGATCCTCATTCGGTAATATATAGTAGTCTCGTCCTTGTTGATAGTATGTGTAGAAAACCATATGTTGTAAGTAATTATACTTCATTAATCATATGAAGGTACAAATAATGCATGAGTCCAACCATACAAAGAGTTCCAATTTCTCCATAAATACTTCCAATATTAAGGCAGATAATACTAAAGTACTCGCTAGAGTTATCAGATAATTAAAGAAGTTGAGCTCCATGATGACTTGGACTGAAAATTTCTACGGACACTTTTTGGTATTATAAATGTTTCATCGAATATGTCTTCTCGGATAAAAACCCTAATAATTTTACTTAGCCTATAAATCGTAAACACCATCTCCTTTGTCGTGACCTTTCTTCCATTCACCAACATTTTTCTCAGCCCTGCCTGCAACCGAAAGCTCAGACAGCGGAAATAACAGCGACGTCGGGCTGGAAATGCCGGTCCCGATGCTTGCTTGGAACAGAAGGAATTCGGAATCAGAGTCGTACAAACCCTCGAATTCTCCGTCAACGGCACTTGCCCTCAACATTATACAGCCTACTTCCAACAACACAAATACTGTTCCCAACTTGATAATTACCACCTGCACAATCCCAGGTGTGAGATTTTATGATATTTAAATTATTAGTTTTCTTTTTGTATAACAGATGTGGGATTCAACAATTGTTTTTACCCTCAGCCGCATGAATTAGGAAAAATAATTGGGCCAAAGACACAGGCCTAGCCTGGGCCTAATTCCATGGCCACCCTACACAATTCCTTAAATTACACGTATTTTATTTGTGCACAATTCAAGTCCCATATCGTTCCTCTCCGCTTGTAAATGGAAGTTCTTTAGATTTGACCTAAGGATATGTTAAAACCTCTGCCAAACATGTTATTCAATGCAGTTCACAAAACAAGAATTATCTAAGCACAATGCAGGAAAACAGACTTAACCTTGCTAATGGAGAATGTCATGCAGTTTTTAACTTAATACTCATGAGAAGCAAATCCTTCAAATTCCTCAGCTAGGTTTACATTTCTCTAGTAAGAGCTACAACAAGAAAACCTCCTAAATGGCGGTGATCGGTGGTATTACCGTAAGCTCACAAGCATGTCTCAAAGTTTATTAGAACTGCTCTCTTCGCGTTCAAGCATTTGGACAACCTGTGCCACACCTTCAGCGATTTCCCTCTGAATGACACCATCTGGCATATCAAAGGTCCTCCGCCTCATGGAAAGTGATTTTCCGGCACCAGCAGGCTGGGGGTCAACCACCTCAAGCATCGCTTCAAGTTCATCCACCATCGATCTCTTTGCTGAGCGGACCATTACATCAGCACCCTAAATACAATGCAAATTGTCAAAACTCCATTACAGTTACTAATTTTATGACTCCCTTGACATGGTAGCAAAATAAGGGAAACCAAGGAACCTAGTGTGCCGGTCGTCAGTGAAATTAGAAATTTCTAAGCTTTCTGTGCAAATGTGCATATCTGTGCATAACATGAAGTATGGTTTGTCAACTAGTACTCTATTCCGGCAATTGGTGATCCGTTTTCATCAGAAAATCAAAGGATGTTTCATAACACTATGTTCTCACATTCGGAGAGAAAATCAATTGACATCCTTTCGGAGAACATTTTGTGGAACTGAGTTTTGTGTTAGGTAATATCTTCCTTGATTATTGCAGAGCAGCATTTAGTATTAAGGAACCGACACGACATTGATACTCTCCTTTTGACCAAATGAAAGCTCAATTGATGCTGGAAGGAAGCAAAAATTCATAAAGAACCACCATCAATTGTTGAATGTTCTTCTCACAGAGGTGGTGGCAAAGAAGGATCAAACAATAACGTAAACGAACATGATATTGTTTCATTAATTTCAAGCTTCAATCAGGAATGAAATTTATCTAATCGTTTAAAATTACGAGTTTGTACGACCAGAACATCAACAATGGCAAGCAATTTGACATTCAAGTTACGAGAATCACATACGCAAATGAGTTTTGAGCTTCACAAATATAAATTCAAAAACACTGGTAAGGAAAGTTACCTCAATGGCATCAACAGTGAGGAGCAAGACAATTATTCTTTCAGTGAACCTCTGACGCTCTGCTGCATCATGGGCAACACGGCGGCGGTAAGAGAAGTTATTGAACAATGCCCTGAGCTCCTTCAACTTGGACTTGGCAACAGCGAGATCGCGAAGGGCCCTAAGAGCCTGTGATCTGCGGATCAGATAAGCTCTGAAAGTCATCTGTATCATCATTACTGCGTCTTGAGGAGACAACTCCTTCCTCTTGCCCTTCGCATTGCCACTGCCTCCAGCTCTCTTTGCAAAAGCCTACAAATACAAGACCTCAATATACTATGGTGCCCTTTTCGGTCACAAAGGCGCAACCTTTCCGTTGCACCAAGGCTCGCCCTCTTCACATTACCATTGATAAACAAGCTAATGAATTTAATTTCAACTGAATCAACTAGAGAACTAATCCCAGGGTTTAAAATGTAATTCCACATTACGATTGGTAATCCACCAGCTTAACTATGTTTAAGCGGAAAGGATGAACAGCTTAAAGTGTAATTTGAAATTACCTGTCTGAGAACGACAGCCCCATGATCGACAAGCTCTTCAATCTCCACCAGACGCGTGACACTCTCTTCCTTCTTTCCCTTCTTGACCTTCGTCTTCTTCTTCTCCTTCTTCTCCTTCGCGTCGCTACTGTCACTCTCACCGCCATTCGACGCCGTGAACGAGTACTTCCGCGAGATCTCTCCCTTCCCCTCAATCTCAGCCGTCCATCTGTACTTCTTCTCGGTTTTCTCCTGTGTCTCCTTCTTCTTCAGCTTTCCTCCCTTGATCTCCGTCGTCCACTTGTACTTCCGCTCGCACCCGTGCTTCTCCGGCCCCTTGATCTCCGCCGTCAGAGTGTACTTCCGATCCCCGACCGATTTCACCTTCGCCAGCCGATCGAACCGCGACTCGAGCTCACTGACTCGGTCGCTCAGGCTCTGCAGGAATAACTCACCCCCGAGCCTCTCGACTCGCTGAATCATCCGGTACGAAAGAAGCGACGGCGTTTTGATGGGTGTCGGACTCAACAGCTCCAGCGCGTAACCAAGCTCGTAATCCTCCTCAACATCTTCGAAAAACGAAGGGAAAGGGAAGGGTAGGGTTTTGGGAGCGGCGAAAATGGAGGTCTCTCGGAGAAGAAGCGGCGGCGGTGCGGGGCGGTAGTAGGGCTCGACGAGCTCGATCCTCCTGAGCAAGCTCATGGTAATGGTTCAACGGAGTCAACTCGGCACTAAATCACTGAGCCAGAGCGAACGAGTTGGTGGAATCTGTGATGTGATGTGGTCTGTGGACGTTGAGAGCCGCTGATTAAAAGACGGGTAAAAGAGGAAGGCGACAAATTTGTAAAGAGTACGAGGGATGGCTGGAAAGTGAATGAGGAGGGTAGAAGTGGAAATTCATGTGTGCAGGACCAGCTGGTGTGGGAGGTTTGGTGACTCGGACTGGGACGGAGGATGAGTCGCCGCGTAATTAAAGTGACATGAATGGACGGAAATGGCCATGCGGGGGTGAGGAATTTACAGGGACATTATATAATCCGGGATTTATTGAATCAAGGGGACCGCTTTCGGTGGGGGAACACGTGGTGGGCACGTGCGGTTTCTTACCCTAGGTGATGAGGCTTTCGGCGCCGCACGTGAGGCTTTTCTATTGGATCCGGTATAAAATTGGGCCAGGCTTTTGAAACTGAAACTTGGGTTGGGCTCCCTAACCAAAGTCAAGCCTGTCCGGCCCACTACCCCAAATCCTCAGCTGCAATAAAAGGTATAACTATCATTTAAAAATGGAAAGTAGTCAAATAAGGACGTTGTTTAAAGATAAATTTTCAGTGTGTGCGGTATAATAAATGTCATAATATAATTGATAAATTTTTTTTTTAAATTATATTATTATACTTAATGTATTAAATCGTGTTTCTTGCCCACTAAATTTATTTTTTTGAATCACTACGTCAAACATCACCCAAAACCTCAACCGCCACAACCCACGATATATTCCCAACTAAAACCTCAATCGCTTTTAAGTGAACCGCCACCTTCTCCCACCACAATCACAACCCCCCGGTCCCTGAACACACAGAAGATCAACGATGACGAAGAAATACAAAACTTTGCGGAAGAAACTGAAAGAACTGGAGTCGTATCTCGAAAGCGTGTTATCTCTTCCACCAGAAGAGTCGGCGGCCGAATGCCAACTTCAACACTTCGCAGACATGGCGCAGAGGCTCAGTTTTCTCGAGAAAATGCTGTCGGCGGAGAAAGCGTCTGGCCCGTCGAAGCCCAAGCACTTGGAGCACATGTCCCGGAGGATCAAGGAACTCGGGAAGATACTTTTCGAGTGGGCGGACAGTTTGGGATTAACCTCCTCCGGCATTGATTGTGACCACGTACATGATGATCATGAAGATGTCGGCTCGACGTGTTCTTGCACCGAGTCGTGTTTAAATGACGACGGCGATGCCGCGGACGATGACGTAAGTGGGTTGTCATCGCCGCAGCGGTACCAAGACCTAGAAGGATGTTATGAAGAGAAAGAAGAAGAGTACAATGAACTGCCAGTAGTTTTGTTTAATGCTGATCGTGAGAATTGTAGACAAGTGATCGTGGAGGAAAAGGAAGAGACTGCGATGAAAGATGAAGGAGTAGTTGCTAAGTTAGTTGGTGTGAAGAGACCATCGGAAGAAGGAGAGAGGAAGAGTGGTGGGAGTCATGGAGGTGTTGCGGTGGGGATGATATGTGGGGCGGTGGTGACAGGGTGGTTCCTTGGGATCGTTTCAGCCGTCTTGGCGGGGTTGTCCCCTGGAGGTTTCTTGTTTCAATGTGGATCACATCAATATGGAAATTTTCTTACTCCTACTTAACCTTTTTCACTTGTTTCTTTATTTCTGTTTTGGTAATGCATTTACCTACCTTGTGGAGATCAATTGAAATTATGCCGTATTAACTAATAGTTTCTTCCTTTAATTAGGGTTGTGGATGGTAATTACATAATGTAATTGAGTGTATATGTGATTAATTAGATTTCTATAAGATAATGTCAATGAGGTTTGCATGCATGTGATTTTGTCGGGTCAAATTTGCTTCGAGATCTTCTTCCTGCATCGAATTGCTACCATCTCCCCAATAACCATGGGATTTTTGGAACTGTAAGTATTTACCATCATTAATTAGTTTATTGCTATGAAATTCTTGTTTCAAAAAATCAAATTAAAAATTAGAATTGAGTAACGCTAGGAAGATCACATTTTTGTATCATATTTGTGTATCACATGACGTGATAAGAGATGCACATAACCAACATCCAATGAAATAAATTCATTAATTGATGTGGCATTTGCACATTACATGAAATGTGGCACAAAAATGTAATCTCCCAAGCATTTTCCACGAGAATTATAATTTGTGAGAGTTCGATTTCCTCCAGCATAACAAAAACAAATGCCAAAGTCTAAAATAATAAAACCAACGAAGTCTCTGATGAACCCTTTGGTTTGGTATGAGAAAGCATAATAGCAAATTAGCAATCAACTGATGTTTACTGCTACAACATTACAAAAGTCCCTGTCTCGATCTATATATATAATATATGTTTCCACTATATATTCATCTAGCCATAGCTGGTATAAACCCTAGGTCACGTCCTTGGTAATTAACTTCTTCTGTTGTGAATGGGTGGTGTCGAATGTGGCGGGTTGTAATCTGTCTGCACCACATTATCTTCTACTTTGTCATCACTGTTGTAATTTACGCCTTCTTTACCAGATAGAGCTCTCCTCCTTGCTTCCTACATATACAACATATGCATACAAAACGCGTTAATCTACATATAAATAACTTTGATCTTTCTAATCTGTTCTGACTCATTACTTATTCCATTCATTTTTCCTATGGTTACATGCATAAAATGATTGTTGAGAGTGTGAATCTCATACGTCGGAAAGTTAAGAGACTTTGCATATGTTTATAAGGATTCTGACCACTCATTATATAACCAATTAAAACTCAGCTTTTTTTTTAATTTCTGATCCTGACATCCAATTAGTTAATTGCAACTCGCACATTCGACAAGTCAAGCATACAGACAACATTTCTTTCCTTGTCACCCTCCAGGATTCGACATAAAGAAAAAGATTGATCCTGATGAGGTACCATACTCCTCGATCTACCACATCTAGCTAGAAAAATAAAACCAATTAAGTAGTAAGACTCCTACATGTTGAATTTGATTACCTTTTTAGTAGTACGACTTGTTGCTTTAAGCAAACCCACCATGTGATGACCAGAAGACTCTACAGTCTCACTTCCGGCTGGTTCCATTCCTATCAATGAAATGACAAGAAGAAGACCGATCATATATAATACATCGATTAGTCAATATCTAAGGTTTATGATCAAAACTGGAGATCTCAGCAAGGTATAGATACACAGGAATAGAAAGTGGTCCTTGGACATGTATATACTCGTATTTATAAATGGAGGAGGATAAAAGATGCTAGTACATAAATAATTTAAGCTCAGTTATGGGATGGAGGACGCGTTCTTGGTCTCGAATAATCTGAGTAAATCCCGGGACTAGTTTTTCCATGGTTCTTGACGCGATTAATCTTGCGCGGCACAGACCAAGAAACTGAAACAAGAGACTTAGTAGCTGGTACAACACCTGATTTTTGTCCTCTGCCAGTGCACTTCACTTCCTTTACAGGAGTAGTAGTACTAGTGATCGCACCACCATGACCCTTTTCAGCTGCGCCATCTTCCTTCATAACGAATCCTTTACTTGAATCCATTCCAAGTGTTTTAAACTTTTCCAAAACTAAGAGACCCTGAACTTTCATAGATTAGTTTAGCGTAAAAGGCTCGTTTAATAATCATTTTGGTTTTCAAATTAGTGACTGCACTGCACCAAACAAATTTTTAGTTTTCAAATATTTGAAAACAAAAAAAACCAAAATTTGAAAACTCATAATTTCCGTTTTCAAAAAAGTAAAATTAAAAATGAAATGATTATCAAACGGCTGGTAAGAAATTGAAACACAAAATTAACAAACCTTGCCGAAAGGTAGGAATGGTGCTCCAAAACCCTTAGGGCCAAGCCCGATATAGCGAGCCTCGCATGCATGCATGGAAACAAACAGAAGAAAGATCGAGAAAAGAGAAGAGAGGATACTCGACATGACGATGATCTTGAGATGGAGAATCAACAGCAGCAGCAAAGCAATTATATAAGGATCATTCAATTGCTTGTGAGAAGATGGAGAGACAGTGAGTGATGACGAGAGTTATGCGGGAAGAAAAAAGAAGGCTGTGGTGGCTTGCATCACTTGTCTAATTCTGGAAATTAAAACAAGGGCCCCGAGATAAAGACCTAACCCTAAACCCTCGCCAAGAAAACTGAGATCGTAGCTCCTAGATATATTAAGCTCCTAGATATATTAAATATGCTATACGTTGAAGCTTTCAAACAAACATATATATATATGTGTGTTTGTGTGCGCGCGCCGGACATGTATGAGAAAATTAAGCCACAACTTAATCGGTTTAATGTTAAGACCATTAGTTAACTAGTTTAATCGGGATTATAAGCAATGTAGAATTTAAAAAATAATTAGACAAGGATGCATGCGTACTTTCCTTCAGTTGTGCAGGATGATTTCGATAGGAGTAATGTTATTTATTCCATGTTTTTGTACCACATTTTCATACTCTATTAGATGGTATTTGATGTGGACAACCACATCATTTGAATTAATCAGATTTTTAAATTTATTTCATTATTTGATAAACTAATAATTAAGAAAACCTAGTATACAAGGAGTCCTTCTTCTTCCTTTCCTTGAGTTTTGAAAAATTTTCAAATGATGTGGCTGTACACATCAGATGCCACCTAAGATGGTATAAAACATGGTATGAATATCATTAGTCTCAGTAAAATACAATTAAACCTCGGAGTTTTGTAGTTTGTAAATTCGAGCTTCGACCGTTGTCGATGGGGGTTCATATAAAATTACAGAACCAAGGGGAATGTGTTGAGGCCAGAAGTAAGTTGAGGCAAAAAGTGGAGCACAAAAGAAAATACACATGTTGATTTGTTTCTATCGAAAACCACCTCGATTTTTTTCCGTCAGATTTTCGTGTTTGTCGGTCCGTGTCTGTTGCATGCATGCATGCTTTTTTACTCCAACTTTCTTACCTGCACGGAAACTTTACCCTAAAACATTAACATAACGTGCTTATTCGCGGGTTAATTTAGCGTTAAGCCTCTATTTAACGTAGTTTAATACATTAACGCCGTGGAAATTGGATGGATTATTATTTACCATGACATATGGAAACTCAGCCAACGACCAGCTCCTCGTGGCTGCCGAAGAAGGAGAGCTGGTGAGAGACAGAAGGCACTGTTTTGAGTAGAAAAAGAGGCACAACGGGACATAAAAATGGTTGAACTACAGTAAAATGAATAGCTGCAATTGTTAATAATAACACAGACAACATTAACAACTCCACTGAAATTTGGAAAGGACCCTCAACGTGAAGTGACAAGCAAAATTCAGGTTAGATAAAGACCATTAAAAGATAAAGTTTATAAATTGATTAGGGAGGAATCCAAATTAATTAGATTTGGGTCCAATAAATCAACGTGGCTATTAGGTTAAGTTCGGAATTATCTTTTTTTCACTTTTTCAACATTGGAGATAAATTAAAATATTCTAATTTCATGCATCCTCTAATTCCAAAAAATCTACGTAATGTCTTCTAACAAAAAAACTAATATACCTATAAGCAAGATGTGATCCTAAACTACAGTAACAAATACATTAATGAATATTATATTTATAAACGAGATATGAAACTTAACTAAAAGGTACAAAAATAATAATATACTTACAAGCAAGATACATTAATCTGTGATACAGGTTGATTATATATAAAAAAGAATCGATGATGGTTGATTACAAATTAATGTGTGATAATGGTTGATTATAAAATAAAATAAAATCTATGAATGGGGTTTTGAACAGGAAGAACAAGAAATAACAAAAAACAAAATAAATAAGAAGAAATATAATTTTTATAAGAAGTCTTATCATTAATAAAATAATTCTAAACTCAAGGAATTAGGCCTATTTTAATAAATTAAATTATTATAAATATTGGCTTGAACTTATATCGAGTTTTTTCTTAATTTATTAATAAATAGAATCCGACATCGGATGCTGTTACCCACTTGAGTTATAATAAGTTGCCTGACAAATCGCACCGAGACTTCTTTTCATTGTTTGGCTACTGAAAATCGAAGAACAGAATTGGGTAGGAAAGTCAAAGCAGGAGAAAATCAGGAATTTGGGATCTGACACGTGCCGCGACAATGGCCCGTTGACCTTGACGTTTGGAGAACTACCCGTCTGTTGTTTTGTTAACGGCGTTAGACAAAATAACCATTGGTGTTTGTGCTTTGGCGAAACAGCCCAAACTCATGTCGTCTACAAACCCAGCATTTCTTGGGTCGTCTCGCCGCCCATGTCGTTTAGCCCGCGTGTTGCTCTTTTGACTACTTTCACCTCCTGTCGTTCCACCCGCACAAAATTTCATTGCAAAATAAAATCGAGCTGTGCATCTAACATTTGAATAAGTCGTATATGAACCACGGTTTACCGCTCGTTTATTTTTTGTTTGGCGTCTCTCCATTTCTATTTTTAATTAAAAATTCGTGTCTAATTTCATTTGTGCGTATTTTCTCTGTAAGTTATGAACCACAAGGGAGATTTCGTCTACGCTGCACCAATTCGTGTGGCCGAGCCAACCGAATGGCCAATTCGAAACCACGCAGGAAACAACAATATGTTCATCTGTAAACCACACGCATCGTCGAAAATTTATTTTTCACTGGGGAATTACAACAAAAAAAGAAACTATACTCGTGAGTTGTGCCTCTTTTCCTTCTTCCCTTCGGTAAAAGTGATCCGGTGAGCTGCCTTTATGTACACTGTGGATGGGGAAACAGTCTCGCGGAGGACGATCTGTGGTGTTTAGACAACGTCAACTAGTTTTCGAGGACTTGGGAACACGTTACAACGAAAGAGGAAACAACGCCTCGTCACCTTTGGAGAAGATTATTCACAGTAACGGTGACTGAATTTGTTCGCTGCAAATCCTGTGGCACGTAATACATTACGGAATGTGGAATGAAAGTTTAAAAACAAGCGCGAATGGCAACCATAATTTGTCTTCAAAGCAAAGAGTACCTGGAAAATTAGGTCATCTGGCGTATGAGGCAGAACTTCCCTCACCGTCTCAGCCATAGCAAGTATGTTTGCTAGGTTGTCATTCACAGTACGTGCGGGGGTCCTCATATGTAAATTTCGTGCTCCTCCTTGGTATCTTCCATCGTCTGCAGGAGGAATATGTGGACCAGTTGCAGCAACCTGAGGGGCATTCATAGGCCAGAGGCTCCACGCGCCATCTTCAAGGGCCGTGTGGGCATACGTCTCCCCTACAGATGCAAGATGCCTCATCATCATCTGAACTCTCCCCAGTCCAACAGATCCTATAGCTGTAGAAGGACCTGCCCCGTCAACTCCCTGGCTTGGCCAAGTATGCAACCAATCTGAATCCAGTCCTGTACCTCTACACGACATAAGGAGAAGCATGATATATATCATGTATAATAAATATGATTATATGTTTTTTTAGCGAAAGTCCTTTACATGTATTTATTTTCTCACATATTTAATTTCTCGTACATCATCTGAGCAGATTCAGGAATATCAGTATAGGAATACAAATTGTTTACTTGTTATTACATTGCAATCAAACAGTTTTAAGGAAAAAGCTACGAGGAGTGCCTGGTTTTGCATGCATCTATAAGGATTATGCAACCATACAGAGTATTATTATGTCTTCTCATTTACGTGCTGGAATCTAATCACCCAATAAAATTTAGTACACCCGGCAAAAACTGGATAGAAATTTACGAAGTCAAAAGTGAATATGTTAATCCCAGATTCATTTTGTAAAGACAAGACATCAGCAAGAAGCAAAAGACAGGAAAGAGGAAGTGTACCTCCATGGATCGCCTTCTGCAGGGTTCTGAGTCTGATTGGGAAACACACCAGCAGGTATTGCATGTCCAGGAGTATTTTGTCGATCAAGTCCTAAACTTATTTGACGAGCAAGCTGCTCATCACTCGAAGTTTCTTCACTGCGGGGATGTACTTCATTTTCAGGTCTACCAACAAAAAGTGGCTTGCGACAAGTCGGACATGAATAGATCTCATTCAAACCTTGATCCAACCTGGAATCATTAATAATTTTCATCATTTTCTTAGGCAGAGCATGCTCTAAAAATAAAAATAAAAGAAAAAAGAAAAAAGAAGGGTTTAACAACACATGCACCATACCAAGATCTCAAGCATGCAAGATGAAAAAGGTGACTGCAGTGTAGTCTTTTGGCCTTAGCCATAGGTTCCTGCCATTTTCCTAGTAAGTTTGAGGAATCAAGGGGAAACTGAAATTGTAACCAGTTGAGGGAGAAGAAAACTAGGCATACCCTACAAATTGCACACTCATCATCATATGCGCGTAGTTCTTCAGATGTTGCATCTGGAAGTGCTGCATGAAGAGCACCTAAGGCTTTCTTCAGTTTGATGAACACTTTTATACGTTTTACAATTGAACTTAGCAAGGCCTGCTCAATAATGGATCCTTAATTAGAAAGAAGATATTTTTGGGGAGTCAAGTAAAAAGGAGAATGGATATTCCAATAGGAAGTAGAATGAAAATTACACAAATATTTACACGTATGTTTAGAAAAAGGATTGCATCCACCAGATGGAATGCCACGCCATGAAACCACCAAATATGCACGTAGTGACCAAGGGCCATTAACATTGTTGCCATATCAAGAACAAAGCTCAAATTCCGAGTAAGACTGCCTTTCCATTCCAACAATAAACCTGCATTCAGCCAAATGAATATAGTAACTACAATCTGAGTACACACATAGCCCCCAATTTACACCCGACAACTCAAGTAAGCCTTTACCCATTTACAGGAGCAGAAAGAACAATGTACTATATAGGAACACCCCCAACAACCCCAGTTACAATATGAGATAGTAAAAGTAAATTTGGAGACCTACCAACTGCTGATGTATCAAATAATTTGGAACTCTCGCAATTTGAACTGTTCCATGCTGAATGATGGATCCATATATCAAGTAACTGAAATCCATGCACCAAAATACCCTACAAAAATATTGTGGCAAGCCAACCAACACTGTCAACAAGCTTTCCAAAATTTGACGGAAAACGTAATAAGGTTTCATGGACAAAGTTCCCAGGACATTACCTGCAATGTCTCAAATGCAATGCTGAAAGGCTCAAATAATAACAAGAGAAACACAGATAAACCCAGTGTTTTATATATCACCACACACAGCCTAATCCTGCAAGCACCAAACAAAATATAAATATGAGGCATTTCTCAGTAATACGAACTCATGCAACAACAGAGGGTGCAAAACACAGAATCTTCATGAATCAATTAATAATTTCAGAAGATTTAACAACTGATCCACTATAAGTTTTTAATCAGCAGGTTTTGGGAATCAAAAACCAAAGCAGATTGATGATCTGGTCCTTGCAAATTAAAAACTTGACCTAGAAAGGTGGATTGTAGTGGTTTAATACTGCTAGACAAACACAGGAAAAAAGATAAATAAAAGAGTATTCCACCCCGTATCCTGTGGTGTTATCTGTGAAGCACCAAAATGGACAATATAAACTATTATGATGTTCAGACAGAAAAGAAAAAAAAAAAATATATATATATTATCATCAAGTGACATGCAAGAGAGCTAATTCGTACTCCAAGAAAAGTGATAAAGTAATACCAGAAAATATCAACAGTCAGCACCAACAATAACACTGAATACACACGAAAATATGTCAATGGTGTGGCAGAAGGGGATGCATTCAACCGTTCAAGTCGATCTCGAGCCAAAGCTTGAAACATCTATACAAGTACAACATGGAAAATATAGGTAAGAAGGTATGCACTTGCTTTTATACTTCCATATACGTCACGTTTTTGATAAATATCATGTCATATACCTTTAAAGAACAAAGAACAATCAACCAGACTGACCACAGGCCCGCATGATAAATTGTAGGAGGAACGACCAGGGGTAGAAAAGTGCCCTGTTTGACATTCATCGATGTTCATAAGAAATCATTAAATAATACATATTAGTACATGATGTAGTTATTAAACAATAAGTATTATAAAACAATTAAAACGGAATGTTTATCAAGTTAAAGTAGTGATTCTCCTGGTAGCAAGTCAATTATACTGACAGCAAGTTAAAATATTCACCTTGTAAATAACATAATTGATAAGGCGTTCGATTAATTTGCGAGTTTCAGAAGAATACAACTCCACAAAGAATATAGTCTGCAAATTAGAAACAGACATCACAATGATCAAATCGACCTTTCTCAAACAAATTTCACATGCATACAAGGAAAACAGACAATGAAGTAGTTTACTAGCTCCAAGGTTGTTATTGCATGTTTGAATAATGGCATCTGCTATCTTAAAACAAACTGACCGTCTCTAGCAGACAGTGTAGAAAATTTGTTTCTTGCCAAAATTCATGAAAGTGGCAAACAGGTGAAAGTAATACTAGAAACGTTAGCAACAAAATAGTAAATCACCCATTCACTGTAATATAAACCCACTGCACTAGTTCATGCATCCATCAAACTTACAATTGTGCAACAACGGAAGTTTCCAGATGAGTTAGAAAATTACCTTGAGACATAAAACGAGTAAAATAAATGCATTGAGTACAAAATTCGCCAGCAGTCCAACGGTAGTATAAGAACCCAAAAGCAGATCAAATACATGGCTAAAATTGGCAGCATTAATCAAATTCTCCGCAATTAGTCCATCCGATTTTAGTTTTACTAAAGAAGTTTCCGTCCACAACTGGAGGCCCGCAAAGCTTATCGCTGTACATGCGGCAGAGATGGCTACATACCTCAAACCCATTGGTAACAAATTCAACCTCCTTACCAAACCCCAACTCCAAAATTCTCATAACCACTGAATTAGCAAGATCCCTTGCTCATTTTGAACATAGCTTGTCATTGAAGTAAAAAATCGGGGCATAGACCTCAAGTTAGCTTCAAACACGACGGAGCATTAATCGTCAACAAACGACGGAAAATTCTCAGATTGGAACCGTATAACCTGCCACGAAAAAGCGACACTGATGAGCATTTTCTCAGAACAACAATGACTAATACTACAATCAACAACAACGGCTAGAACCGGCGGTTAGGATGCTAAACAACTTCTGTTAATGAACAATTAACTCTTAAAAACTAGAAAATTACTGATCTTTTCAATAATTTTAGGAAAATTTTCGAAATCGAAACTATAAATACCAACAAAACGTGACAAATTGGAAGTCACCGAACGATCAAGTTGCATAAATACCTTACAAAATACAAAATCAATCAAAAGGAATCGGCTTTCTCCTCTAAATGCTATTAGGAACTGCCAAAGCATAAAATTGAGAAGCCCCATCATTCGAAGCCATGAAAACACGGGTAAAACCGTAAAAAAAAGCTTGAAATCAAAGGTGATTGAGCGAAATCAAGCAGAAATGTTCGAAAGTTGGGATTAATTAAATGAAAAATCAGAAAATATTGACAGAATCAAGGACCTGATTTGAGCTGAGACGTCGCTGACCGCTGCGTCGCTGAGGACTTTCTGCAAATTTCAGCCGCGTCGGGGTGAGAAAGGGAGATGGATTTTGATTTTTTGTTTTTATAGTTTGACTAAAAGACAGTTTATAGGCTGGGTCAATTTTTGCGGGAGTGGAAAGCAATAGACAAAAAAAACAAAGCAAGCTCCCCAAATTTGACAATAAATAAAAAGATAAACTATTTTGATGACGTGTAAATAAAGAAAAACACATTTGTTCTGTATCATCGTTAAAAATAAAATTAGTGAAAATAATTTGAAAATTTTGAGTTTTAGCGATAAAGACAAAATAAAGGGTAAAGTGAATATTTTTCGATAAAGTAAACAGTATTATGAATTTTAGTTAAAATTCCATAAAAATGATTTGTTCTGTACCACCGATAAAAGGTCTGTTAGATATAAAATGTTGAAAATTAAATATAATATTGAAATAATTAAGATGGCTTAACTAAAAGGCAACCGGAGATTACTATGCGGTTCCATTTGTTTTTGTAATTTATACTTCGGATCCGTTTGATTTTTGGTACAGTTTCCCTTTTTTTCAATTTTTTTACTAGCCTATAAATTAAAAATTGAATTAAAAAAAACGAAGAAAACGAATTAGACAATAAAGCTTTCAACATATTTAAAGCTTAAAGTTAAGTTTACCTAACTTTGGATAGAAATTCAGCTATTAGTTGATTTAGAATCAAGCCTGGAAAATAAACACCTAACATAAAATAAACAAAATGACATTAATTTATTTTCATTCGGTTCGATTTTTGAACTAGCAAAGTCGAATCTGAACTGATAGTTTTTGGTTCAATTTGGTTTTTAGTTTCGTTTCGATTTTCAATCGGTTTAATTATTTTAATTTTTTTATAACAAGCGATATTATCTACATTAAAATGAATGAATGAGTTTAGGCTCACAGTAAACTAGTATTAGACCTTATTAAAAAAGAAAAACCAATGAAAATGACTTGAAAATTTTGAGTTTAAACGATAATGACAAAATAAAGAGTAAATTAAATAGTATCATAATTAATTTTTAATGTAAAAATGTAATTTTTCGTTAATGTTTTCTATTAAAAATAAATATTTAAATAAATAAGATGAAGTGGCTAATTGGACAGTTGGAGATTGATGACCGGGCACAAGTAAAACCACATCGTCCTTTCCAGAATCTGGAGATCCCAAAGTCTTCGTCCCCATAAAAACCCGCGCATTCAAATCGAAAACCCTAGAAATCGAATTCGATTTTTGTTCTGCAAATTCAGATGGGGATAATCAAGAGCAGCTTCTCCTTCCTAGTGGGCACGGTCGCCGGGATCTACATAGCTCAAAACTACGACGTTCCGAACATCAAGAAGCTCGGCGACACTGCCGTCTTCATCGCCAAGCAATACGAGGAAAAGTACCGCAAGCCCAAAAAGCGAGACGACGACTAGGGTTGTTTCTTCCTCAACGACGCCGTTGGGACCCAGGTTCTCGTTTCGGGAAATTCTTCTGCTTTAATTTTCATCTTAATTTGATCACTACTCGGTTAAGAAATTTTTACTGGAAATTATGTTATGGGTATTTTGTGATGAGCTCCTTGCTGTCAGGCTTCGATTTCGATTCAAATGCAAAATGTATACTCTTTTTGTTATAGTGAATGAAAAGCCTTGAGAACTTTCATAATTTCATGCACTTTTTTTTTAATTCATGTGCCTGCATTTGTGTAAACGTTGCTAAATGTGAGCCTTTTCGACTCAATAGTCGCTGTTGAGCAACGATTATTTTTGGGTAATTATGATTTTTGCGAAGAATCAGAGATTTCGCTCGATAGTTGATAGTACGCATTTAGTGCAGAGTGTAGAGTGGGAGTGTGCAGGTTCACTTATTGCACGTAGACAGCGGCTAGAATTTTACTCTTTTAGCAGCTCTGTTTAATGGCTTAGACATGTGTACGAAATGGATGATATGGGAGTATTGGAGTATGAGGTGAGGTGGTATCCAATCTTTTGAAACATTAGAGAGCATAATTAGTAAACTTAAGCGTGATCCATCATTAAGTTGATGTTTTCGAGTCACAATTCCGGGTCATGATATGGACAGAGCTTGAGGTGATGGATATATAATGATTTGAGGTCGTACAAAGTGCCATCATAGAGTAGACTTCTTTTCTACCCGTAACTTGGTGTTTTGACATTTTGAATTTGATTCGAAACATGCTTCCTTGACTGATGAATGTCAAGATTTCTTTCTGATTTCATTGTAGTTTTGTCCTTCGAATCATCCAAACGGTCTGTAGGATTTATTATCTGCCAATGACATCTCTTTTCCTGGTCTGGCATTGTGTTGAGAAGGTACCTCCTTTTCGCACTTGTATTTGGTACAAAGTTTCCTTCAATGTAGCATAGTGTCGTTGTTGGCTGCATTTGTTCATTTTAGGTGTTTAGCTTTGTCAAGGATCACATCGGCTGATGGAAGATAACTGTCTGTGTTGTGGTCTATTGGTTGTGTTATAATGTATTAATGACACTTAAACACAGATAGTAGCGGCACTGCATATCAGAGTCGTAACATTTTGGTAGGGGAGGAAACAATGAGGGAATGCAAGACTTTTTCACACTTATGGCTGTCTACTATTGTCAGGGAGGTTTCGTTTAGCAGTTGTGGTTTACTGAATTTGGTGCGAGTTATATAATCGTCAGGAATGAATCTTTCCCGCCTTCGACGGTGTTGAATGGAGTTGTATCATAAAAAGAGTCGGACCAGATTAAATTCCTCATGTCGGTTCCTCCTTCTAGCCAAGATGTTTTCCTGGCTCGTTTGACTCTGTTTCTCTGCTTGTTCTTATCCTTCCTGCTACTGTTTTTTCTTGCTGCTGGTGCAGTTTTAATCAGCTGGTGTGGTTCTCTTCTGTTGCTCCTGATGTCTTGGGACTTTCGTTGTAATTTATCCTGAATGGGCTGGATAATATCCAAAACAACATGACCCTTGTTAGCCCAGCCTGTTGATGGATTTATCTGAAAGGTCTCGATCGCGTATTTATTTTGTCTACTCAACTTTTGCAAACGGACAAAAGGGATGTGTGAAAATTACTCTCAGACGGAGAAAATACCTATAAAATGATTGGTTAGTATTCAATTGGAATTATTAGCATTACTTAAAGATGGTATTAATTTAATCCTACTGCGCAAATTACGACATGAATCATGCAGCTAAGTTTGTGGTTCTTATGAATCGGATTAGTAAATACTTAAAGATGCTATTAATTTAATCTTAGTGCTTGAATAATTACTTAAAGATGCTATTAATTTAATCTTAGTGCTTGAATAATTAATCGAATTAATTATTTGTTTCGTGTGGCTTTTAGGTAAGGCAACAAACATGTTAGGGAAAACCTAGCAAAACACAACACCATAACAAGCGCTAAAGCGCTTTTCACATAAGAAGTGCTTTGTGCATAAGCGTTTGCTAAGCTCGTCTTCAAATGCTATTGAGCAAATGTGAGTTCCACATAAACAACTGGACTTTGTATAGAAATTTTAATGTGTTTCTAATGGAAGTGCTTCCCCTACAAAATGCTTGTGAGCGTACGTGCTTTTCTTAGAAGAACTTCCGAACAACCCGCTTCAAATTAGTTTATTCGTATACCCAAAACACTATTGCATATTCCATTGCACGTGTAAATATATTTCTTTATTATTAAATTCTAAAAATAAGACAATAACTATATCGTCTATTCATATTATAAAACACGAAACAATTACACAATAGAACATTGTTTTTGATATCCACAAAAATTTCCCGATATCAAAGAGTCTTAACCACCAAACAAATAAGGGGCCGTGTTTGAATCCGAAAATAGCAACACTCAAGGTAGATGAAAAATGCCACATCTTCTTCTTCACAGTCATTGTCACAGAACATAGACTGACTTTTAAGGAGCACCACCGGTAATCTGGTTTGGGAGGCAAATATTTCCCACCAACCGTTCTCGCAGCTGCCGTGGCAAATCGATTACCCGCCTACCATTTACTTTCCCAAAAGCCAAAGGATTTCATGTTCTTGTGGTTGTGGTGAAGTCTTAGCTATGCAAAAAGCCCCGTTGGTCCCCCCCCCAAACACCCACATTGATTTAGCCATACCAAAAGCTTATCGGGATCTAAAGCTCCTTTTCGTACTATGAACTTTTTGTGGCGGCAGTCTTTGGTTACCAAATGTTTGAAATTATTTTGACACGGTCAATATATGTGTATAGAAAAAATCAAAGAAAGATATGAAAAGAGGGAGTGAAGTTTAAATTTCACAAGGTATAAGAAATTTTTTTAAATTTCAGTTAAAATCGACATATTTAGTCAATATTTTCGACATATCTAATTAAATATCGACAAAATGTATATAACTCCCTAAAGTTTTATATTAAATATCCACATTTTTTTAGCAAATTTCTATCATTTACATCGAGGCAACCGATAGCGATATCGATATAGCCATTGACGTTTCGACAAATTTGCATATAAATATTTTTACTAATACTAATATTTTAAACATTGGTTATGAATGATATTTTCTTGAAGGGTTATGAATGATATTTTCTTGAAGGATAACACTTCTCTCCTTTTCCTGAATGAGACTGACATTGTTCATTTATTTTAGAAAACTTTAACGAAAAGCTTATAGTACTGTTCACTTTTAAACGAAAAATCACATTTTTATACTAAAAAGTTAATTCTGATACTATTCACTTTACCCTTTATTTTGTCCTTATTATTAAAATTCAAAGTTTTCAAACCATTTTCATTAGTTTTCCTTTTATTTTATCATCTAAAAATCATTTGTAAAAAAATTAATTTGATTAAGAGACCGGTGAGGCAAGAGGAAATATTATCCTTTCATGAATACTCCATAAAAAAAATTTAAAAAAAATACTTAAACGGAGGAGAAGAACGGGCAACGGACACGATTACTATAGTGATATCTTAAACCCATTAAACATTATCACGCGAAAAAGTTTAGACACATTACGTTATTAACTTAAAATACAATCATAGTGATATTTCCCGGTCATCTTGTAAGAGGAATTTTCGATTTTCGGTTTCGAGATGACCTAATTTGTCATCCTCCCCAACCATGATGTAATTAATTTCATTAAAACGAACAAATAATGTACAAACATATAGTTCAAAACACACAACACCCCTTTCCTTCTTCCACTTCCCCTTCAATTTTTGAGGTACAATTGGGGAGAAGGTTTAACAAAAATCCTCTACTTCCTACGACTATAACAGAGGACCTTCTCCTCTTTCATTAAATAACCAGGTTCTTCTCCTCCTTATGATTATCACACATCGAGTACTGCAGGTTGAGGCCGTGATGCAGACACTCGCGATCTCGATTCTTCAATCTTCGCAGCAACTTCCGCCACGACAAGCCTAGTCAGAAGCAGCCCTGCGATCAGAGCTGCTCCCATCAACATTGTGAAGACTGCACTCCAGCTGTTGGCTGAGATGTAGCCGGTCAGCAAAGGTCCGATGGCAGCCCCGATGGAGCCCGTTCCATCTATGATCGCTGTTACTGTCGCCAATGCCCTCGAGTTCCCACGCAATGAGCTGTGTGTTCCAAGATCAGCCGAGACTGCTGTTGTTATTAGAGCGTATGGCCCGTTCACAAACATGCCGGTGATGAACATGAGTGCAATGTTCACAGTCATGGATACGTGTCCGTAGCTTCGGTAGACATAGAGAGCAGGGATAGCACAGTACATGAAACTTGCAGCTGTTATCGCTCTGGCACCCAAGCGGTCCGAAATAAGGCCGGCAAGGATTCCTCCAAGAACACCTCCAACATCGAACAATGTGGATAGGCTACCAGCTGACTCACTGGATAAGTACTTTCCGTCGATAGCTGCAACATAAATCACACGAAATGTGAGTCTTGATGTGAAGAAATGCTGTTAACTAAAATTTCAAAACAGCATGGAAGTTGAAGTAAGTACCTGTGTGACTAATGTAGAAAGGAAGCCAATAGAGAAATGTGTAAGCAACCAATTTCGAAAAGAACAGGCACAGAGCGAAAGGAGCAACTCCGGGAATTTTCCAAGCTTCTAGGAACCCGACGGCACTCTCCTTCGCCTTCACCTCTGGTTCCAACAATGGTTCCGTCACTCCTGCCCCAATTTTCTTGGGAGATTGCAATTCATCTTCTTCAGTGGCTCCAACATCCTCAGGACTAACAGGCAAGAACAGAAAAACCACCACACCAACGGTAGCGATTATGAGACCTGGGACTACAAAGGACCAACCCCAACCGTATTGCAATAGGGCGGAAGCAACCAAAGAGCCTGTAATGTTCCCAACAGAAGTGTGAGCATTCCATATACCCATAATCAGCCCTCTTTTCTTCTTCCCAAACCAATTTCCAACAACTGCAACTACGGAAGGCCATCCGGTCGATTGAAACAAACCAGCAAGAACTTGAGCGCCGAGGAAGTAATAGAAAGTGTGAATGTTTGCCCAATATCCAACTCCAAATGCTGCAGTAAACGCCCCTGCTCCCACCATTCCGATTGTTAGAAAGATTCGTAAGTTCGTCCTATCTCCCAAGTGTCCGGAGAAGTACATTCCAATAGCATACACAGCCAGGAAAGCAAGGTCGACCTCGCCAAGCAAGGCTGTGCCATCTGATCCATTAAATGGGGCCCAACCATCTCCAAGAACGTTAGAAAGTCTTCTGCTTTCAGCTGGTTCGCTCAAGTAACTCATCCTCCACGGCCACGAATTTAAGCTCGTAACCGAAGATTGGGGATCGAGAGTACTCTTGACCACGCTCGTGGTTTTTCGAGCGGCGTGGTAGCTAGCATATGCAAGAAATGTAACAACCAGAACAATGGCTTGGTGGGTTTTGTATGAAATGGGTGATTTCTTGATCTGCTCTACTAACCGAATCCCCGGCGGCTTGGAGTAACTTGCCTTCGGTTCTGGCTCCGACATTGAACCCATGTAATTAAACTTTCACTCCAAAACTAAGAGGAACGAGATGCCCCGCTTATAGTCCGAATTCTTCAAGCTGAACACAAAGCAAGACGAGTGAGTCAAGCAGCACAGAGAGTTGCAGGCAAACTATGAACAATTAGTATGCTAAAATCAAGTAATATATTCAGATTAAGGATTTGACCAATGAATTTACCAATTGCTTTGAATTAATAAACTACAGATCCATATTCACCATCAACTCCCTGATTCCCAACTTCCACAGATTTAAAAATTATAATCCTGAGGAAAATTCAAATAAACCCAACCTGAAGAGCTAGCTGTACTAAAACAATCTGCACCTCAAACTACCCAGAATTACAGGGGGAAAAGGTTAAAATTTAAACTTGATCATAAAAAATAAAAAAGTACCAAATATTTTCAACAATCAGAACTAAACCCAGATTAAAATTTTAAAATTTAAACAAAACCAATTAATTAATTTCTCTTTTCATAAAGATTTCCTGGATTTTGAAAACCGTCCACCTTTTGACCAGCAAGAACAGAGGAGAAACGAAACGGTCAAAGCCCCCAACAAAATTGGATATTCAACCCATATCTCAAAATTCTCCCCTTAGATATAATTGGAATCAATATTGTGAAACCCAAAATTTTAAAACAATCCAGAACAATAAAGGTATCAATATGTAACTGCGAGGCAGAAAACGGTCATGAATTTTGAAAAACAACGGCACCCAGATGAAAATTACATGAAAATATACAGCTGAGGAACATACCTATCAGCTTATCCGAGCACTGACGGGAATGCTTTGTGTATTTTAATTTGCTGTGCTTCTCTCCTCCTTCAAATGCTCTGTTTTTTTTTTTTTCCTTCGATGGTAGTTTGCTTAACCACTGCTTTCGTTTGTGCTCTTTAAATAAAACGCGCAAGGAAAGCAAGCAACGTGAGCTCGGTGGTAGTACTACTTTATGATGATGAAATCTCGGTTTTACCCTCCGTTTTCCCTCTTGCTCCTTTTCAATGTATTTGCATTCTCGGTTTTTGCAAAACCGACGTCGGTAATTGTGATGACGAAAATACCCCTTCGTGAACCAAGTGACGTTGCACTCTTGCACTTTTGGCACACGACTTTACGAGTGCATAAGGTTTGAAAGAGAGAAAATCGTACTCCAAAATAACATACAATTAGTGAAAACATACAATTAAAGAAAAGTTTGAGGTTCGATCTGAATTATTTCAACAAGTTTCTCATTGGTGCTGCAGGTAAAAGACAAAGTAGTAGTTTTCACAAAGTTTTTCGTGGAGTACAAGCCCGTTGAAAGCCACGCCACAAAACAGGATGCGTTTTAATAGGCTCTTAATTGGCTTCGGGAAACGATAACACAGGCACAGTTTCGGGATTTGTCTTTTTACATTTAATCCCTTAATTATATAAACGACACGTACACACATGCATACGGCAGCAACACATCTATAACAAAAGCAGCTGTTTACGTGTCCCGGACTGGTGCAATAGGTGGCTCATCGAACGGCACCATAGTTATGGTCTGGGAAACTGGTTCTTCAACATTTGGCTCCCTCTGCCGTGCGAGCAGATCTTCTCTGAATCTTTTTTTACCAAGATAATCAAATTAAGTAATTTAAATTTTTAAAATTTCATCCAACGATTTACTTATTTTTATTTTTATTAAATTATAATAATAATTTTCCTGTTTGAAGAAATTTTAAAAAATTTAAATAACTTGATATAGTGATTTTGGTGAAAGAAATTCGGAGAAGAAGATATCTCCTTCTGCTATGTAAGCATGCGAGGACCAAGAAGACCTTCATTGCAAGTCACTGAGCACTTAAAAAGCTTACCCACCAAGCCATAACGTTATAAACATATTCTTGGTATGTTCAACGATGACACATCTGGATTCCTTACGGGGTTTTCAATTATACCATGGAGCATGGAATGCACTGGAGTTTCACATTGTTGAATTCGTTTATTCACTGCTGGTTTAGTATTGTTGAAATTATTTTAAATGTAGCTTTTTAAAAATGTTGGAGTTAAAATTGTGTTTGGTTTTTGTAAACACGAAAATTTCCTGGAGACACAAGAACACGTGTACAAAATATATTTGTATTTGATTGATTTTTGGGTTACAATCTCTTTTTATTCATCTGATTCTATCTTTACCGAAATTTCACTGTTTACAGTTTTAAAAATGTTAGAGTTAAAATTATGTTTGGTAAATGAAAAAAATATATATTTATATATATACTTTTTGTCAAAATCATGACCAGAAAGTGAAAGCAGCTATCCACCTGTTTTTGAAAACAGTTACTGTTTTTTTCCACAACACATCGACTCCAAACTATCCCGTATAGACCGAATATATGAAGAAAAATTTTGACGTTTCATTGCCTGTATACATCGGATGCACAATAAAATCAAGATAGTTTTAGGACCATCAAAGTTTGAAAAATATATATGTGAATGTCTTTCGAAAGCTCTCCAAATATTTTATATAGATCGCTTTGTAATTGTCAAGTGTCAAGCATATTCGAAACATGATAGAATTTTGAGTGGTGCAAATTGAACAAAATGCATCTTGAACATTTTATCTTCCCTTCCTTTTCTTTATGCCTTATTCTTATGGTGGGGTTTTTAGCTTGATATATTTAGAGGAACCACTCTGCTTAAAGCAGAGGCTTGTAAAGAAAGAAATTACCGTTATTGATTCCGTGATAATTAGCTGCTGTCGTTATTTTATCAAACTAAATATTGAATTTAAGTCGGATATCCAACAGTTTTTAAATTATAATACGTAGTGATATACACACATCAATTCAAATTATAGTTTGACATTAATTCAAATTATAGTTTGTCGTCTTATTGTCACGTTGATTACTGCATTATAACCTTTTTATATGAACTGAAATTTTATCGTGACCTATTATTAACCCAATACAAGTAAACTATTTCACAATCGATAGTCACATAATTGTAACTATTTTACCCCCAAAAACATTAAAATCAATTAACTTTTGAAGAAATTACCACGAATTGTTCAGTGGTTGGAGACGAATTTTAAATTCGTATTTTATACAACACGCCTTAGATTCGATTTCTGGCGCTAATGAATCACCCGATTGTAGTAAAAAGAAACTTAAAATGCATTTGTGAAACATTACTAACACTTAAAATAACATACTGTAGTAACGAAACCATGGACTGATCTCTTTAAAAAATCATAACTTTTGAAGAAGATATAAAACAATGTGGTCTCACAACTTACATAAGAGCAATTCCACCGGTGGTAGTTAAGCCGGCACTCAGCCAAAAAACAAAGCTGGCACTCGGCCGATCCACTCCCGTTGTATTGAACATATTGCATGACGTCTGCTGCATTTTTCACATCCTAAATAACGCAACCAATCATTGCCTAAAACGGAGAAAATAATGTTTCCAAAAAAAATAAAAACCTTAAGCCGACATTCGACTAAGGGCAAATTCGTTAAATTGATTAAAAACCACCACCTCAAACAGAGTGGCAAAAGCGTCATTCCAACAAACCCAGTAAGGGCCGCAATCATCAACCCACCGTCCTACTACAGTACAAATACAGCCGCAGCAAGCGGATCATGAAAAGGTATATTCGCATATCCAAACGGGATTATTCCTAACATTCTGGGTATATACCCTCCCCGAAATTCGGGCCAAAGCAAGCACTACGTCGGCCGGCAATCCATACGCAGTTGTTTTTTTTTTTTTAATAAACAATATTATTTTAAAAAAAATTAATGAAAAGTTTCAATACTGCTTACTTTAATGAAAAATTATATTTTTAGACTAAAAAAAATCAATTTTGGTACTATTTATTTTATCATTGTCATTAAAATTTAAAATTTTCAAACTATTTTTCATTAATTTTTTTATTATTTATGTTAAAAACATAGAGAGTTTGCAAAATTAAATTTAAAGTTTTACTTAGGATTTTTATGCATCAAGAGAGTTGTCAAATGATATTTTTAAACAAAAACTAATAAAAATTATTTTAAAACTTTATATTTTAACAAAAAAAATTATTAATTAATTTTATTTAATAATAAAAACATAAAAGAAAGAGAATTAAAAAAAAAAAAAAAAAAAACCCCAACTAAAAGCGCATGAGCACACCAACCCTGTTAGCTTGAAAACGAACGCGAAAAGCATATCATGATGGATTAAGATTCTCTCCCTTTTTCTTTTCATCTATTTCTCTCACGTTTTCTATTTTGTTTTTTTCTTCTTATAATAAAAATTAATATAAGATATTGATATGACTTAACTGTGATCGTTTAAATAGAATGAGGGAGAAGGAGAGGAAAAAAAAAGAGAAGAAAATCCTACTCCTACAATGAGTAGGCAAGTCAGTCCTATGAAAATTGCTACTGAATCATCATCCATTTTTCTCCTTAAGTGGTTTCCACCATTTATGTTGTTGCTGTGTCTTGATTTCCATTGCAATAAAGTAAAAAGTGGAACAAGTTGAAGAGGAAGATATTTATATAGAGGGAGGAGGATTCTCTCCTCTTTGTTTTTCATACGTTTCCATCATTCTCTAGTTTGTGTGGTCACGGTTAAGCCACGTCTTTTTGTCCTATTATTTCTATAAAAAAAATAATATAAAATATTAACGTGACTTAATCGTGACCATACAAACAAAGAAAAGATGAAAGTGTACAGAAAAAAAAAGATGAGAGAATTCTCCTCCTGTATAGAGGAGGATGGGAATCTGCATATGCACATCTGCAAATATATTGGAATATTATAATTTAGTTATGATCATTTTGCAAATATATTGGAATCTACAAATGTCAGTTGTGATCATTTTGCCAGAAATTGATAATTTAGTTGTTCTTGTCCGTGTTTTGGATGAGGGTAAAATGAGTGGAAAGGATTGGAAATTCCAATAGTTAATGAAATTAAAAATAGTTGCTTATAAAATTGGACAAGACAAGATTTATGAAACTAGACTAAGAAAGATACACTATTTATAAAACTGTACCAATTACTATACACTATTTATGAAGCTGGACAAGAACTAGACACTATTTATAAAACATGATCAAGAACTAGGCACAACATATGAAAGTAGACAAAGAACTAAGCATTATTTATGAAACTCGACAAAAAATGAGACACTATTTATGAAACTATACCAATTTCTATACACTATTTATGAAAATGGGACCCAATAACTAGGCACTATTTATGAAAGTGAACCAAGAACTAGACACTATTTATGAATTTGAACTAATAAATAGTGTAGTCCTGTTCAGTTTCTCAAATATTGTTCAGTTTCATAAATAGTGAAGTATTTTCAGGTATAATAAACAGTGTGGTACTGTTTTGGCACGGATCACGCGCGTTAGTTTTTTTTAATATTAAAATGGTGTCATTTTCATTAAAATTTAAGTTTTTTTCATTAAATAAAGTTATAATATGGTTTTTTTGTTAAAATAAACTTAACTCAAACCCTTTTCATGAAAGTTTTCAATTTTTAATTTAAAAAATACCACTACGATCTGGTGGTATTCCTCTTCGCTTAGAAGTGAGAGGTCTTATGTTTAAATCTCGTAGATGACAAATTTAATGTCAAATTAGGCTACCCATTATATAGCTTAGCCGATCTCCTCCTCTCCTAATGTAAAAATATCAATGTACTAAAAAAATGATACACTTGTAAAATTAGAGACTCTCTTCAAAAATTATTTTTATCATAATAATGTATTTTTTGCTTTTTTTCTTTGCAAAAAATGAAATAATAAAAAAGTTCACTAGATGAAAAATATTAATGATAATAAATTAAGGTTTGTGAAGAATAAACATTTTTTTAGTTTTTAGTTTGCTATGTGGGTCAACTTTGTATTTAAAGAGTCATATTTAGATAAACTATTAGAGATGCTTTAAACACAGTTACTTGATGTTGCAAGTTCACATAATGTATAACAAATAAATATATCTACACTGTTTTTTACTTCTCACACATAACTTTTTAATTTATGTCATTTGATTTTTTTTTAATTCATTTTATTTGACGACACTAAATTAAAAGAGTGTGTAAGAAGTAAAAAATGATGTACATATAACACATCCCATAAATTTATTTCTTATTCGTATCAAATAAAGCTAACATGTGAAATAGTACCGTACGTAACTTATGGATGATAATTACATCTTCATGGGAATACATACATCTCACAAACGATGATTACTAATAATGTACCTTTATTTTATATATCTCACTGATTACGAGTACACATCTTCACGGTGTAAATTTCATTATAGTAACCTTTCAATTTTTTAATCGTAGCTTGAAAATCATCCTTACATTATTTTTATTTTCTTCAAACAATTGATTTTATTAGATTAAATGTTAGATTAACCACTAACATAATTTAAACTCATCATGTCATACAACAGTTCAACACATTTCTATCACTGTAATAAAGGATCACTTACCATCCTTACATTCATTTGAATCGGTGATCATTTAGTCACCTAATTATATGAAATAAATGAACAGTTAATAAGAATATGTTATATTCAAGAATTGCAAGTAGAATTTAGTGGATGAAAGAATTATCTTAAAAGTTATTCCACGTCGGCAACAAAGGTGCGGATGGGGTGGCCAAGTCGGTGGTTAGTGGATGGCGGTTTGAGCCACTAAAAAATGGAACTGGAACATGCGGAGCCTGATGAGTAAGCCTATTGAGCTATTGAAATTTGAACTAACGGCTACAATTATTATAATTTTAAAAAACTCTTCTATTTGTAGCCGTTAAATTAAATTTTTACAGCCCGACGTACCTGCTCAGCAAGCTAATGTGTTGTACCGGAGGGAATCCGATTCCCTAAAAAACTATGCACTCTTTTGGCGACACGCGACGCGTCGTGCTTGGCCCATACTGGAACGCTCGTCGGCATCAGAATGCGATTCTTAATACGACATTCGAGGAGAACGCACGTCGAAGTTTCGTTTCTTTGTTTCTTTGTTTCGAAAGCGTTTCGGATTGGGTTAATCCGGGGCCCAGCAATTCTGGTCACTCCATTGTTACAATCGCATGGCCCGCTAGGCGGCCCGCTACTCTTTCGCAGTCCTTTTGCAAGCAATTTCTGTTCACAATTTTTTTTTTTTTGTTTGTTCTTAATTTTTGGGGACTTTGTGTGTGTTATTATTGGTGTTGTGGTGGACAATGAGGGGAACATTTAACTTTGGTTCATAAATGTTATTTATGTACGTACCGACGTAGAAGAGCCACGTAATAAATTTTGGAGAAATTTTTTGAAACGGTATATGAATTAGCGATTTGTTACATCAAATTTTTAAAATTATTAATTTTTTTTAAAGTTTTTTTTATCTAAAATAAGTCATGTAGATTTGTGATCAATGTTATTTTGGACTTTTAACCTCTTATTCACAAGTTGTTTACTTCTCGTGAGTACAAATTCTTAAATTTTGGCTAGTTAAAAATATGTCGTGTTCGTTTGAAAAACTTATAGTTAACTACTAAAAATATATATTTTAGATTCGCTAACACGAAGTTGTTAATTGCAAGCTTTGAAAATTTAACATGGTCAATCATGTCCATAAAAAATGCGGTGAATCATTGTTCAAAATCAAAGGCAAGAAATGAGAAAAAAATTGCTTAAATTTCACAACATTTTTATCTTCCCAAAAATAACAGATTGGAGGGTCCCTTGACTATACTTTTTACTAAAAAGTTTTTAGCCATCTTCAATTCGAAACATACAGAAGAGAGCACAAGTCGTTCCATTTTTTTTGTTTGTTTAAGAAACCTTGTAATTGTTTTCTGTTGCAGACAACTTGTTAGAAGGAAAGTGAGGCGCTGAAATGACTTTGAACACACAAGTTATGTGTATTTTGAATGAACAACTTAATGAAGTTAAGGGGAGATCACAAATTAATAATTTAAAATTTTTGATATCACAATTAGTTTAAAATTCAAAATTTGTAGTGTTGTGTGTTTAGTTCGGAATGCTAGCATGACGTAGCATGATGAGTGCATGTAAATCCTTAATTTTTGTTTTTAAATGGCCTAGCTAGTGGCTTCGTCATGACAGTATATCATTTCAGAGCTCGAGAAGACTCACTGAGGCATTTTAGCCTCCCTTGACTACCACCGTATAATTCACTAATGCTAAAAATCAAACTCAAAACGTGCCGTATGTATACGAATCTAAAATTTATTCTCAACTAGACCATCCCGTGTGATTAAGTCCTTAAATTGTTGGGTCTCGACGAAACACCTTCGGCTAGTTGTTACTGCAACTTTTTGTTAGGGTAGTTTAAATTATTTTGTGATGTGGGTCATCCGTAATACATAGATTTGGATCACTTACCCCGTATATGATGCATATTAGCAGGATGAAGCCAATATGTTTTTAGAAAAGCCCAATCCAACAGAAATCATGTTGTAAACTTGCTGGGCCGATATGGTAGAAAAACACAATGCATTGTCGTATTTGTCTGATCAGATTCCCAAGCCTAAGACATTGTACAAATTCATGATTCGTTCGCATTTATGGTTGAAATTTCTTTAATACGGTTAATATTTTCATGAGAATGGAAAATTCAATGAAAGATATGAAAAAGGAGAATGAAGTTTAAATTTATCTTTCATTTGAAATTAACCTAGTGGTAAAAAAACAAATTACGAGACTTTTTTAAAATAAAAAATTAGAGGTTTTGGGCTCGAAACCCATTGTTAATGTAGAAGTCAGATTCGTGGTCAAAAGAGGCTGAAATGTCTCTGCGAGTTATTTCAATGGCGGAGCCAAGATTTCTTGTGAGGAGAGGCCTCAAACAAGTATAGAAGAAGAAAAAACGAATAGTGGTTATAAAATTACTAATGCAAAACATCATAATATTTATCCAAATAATTACGTAGTCAAAATTAACATATGCATAGATAATTTTATCTATCAATAATAATCAAAATTATTCTTGACGAATTTCAATGAAACCGTTGCATAATGTCATCTATACTATTTAAAGAATTATTAAACTTAAAAGAGAGAATTACGAAAATCTTTGCAAACCCTAAATCTCAAGTAAGAGGTGGGATAGAATAAAAACAAATGTTTTATAGTGAATAATATAGTATTACAAGCCTTTTTGTTCTTTATTCAATAAATTTAGGATTTTGAATGGCTAAATATATGAAATTCAATAAGAACATGTGAAAACTCTCCCCGTGCACAAGTGAAAGACGATTTTTTTTTAAATTAAAAGTGAATGATGGGTTTTAATTTAATGTTATTGATTTGTGAGAGGCTGGTCACACACCTCCTTTTGCCTTCCATACACCCTCTCAATTTGCGACTGTCGAATTGAATGAACTACAGATTGGAGGACATAAATTAACCAGAGTGTGTGAAAGATAAAATGACACACCCCGACCTGAAAGTGGGGCGTGTTGGCTGTCACGTGAGTGTGACGTAGCCAACTGCATAGTGCGGAAGCAAGAATCATTAACAAAATACGAACTAATTAAAACCAATCCACTAGCAGCCTAAAAAAGGTAGCGTGCTAGAGAGATATTATAGTACTTATACAGAACCAGAGCATACTAAGTTAAAATGCAGTTAAGCATGAATAAAGATTCGAATAACACCAAAGGTGTCCTACATATATAGAAGTTTGTCAGAACTGCCGTACGATCCTCACTAGCCACCAACAATACTCTAGCTATCTAGAACTTGGAGGGGCGAAAAACAAAATTGAGTGGGTCAGCAAAACAAATCTTTTCAAAATCATTATTTTCTCAAAAGTATAACCCCTCTTCGTAAAACCTGTATAAATTCCCAGAAAATAGTACGTACATATATATCTCAAACATGCTCAACATTATTCATTATCAAACGTATCTCAAAATATGCCATACAATGCACTTCAATATCATTCTGAATCTCAAAAACCATGTCATGCGATGCATCTCGATAACCATATCGCAACTAGGTATCAACTCAGCCCTCGGCTATATATATATATATATATATATATATATATATATATATATATAGCTCATAACATCTCAATCTCATCATACATATACTCTGCACATACATCAATATCCTCATGAGGTCATTATCACATCACTGAATCAATATAAGAATGCTCTAATGCTACAATCACGTGAAGACTGTGCGAGGGATTCGCGGGTCACCTACGAGTCGAACCCACTTATAGTGGTCTATACGACAGGACTGTGCACCTAACTTGGATCCAAGGCGAGCATGCGGTGCGGGAGGTGAACAACACGTGAAAGACTGTGCCCCTAACTCTGGACGTGAGCACTAACAATATGTGCAGGTTTATGAGCTAACCATATATCACATCATATCACATCGTACCTCATCTGTTCTTTCTTAGCAATGGATGCACTTACCTGGTACTTACCTGGGCGTCCTCGGCACCAACATATGCATGAAATGTATATATGAATACTCATGCATCAATACTAAGTTATATGCATGGCGATAAAAACGTACTTTTCATTTAAAAGTTGATTTTAGGAAAAATCATTATAAATATAGGTTTATACGGAAAAATAGCTGCCTACTCACTGATAGGTCGCCGGGTCGTAGCCCCCACGTCTAGCCTAACTACGCTCGTCCTTGGAATAAGTCTCACCTATATGAGAAATTACTAAAAATACGTTATTTAAGCACATAAACGTAACTACGGAATTAACTTCTCAAACATAGCTCAATTTTGGCATACGAATATACCAACGCGACCTACTCGACATCACGGACGTCGACATATTTTTAGAAAAATTTTAGGATGCGCCACGCGCCCTTCTTCTTCCTTGGCTCGCCGGCCTGGTTTCACCGGCGCCGGAAAATCCCGCCGGTTTCTGGGTAACTTCAAATCGCCATATCTCATTCATTTTCAACCATTTTAGCTAATTTTTCTTCCTACGTGCTCAAAATCAAATGAGGAAGAAGTCTATACCTTTAGACACCTCGAAAAAGGCCTGAAATCTCGTCGGGAAATTCTCCAAAATCGGCCACCTTCGTTCTATACGATCCCGACGTCAAAACACTCCCAATGAACGTCCCCGAGCCTCTAGAGATCCTAACAAAGCTCCCTGTGAGCTTAGATTGTCCTAAAAATCAACCATAATAAAGTTCATGAACAATGCCCATTTTCGGTGCTTGATTTTCGACGTGAAAACGATGAAGTTCATACCTGAAATGGGTGTCACTGTGCTTGCGAGGACCTTAGGAGTCGAATGGTGGTCTTGGTGTCTACGATCTGTGAGGTTTTGATGGATTTTGGTGGTCGTTCGTACGTGAAAAGAGGAGAGAGAGAGAGAGAGAGAGAGAGAGAGAGAGAGAGAGATAGGAAGTGACTGAGAGAGAGAGTGACGGGAGTGAGGTGAGGGATTGGAAGTTGTGTGGTCAATGTGTATCCAACCAATAATACACCTACTAGACTTTAGTTCTCATAGGTCCCTAAAACTTAGGAAGCTATGCAATTGGCTAAAACATCACCAATAAACGATACACACCCATCACATAAGGGTATAAAAGTCATTTCACATAACGAGAATTATAAATTCGGGACGGGCTGTCACATAAAAAAGGAGTGAGGTAGCACTAATCTTTGTGTAAATGACCATTTAAAATATATACTTATTTTTGGGATGAGATCTATGAGAAGAAAAATAGATAATGATTAAAATTGTTTTAGTTGGGATGAGGATTCTCTCCTCATTTTTTCCCATCCACTTTCATCCTCCCCCTTGTTTGTGTGGTCACGGTTAAACTACGTCAACATTTATATTCATTTTTTATAGAGATAATAAGACAAAAAAACGTGGCTTAACCGTGACCACACAAACAGGGAGAGGATATAAATGGATGGAAAAAAAAAAGGAGAGAATCCTCCTCCTTTTAGTTGTTCAAAAAGGCTACAAAGCAATAAAATAGGTGTAGTACACTAATAAATTTTTACACTTTTAAGGCTTCCTCCAACCCTGGACTAAATGCCAAATTATCCCTTTTATTCTCCCTCCCCCCCACAAACAAACACCACCCCACCCAAGCTAAAACATTGGCTAAAAGCTAAATGCTAAAGCTGGGCCAAATACCCTCCCAAATTCCAACACCACCCCCCCACCCAAACAAAAATGCGTGGACTCGCTTGGCTTTGGGCCACTCTCGGCCCGCCCACTCGCCAACGCGCCCCACGCGGCTCGCGTCAAATCAGCGAAAACGTGTGACCCATTATCAGGCCCCCTATCGGCCACTTCCCCGAACCCAACGACTCTTTTGCGCATCGAACGACCATCATTTAAGGATCGTTGGTTGATCCAACGATCCTGATTCAAATTTTATTTTTATAAAAAAATATGTTATTTTAAAATACATTGAATCTAACGGCTGAGATCGAATATAATAAAATATAACGGTAAAAAAAAAGAAGATCTAACGGCTCAAATTTAAATTCAACGGCTCAAATAATTAAAAAAATTATTTAACTCAAAATTCACTAAAAAACTCTATAAATACCTATGTATTTGTTCAAACATCTACACAAAACTCAATTTTCTCCTACAATTCTTCAAATTTATCTTTCTACCATTTCTTTCCATTTCCAAATTGTTCAAGTAAAAAGATTGGTGAAAGTTGAAGGCTTGCTCTGTGAAAAATTTAGTGATTTTTCAATATTTATTGAAATTTAAATATTTTAGATTAAAATGTTCATAAAATTAATTTACAATAGTCTACATATTTCTTTATTTTTTTAATTTAATTTTAAAAAAATAGTTTAAATTTATTATTTAATAATTTCAAATTAAAATTTTAAGCCAAAAAGATTGGAACATAAAAAAATTTTATGGGCTAAAAGTTAAAATTTTTTGAGCTAAAAAATTTAACTTTTAGCTCAAATGTTAGAGATAGTCTAAGCAAATTCATCGATAAAGAGACCTGTACAAGAGATTTTCCAACACTGATTCCACAACTACTAAAAGGTTGATATTTCCATTTTTTATTTATAGATATTATCATCTTTGATTTAAAAAAAAAAATTCAGTCTGTTTTGAAATTGCAACCTCTACACGCACTGTTACTTATTCGAACTATTAAAATTTGATCTAACAATTACAAATTAAAAACCTTTTTAAAAATTATAATAATTTTTATCGTGCGATTAAATTTTAAAAACCTGTAGACTTGGTGAAAGGAATTCGAGAGAATCTTAAGTTGCATTACAATTTCATTAAGAAATTTCGAACTCAGATTTTGAACAGTGGAATATGAAATATGCAGAGCACAGTTCATCAATCATTTCATCACAAAAACAGTCGAACCAGCTTTTTGAGATGCGAAATTCGTAGAGAACATTTCTTCACTTTCATCACAAAAGCGGCATGGAAAATGGAAAACGGAAATTAAAATTCAAGGCCTCGATCAGATTAACAAAAACACCATTAGAGCTCAAACTATTCTCAGCAGTCAGCGATTCCTATTCACAAAAAACTCCGGCGAGACCAGTACGGCACCACTACTCGACCTTCACGTGGAAGACGTCGGCCCTCTCCTCTTCCTTCACCTTCGGAACAACCACCTTCAGCACGCCGTTCTTCATCTCCGCCTTGATACTGTCGGTCTTGAACATCTTCTCCGGCAGCCCGATCCCGGTGTTGTACCTCCGCGGCGGCGCCTCTTCCCCTCCGACGTTGTCTTCTTTCCCGCCTTCTCCCCTGATGCTCAGGATGTTGTGCTCCACCGAGACCTTCACGTCCTCCTTCCCGAACCCAGGCATGTCGAATCGGAGATGCAGAGCGTCCTCCGTCTCTCGCGCACCCCAGCCTAGGCGAAGCCCCGCCTCCCCGACGCCACGTGTCGCCGAGAGGACGGGATTGTCCGAGATCTGGTCCATCAGGTTCAGCACGTGGCTCAGGTTGGGCCTCGGCGAGAACGGAACGAACACATCTGAGAAGAAATCGTCGCCTCTACGAGAGAAATGACGGCCCGAGCGGCGGTCGAAGCCGAGGTCGCTTTCGTCGTTGTCATCGTCGGTGCTGCGGAGAGCGTTGGTGTTGAAGAGCTTGGAAGCGGGGGAGCGGGTGATGGCGATTGGGCGGATGGTGGAGACGGAGATGGACTTGGGGAAGCGGTTGGCGGGGAGGAGGCGGCGGAGGGCTAGTGAGGAAGCCATTGAAGACGATTGCAATTTGCAAGGTCTTACGCTTGGGGAGCAAGGAAATTTGCTGGGTGTCTGTAGACTGGTAACGTAGCTTATTGGGATTGGAGGTGGTATTTGTACTGGTGAATGGAACAGTGTGGAAGGATCCAATCAGAAGTTTCTGGAAGCACCCAAGAGATATTTTCTTTTCTTGGGCCTTGAGTTGGGCTCTGAGGCCGAAATAGTTTGGGCTTATTTTTCTCAAAATAATACCCATTCTGTTTCCGAAATTAGTAGGGCAATATTGACATTACATATTTATCCTTATTCACGAATCGACCCCCAAATTCTGGTGTCGACGTGTCGTAATCAAGGTATTAAATATCCATAATATCTCGATATTTCCATCGAAATTTCCGTGTTTTTGGACTACCGATATTTCCGATGTCATCGATATTTCCATCGAAATTTCGGTGTTTTTTAAATTTCTATATTTAAAAAAACACCAAGGGGATTCGAACCCCTCCCATTTTACTCCTTCAACACCTTAACCACCATATCACTTATGTTTTTGTGAAAATATGCTAAAATATTTACATATTTTCTACACTCACAATGTTTGTCAGCTCGCTATATAATCAACTTATCTTAGTTAAATCTATCATGCAATGAATTTCTTTTCAATTTTTTGTGATAAACTAATAGATAATTGACTAAATAAACATCCTGCAAAGTTTCAATAAAAATTTCCAAGTTTTTCTTACAATTTCCATGGTTTTTATTCAATTTTTATCGATATCGATAATATCCCGATATTTCCATCAAAATTTCCGTGTTTTTGGACTATCGATATTTCCGATATCATCGATATTTAATACCTCGTAATGGAAAGTATTGCCAATTTGCCAATTGGTCCTTCTTCTTCTTTCTCCCTCATCGAAGATTCAGAGCAGTAGAGAAGTAACACCCAAAGCTTGAAACTCGGCAGCTGGCATTTCGGAAACCGAGTCGACCCGTCCGATTTATAACGAGTCAGTGAGCGCGGGAAGCAATGATGCTGGATCTGGGTCCGTTATCGGACCCGAACTTCGACCCGAGGAAGTGGGTGAACTCGGCGTGTCAGACCCGGCATACGCAGGTTTCGGTGGACAAGCACATGGTGGATCTCGAGATGAAGCTCCAGATGGTCTCGGAGGAGATCGCAGCTTCGCTCGAGGAGCAGAGCGCCTCCTCCCTCCTCCGAGTCCCACGTGCCACACGTGATGTCGCCCGCCTCCGCGACGACGCCTTATCGCTCCGTTCCGCCGTATCCTCCATTCTCGACAAGCTCAAGAAGGTAGGTTACCGTTACCAGCCTCCTCTGTGTGTTATGCTCTGTTTGGTTGCTGCGAAAATGTGGGAAAATTGAATTGGGATTTTATTTGGGAATTGAACGATCAATCAATAATGTGCATTGTGCAGGCAGAGGGATCCTCAGCTGAATCCATAGCGGCGCTTGCAAAAGTCGATATTGTGAAGCAGAGAATGGAAGCTGCGTACGAGACATTGCAGGATGCTGCTGGGTTAACTCAGCTGAGTGCGACGGTGGAGGATGTTTTTGCAAGCGGTGATCTGCCTCGCGCGGCTGAAACTTTAGCCAACATGGGGCATTGCTTGTCTGCTGTTGGGGAGGTAATGGAAGCTGCATATTATGTATTTAAAGATTTGCATTTTGTAGTTGATTCAGTACCATATAGCACCATTTTCGTATATATTTAGTCGAGATGAAAACATATTTCTGATCAAACCTGTGAATTTAGGTTGCTGAATTTGCTAATGTGAGGATGCAACTTGAGGTCTTTAGAGGATAGGCTTGATTCAATGGTGCAACCACGGCTAACTGACGCAATATCCAATCGCAAGGTCACATTTTCATAACTTTTTTCTTGATGAATTGCTCCCTTTCTATTAGATTCCAACGACACTTTTTAGTGGCTAGACTCTAGATGAAAATGGCGATTGATACATCTTTGCAGGTCGAAATTGCCCAAGATTTCCGTGGGATTCTCATTCGGATTGGGAGGTTCAAGTCCATGGAGTTGCATTATACAAAAGTTCACCTAAAGCCCATAAAGCAGCTATGGGAAGATTTTGACGCAAAACAACCACCGCCTAGTAAACTTGCAACTGACAAGTCAAAATTTGAAGGGCCATCCGCTACTAATGAGTCTCAGTCAACCGCTCCCACAATTCTATTTTCCACTTGGCTCCCAAATTTCTACGATGAATTGCTACTCTATCTCGAACAAGAATGGAAGTGGTACTTTCTCACTCTTTGATTCCGGGACTTATAGATTCTAAGATTTTTTTGTGTTGTATCCTTATTTTTATGTGTTATTATGAGATATTGCATACTTTTCTGCAAACTTTCTTTTACGTATGTTCGTTACCTGGTTCTACGACACAAAATGGGGACACGACATACTTTCGAGGGCTTCTGCATTTTCATGTTCACTGTTACGATCTTTCATTATGTTAATGAAATTTGAATCTATATCCTTCTAAAGAAGAAAAAATAAATATTCAGGACAGGTTTAGGAAGTTAGAGAATTCTATTTCTCAGTCATGGAGTATCAAACTTAGCTTCAACTGTTGTGTATAGGTGCATGGTTGCCTTTCCTGAAGACTATAAGTCTGTTGTCCCAAAACTGCTTGTTGAGACGATGGTAGCTGTTGGGGCGAGTTTTGTTTCCCGTGTCAACCTTGCGACCGGAGATGTTGTTCCTGAAACAAAATCATTGGCAAAAGGTTGGATGTGAATTTATGTTCTGTTTGTTAAAGTTGTTAAGATCTCCTAGCTGATAGGGTTAGGTTTTCCTTTGTTTTAGGTCGTAGTGGTTGAAGGTCATGCATGATAATCCCTAGCTTTAAGGGACGTGTTATCTTTTATTTTCTGGACTTAGTCTTTCCCACGATTCTAGGGCTGTAAAGTCGTGGTTGTTATTTCCCATTCAATTCCTTTTCGTAAAGCTATTTAATAGCTGTGATTGCTTTCTGATTCAATAAGAAAGATTCTCCCTGCATATTGAAGTTGTCGTGCTTTGTTTCTGTCAAGCTCTTTGCTTTTACACCTGGTTCTAACACTGTTAACATTAGATGATGTTTTTTAAATGACTGAGACTTGTTCTATTTTACCATCTTTTCTTCTCTTAAAACTTGTACTTATCCCAATGATACATTGCTACCCTTGCGAGGGTTGGTATTCTGATCCCATCTGCCGGATGGATATTTTTGGAATTGCGATAGCCATTCCGCTCATTTCGTCGAGATAAACAAGACCAATTCTGATCCCATCCGGCGGAGGGTGCCACCGCTCTTTATACGGAGCAACTGCGAGGGATTGAGTACATCACGGATCGTGGAGCGCAGCAGCTATCTGTTGACATAGAGTGTCTAAGTAATGTGCTTTCTGCCTTAACAATGCCAATTCCTCATGTGCTTGCGACATTCCACACCTGTCTATCTACCCCAAGAGAGCAGCTCAAGGACCTTGTGAAGTCGGACGCAGGAAATATCGACCTTCCAACTGCAAACCTTGTATGTAAGATGCGGCGTTTGAGCCTAGACTAGTCATAATTTCATCGGGGACGAAATTATTTCAAAGATGTGCGATACATTCTTGAATTAGCAACGGCACGATTAAGCCAAATCAACACATGACAATTTTGTTAGACGAAGTCAACAGTTGGTTACTGCCAATGTCACTTGAGGAGTTGTGATCAGTTTAGAAGTCTTATCTCCTTGTTTGTAGGACTTTACTTTGAACTAAAAGCTGTGTGTAATCCTTGTAGATTTTAGTTTGTATTTTTGAATTTTAAACTTCCTTGTAAGTAGGGTTTTCAAACCCTGAATGTAATCTGAAAGTTATTATAAATATATGCATCCCACGCTTGAATGGGTATGCAAATTGAAGTGAAAGCTACTGTGTTCTTAAGTTTTACATGGTATTGAGCCTTACTGTTGAACAACACAGATCCTTGCTTTTTCCTTGCTTTTATGGCTTAAAACAACAGTACTTCTCCACAACTCTCTAACCCCACCCCCTCCCCTAAACAACCCTATCCATCCATATTCCTCCATGACCACTGTCGTGCACATTAAGCTCAATAAGACCAACTACCCACTGTGGTTGGCCCAAATACTTCTTATTCTCAAGAGTCGAGATTTAATGGGTATGTCGATGGCACTCTGGTATGCTTTCCTAAGAATCTGCCTGGCGTTGCCTCTGTCAATCCTGCCTATACTGCTTGGATCTAGCAGGATCAGATGATCCTCAGTTGGATCAATGGTTCTCTCACTGCTTCAGTCTTGTCTGTTGTGGCCAGTAAAAGAACTGCTTAAGCGACCTGAGAAGCTCTCGAGCAAAGGTATGCATCTTCTTCACAAAATAGAATTTTTTTTTTTGAGGAATGAATTGTTGCAGACTAAAAAATGTGATCTCTCTGTGGCGGATTACATGGATTGCATGAATGCGATTGTTGACAACCTTGCCCTAGCTGGGCAACCTACGAGTGATGATGAGCTTGTGTAGATTGTGTTGAACAATCTTGGTCCATCCTTCGAAATGACAGTCAGTGCTACTCAAGCTCGCGATACACCCATCACGTATCCGACTTTTGACTCATGTTGACTACTGAAAGAAGAATGGTTGAGCAAGCTGCTCCTTTGGTGGAATATACGCCTATCAATGCCTTTTTTGCTACGAGAGGCCGCGGTGGAGGACGCACTCGTGGTGTTGGGAGTGATGCCTCTCCCTCCAATCGTGGTGCTGGGGCTTATCAACGAGGCTTCAACCCTCGTCCAAACAACAATCAACGCAATGGTTTGTTTCCAATGATGAGCGCATTGTGTGCCAAATATGTGGTAAACTTAGTCATCCGGCACTTGACTGCTTTCAACGGATGAATGTTGCGTTTGAAAGACATATCACAGCCAAACACCTCTCATCAATGACATCTTCTTTGATCACTCTCAACAAGTAACAGAATGGCACATGGCTGCTGGACACAGGTGCTAATGCTCTTATCACCCTAGACTTGCAAAACTTGGTGAACCCTAAGGAGTATAACGGTAATGATGGTGTAGGTAATAATTTTGGCATATCAATCTCTCATTATGGTTCTAATAAACTTCACACTAATGCTTGCTCATTTGACTTACAAGACATTCTCCATTGCCTTACGGCTTCCACTAATATTATCTTTGCCCATAGGTTTACCTTGGATAATGATTGTTACTTACTCATTTTCCCACACTTTTTTCTTGTTAAGGACCTCAAGACCTGGAAGACGTTTTTCCGAGGGAGATGTGAAAATGGTTTGTATTCATTTTCTGGTGGCGATGGACAACTCCAATATCCAGTCACGGCCTTCGTAGGGATTCGAGTTTAGGTTCAAAAATGGCATGCTCGTCTTGGTCATCCGGCCAATTCAACAATAAAGTTTTTTATTGCAAATAAATTGGTACCAATTCATGGTTCTTCCAATGTAACCTTTTGTTAGTCGTGTCCTTTAGGAAAGAGTACTAGGTTACCTTTCAAACTCTCTGACTCTATTTCCCAACTTCCTTTGCAACATTACATTCTGATGTTTGGTGTTCTCCAATTATTTCAAATGAAGGTTTTCGGTATTATGTTTTGTTTGTTGATGACTATTCTCATTACTCTTGGATCTTTCCCATGAAAAATAAATCTGAAGTCTTTGAAATATTTGTGAAATTCAAAGCCAAAGTTGAAAACATGTTCAATTTAACCATTAAAGCACTTCAATGTGATGAAGGTGGCGAATACAAAAGTGCTGCCTTTCAAATTTTTTTAGCAATTCATGGGATTTCACAACAGTTTTCTTGTCCAAAACATTCAGAACAAATTGGTATTGCGGAACGAAAACACCGACACATTGTTGAAATTAGCATTGTGATGCTTTTTCAGTCATATATGCCTAATAAGTTTTGGTTTGATGCGTGTTCTATAACAACATATTTGATTAATACACTTCCTACCTGTGTTTTGTCTAACAAATCACCTTCCAAGAAGTTATTTCAAAAACCATGAAATTATGATATGCTAAAAATTTTTGGTTGTCAATGTTTTCCGTGGTTGATACCGTATACCCAAAATAAACTTCAACAAAAATCCAAATCATGTGTGTTCCAAGGGTATTCTCTTAATCATCAAGGCTATAAGTGTATGGATTTGTCCACGAGACGAATTTATTTGTCTCGCCATGTCCTATTCAATGAGGACTGTTTTCCTTTTTAATGGCTCACGTCTTCCTTCTAGAGTGTTTAACCATAAGGTAATTATCTTTCCCCAAACATGTTTTTTACTTTTCCATTAATTACCAATACCACTTTACCTGAGTTATCTAACCCTACCCAAACTCTTCCCGCCACAGATCCACAATCCTCTTCCACTACTACCACTTCACGCCAACTAGTCACACAACCTGATCTCATTTCTTCACCTATCTCGCCTGACCCCGTTGTTAACCCACATGTGCCTTTACAACCTAGTTCAACCATATGTCATTCTCCTATGTCGCATGAGCAAGCTGCAGTGATCCAAGAACCAATGTCAGTGCCTCATGAGGCTTCTATTGAACCACAACACCGCATGACCACACACTCTTAAGTCTGGGATACAAAAACCAAACCCTAAATATGCTATGCATGTTACTGTTGATAATCTTCCTGTTAAACCTACTTGTTTTAGTCAGGCAGTCAAATATCCAGAGTGGAGGAATGCTATAGTCCATGAATTCAATGCCTTGCAACGGTGTGGAAGTGGTTCCATATCGTCCCAACATGAATTTACTGCTAAACAAATGGGTGTTCAAAATAAAGAGGCGTGCATATGGTATGATTGAGAGACACAAAGCACGCTTAGTTGCAAATGGTTTTCATCAAAAGGCCGAAGTAGACTACACCAAAATTTTTGTCCCGTTGTCAAACACAGTACCATTCGACTTGTTCTTAGTCTCGCAGTGTCAAAGAAATGGCATGTGAAGCAGCTTGACGTACATAATGCTTTTTTGCATGGCCATTTAAATGAAGAAGTGTACATGAGACAGCCTGCATGTTTTGTTGACACCCAGTTCCCAAATCATGTTTGTCGATTGCAGCGATCCATTTACAAATTAAAACAAGCTCCCATGGCTTGGTTTTAATGATTCTTTGAATTTTTGCTTCAACTTGGTTTTCAAGAGTATATGTGTGATTATAGCTTGTTTGTGTTCAATCAAAAGGGTGTATCTTATTCTATTGATTTATGTAGACATCTTGCTCACAGATAATAGTCCACGACAGATGGCACATTTGATAAAAAAAAATTGGGTAGTTTGTTTTCCATGAAGGATTTGGGACATCTCCACTATTTTTTGGGTGTTGAAGTGGAATATGATGGTAATTGCATGCATCTCAGCCAGACCAACTACACTCTAGACTTACTCAAACGCATGAAATTCACTGATGCCAAACCTATCTCGACTTCAGTGTCTTCTGGACAGAAACTGAGTGCGTGTGATGGTGATTCTTTTGAAATTCCAGAACAGTATCGCAATGTAGTGGGAGCTTTGCAATACATCACCATCACTCGTCCTACTTTATCTTACGCGGTTAATCAGGTATGTCAGTTCATGCATGAGCCCAAACATACTCACTGGTTAGCAGTGAATCGTATTCTCCGTTACTGGAAAGCCACGTATAATCACACACTTCTTTATAAACCTGGAACTGCTTAGCTAACTGCCTTTTCTGATGCTGACTATGCTGGTAATCCTGATACCAGGCACTCCACGGGTGGTTACTGCATTTACTTGAGATCCAATCTTATGTCATGGAGTTCAAAGAAACAGAAGACGGTGTCGAGGTCTAGTGTCGAGGCTGAGTATAGGTAGTTGACTTATACTACAGCTGAATTATCCTGGCTTAGGTCGCTTTTTAAGGATCTACATTTGCATATCAGTAAACCAACCATTTGGTGTGACAATATTTCTTCTATTGCACTCGCCTCTAACCCAGTTTTCCATTCACGAACAAAACATTTGAAGGTTGATTAACATTATGTATGGGAAAAAGTTGTTAGTGCTGAGTTGTTAGTCAATTACATTTGCTCTCAAGATCAACTCGTTGATTTATTTACAAAAAGGTTGTCTTCGTCGCGTTTCAAGTGGTTGGTATCCAAGCTTCCAGTTGCTCCACAACCTGTTAGCTTGCGAGGGGCTGTTAGACAAAGTCAACAGTTGGTTACTGCCAACACCACTTCAGGAGTTGTGATCAGTTTAGAAGTCTTATCTCCTTGTTTGTAGGACTTTACTTTGAACTAAAAGCTGTGTGTAATCCTTGTAGATTTCAGTTTGTATTTTTAAACTTCCATGTAAGTAGGGTTTTCAAACCCTGAATGTGATCTGAGAGTGAATATAAATATATGCATCCCACGCTTAAATGGGTATGCAAATTGAAGTGAAAGCTATTGTGTTCTTAAGTTTTACAAATTTATCACAATTTAGGAAGAAAAAATAAAGAAGGAATTCTAATATGTGCTCCACACTAAATTCAATGGTGAAAAGACTAGTGTGTCAAAAGTGATACAAAACATATTGAACGACTCACAAAAATGGGTTGAGCAAACATTTCAGTTCCATTTGGTAACTCAATTTAAAGTAACTAGTTCAGCAACTTGAATAGGAACGCCTCCACAAACCATTGCTAGCCATGACAGATGTTTGAACCGTAGCGAACCTAATCATCGTGGTTCGGCAGATTTTAATTTCCCTTCCTGCAAAACTTTAAAAGAAATGCACTAATCTGCAGAATATGATTTGGCAGTTACCTTCATTCACCGATAACGGCAAATCTTATGTAGCAACCCAGTGTGGTGAAGCAGATGCCCATGCCCGTTGAAACAATACGCGGCTTCTCAGGGACCGAATTGTGATCAAGACAGAAATTTGAACTCCAAATCTACCTATTCACATGATAATGTAATCTTTACAGATTAACTTCACTTTTATGACTGGTCTGTCATTATTCTCTCACCGAAAAGAATGCTTGCACCGATCTAACCATTAAAGTTCGATAAGCTAAAGGGGGAATGAAGAGGAGAGGAGAGGGCAGACAAATCAGACATTTGAAACATCTTTAAAGGGTGACGCCAGACCAACTATTTCCAGAATGCATGGTGAGTGACCTAAATACCTCAAGATGAATGAAAATGTAGCACACAATCCGCGCATTTCACGATTGGTTTCTTCGGATCCCCATCCCAGTTAAACAAGCAGCACTAGAAACAGAGCGGTTAAAACTGAAAGCCAGATGCATGAGGACGGAAAAGAAAGGGAAAAATGTGCCTATGGAAAGAAGGAAATATTGTATGGGTTGGTGCTGGTAAATAGACGATAAACGTGTTACCTCAAAAATGATTAAAAAACCATCATGTCGCCAACTGCGGTGTCAATCATGCACTCATTTTCGGGCCTGATGTCTTACATATGTGTAAACACACAAGTTTCACACAGAAAAAGGAAATTTGCCTCATCCCAAGTCTAAATTGAAATGTAAAAATGAGATACAATAATAAAATTATACCTACCTCAACCATTTTCTCCGCTAATAATACTGATGAATGGGAGATGGTAGTCTCAACAAAAGCTGTGAGATAGGAAAAAAGTTTCACCCATGATGAAAATTCAAGTAAGACTCCAAATGCACGTGTTTATAAAACCTTAGAGATATGGAAACTACCTCATTAAATTTCAAAGCTCAGACATCACCCTACACAATTCATTAATACGGGCGAACTGGACTTCTAGGTGACCTCCTGTGACTGTGCCTAACAGGGGAACGAGACCTGCTTCGATCACGGTACCTATCCCTGCCTCCATCTCTTCCATTCCTGGACCTCCTGTCCACCCCTCTCCCTCCATCCCGACTACTTCTGCCATTCCATTCCCTTGACCTTTCACGATCCAAGTCTCGTTCTCGGTACCTGTCCCGCTCCCTGTCACGATCTCTATCACGGTACCTGTCCCTATCACTTGAATTACTTCTCCTTCTATTCTCCTCTTCCTTCTCCCTCTGTTTCCTCCGTTCTTCTGCCTCTTTCTCCCTCGCTAACCTTTCTTCTTCCCTTGCCTTCTCCTTGGATTCCTGAAAAATAAAGTCCATGTCTTTCAGTCCTTGAGAAGAAATCATGTTTTTCCCTAACTTTAATACTTAAATATTCAAAAGAGGTCACCTTGAACTCAGCGATAAAATCACGAACCATGCCATAACCAATATGCTGCTTCCCTGTAACATGAGATTGAGTTCTCTCTACAGCATCATTGGCCACAAGAAATGAACCACATATCTCACAAAGTGCCATTTTTTTCTCCTGTGCTAGCATCAACACTTTATCATTCTGAGGCTGCGCCAATGCTGTCTTCTCGGAATTGAGCATATCCACCTTCCAGAAGAAAGGATAAACAAATAAAGTAGTCAAATTTCACGTAGCAGTATATTTCACGGTAATAATTAAAAATCCCCAACTGCATATAACATGAAATCTTTGTATGATAAGGAATCTAATTAAAGACATGCACAATAATAAAACACGGGTGGTGCGATGTGTAGACATCCTGGAAAAATCCTCTGCGATACAAGAAACTAGAGGAATTTCAAAAGAAAAAACTCAGAAAATAACAGCAGCACCTTTCTCATGAGTGCTTCAGCTTCATCCACCTTTCCAGCTTCACCTAGAGCCTCTGCTTGTTCCAGTAAGTTCTTTATCTTTTCCTCCAGAACAGAGAGCTGTTCGGACTTTTCAGCTGACAGTGGAGGTGCTGGTGCAGGTTCCACCTCCTGAGCAAGGCGTTCTCGCCCACGCTTCACTCTTCTATCTAAATCCATCACCTGCAACGCAAATTATAATAAGATAAAGAAATATAGGTGAAAACCCATACATCACAAAGAGAAATGAGGATACATTCAAGACATACCAGTTTCTCACAAAAGTGAGCAAGTTCAGCTTCAAACTTGGGCACATAAGCATCATGCCGCGGGGACTCTTCAAAACTAAAAGCAATAACATAAAGAATTTAAACTGGACCAATATTAAATAATCACAACTTTGAACAGGAAACAATAGAAATATTAAAACAAAAGCAAAAACCAGCATGTTTTGAGCTGGAGAACAAAGCTAGAAGAGCGAAACAAAAAAGATTGATATGGAAAATCTTTGGTTTGGTCTTGTGCATTGAATTGTGATATCAAAACTAAACTATGCCCAGGTACTTATGTAAAGGGAGAGTGTACCACGTGACCTCTGGTCATCACCCAAGGTCAAAAATAAAACTTCGCGTTTTACAAACCCTTCTAGATAGTCATAAACATTAATGTAACAATTATATATCATCTCCCTGATAATTAGTCCAATATATAGGTAAGAAAAATTAAATATTTAATCTGCAAAAGGGCAATAACCTAGAATCGAACCCTACTGAATACAAAAGAGAGTAGACCATGCATATTTATCTGGAAAAAACAAATTATTGATAAACGATTCATGCAGCAGACATTTTCTTGGATGTCTCATGCACCAGAGCATCACTAAATGAACATTTTACTCTATATTAGGCAACTATTTAGCTACTGCTGACATTGAATTGATAAACGATTCTTCCCTTCTCAGAAAGATCTGTTCAAAATGCTTAAGTAAGTTACCTCAAAAAAAGAAAAACCCAGCTACTGCTTAGAATACCCTGTAGGGCATGTCAAAGTTTCATCCTACATCCTACACCACACATAGGAAGCAGCTAACTTATTTGTAGGAAGACAAGAGAAACAACATTCTTACAACAGAAGCATGCACATGACAAAAAAAAAGTCTTAAGGGTTAAGCAAGCTACACTTTTTAAAAAATCATGTCGGTCTTTCAATAGAATTTGTGACATAACAATTCACAAACAAGCACAAAGGAACCTCTGTTGAATGCATTCAGAAACTCCATAAATAGCAGAATATGAAAACACCATATAGCATTGCCAAATATAAAACTCTATAAGACGTTATCACCTTTCTTTCAACTTTGGGTCATGTAGTTTAGGGCAAGGTCCTGATACAAAAACGAAAAATTTACGGTCAGTGAAACCGTGCACTCCACAAAATTAAATTCAAGTACATGATTTGAAAAACTGAAAATCCTAACATGATTCAAGCATTTGATCTTATTCCTCAGCAAAGAAACATAGTGTTAAACAATTGAACATCAATACGAATTCCAATCGCAACTCACCTAGATCGCTTCGAGTGTTAATGAAGAGATCGTGGGGACAAAATCGAACCATATAGGCTCCACACACCTCCTTATCATCCCAAGTAACTTCCTTGTACCCCCTTCTCTCCTCCTCCGTCAAATTACGAGCTGGAATGCACCACAATCAGTATTCCAAAATCAAACTAAAACTAATTCAAACCAAAAACAACCAAGCAAAACATCAAATAAATTAAAACCCATTTTTTTCTAAACAAATCCAAATTCGCCCAATCATAATTAACAACGATCTCTTCTAAACAGAGCGGCGATCAATTAGGGTTTATACCTGCGCCCATAAGTTCGTCCAGCAGAGCTCTCTGAGCATCCATGGCTGTGTCAAGTGACTATCGGGATTGAGAGAGATGAAAATCCGAAGGGCTTGTGGCAGAGGAATCCGTGAGGATTGAGCAGCGGAATAGCACGTCAATGGCTTCTAGGGTTTTGTTCTCCAAGGACCGGAATCTGAGAGAGACAATCGAGAAGAAGTGAGAAGGGGCGAGCTGGGCCTGGTGTTGTTTTTATACGTGTGCGAAGTTCTCTTGGTCACGGGATTTAATTTTTTTTTTTTAACAAATATACAATAATTATATTAAATTTATTTAAAGTAAAAAAAATGTGGTTGAGCACACTGCAATTAGTTTTTCCTGAATAAACTAAGGATCATAATGAACTAATTATAATAATTTAATTCAAACTCGTTTTTACGATTTAATATTTCTCAATTACACATGAGAAGATAGAATACATTAAATTGTAATACTAAATGACTACACTGTGATTAGTTAATTTTGCTAAACTTCAGTTGTATGTCATGAATAAGTTTTAAGAGTGACTTTAATACTGATAGGCCGAGATGCCAAAAAGTTTAAATCAGAATTAATGTTAAAAAAAAAAGAAAGATAACAATAGTGTTTTTTAACCGGATAGTCAATTTTGATGTGACATGACATGAATTGACAGTCATCACCTTTGCTGTCAAAATTGACAGCAACTTCAAATTATTTTTTAATTGACTATTAAATATTTTCATACCTTTCTTATTATTACTTTTCCTCTGTAAATATTTATTATTGACTATTAAATAGTTGTATTTTGACATATCAGATGGTGATTAAAACATTAAAAATGTTAAAATGCCACACATTATGATACTATATTTTAAAAGGTTAAGATATGAATAAGTTCGAAGTAGAGTGAGAATTGGACAATGTGAGTTAATTATACAATAAATAGGTCGTATATAATTAGATATCAAAGTCAACACAAGTATTATAGTCATCTTCGTTCACATAAAACGAATATAAAGTCTCTCATTTACAAGAAAATAAATAAATACCATTGTTCTACTTGTGTGGAGATAACAAGCATTGGAATGTTGTCTGCTAAAGACAAGAAAGCCTACTGTTAGAAAATTATACAAAGAAAACAGATAACACAAAAACTACTGGTAGCGAGTTGCATGACATGTAGTCCAACCACAGAAGCTTGTATGCTATTATCCAAAATCCTGCAACTTCTGTGGTGCTCCTTAATCTCTTTTCTCCTACTAATCCAATCCCAAATTCTCCGATCGAGCTAGCGCGATTCATAGTTCTTCATCGCCTATCACAACCAAACCATCCGCGCGCAACACAGACTTTCAATCATGAACGACACAGTTGACAAACTTGTTATCTTCCTGGCAAAGAGAGACGGCATTGACAAGCTTGTCAAAACCTTCCAATACGTCTCCAAGATTGCGCACTGGCACGCCGAGGCCAAAAACCCTGAAATCGCACAGCGAGCCAAGCAGTGGGAAGTTGCCTCCGGGCTTAGCCGGAAGGCCTTTCGAACGGGCCGGTTTCTCACGGGATTCAATGCGCTGAGAAGAAGCCCTGGATCAACCCCTACGCTTCGGTTCCTAGCTGTTCTTGCTAATGCAGGGGAGATGGTCTACTTCTTTTTCGACCATTTTCTTTGGCTGTCGAGAATCGGGACTCTGAGCCCGAATCTGGCGCGAAAGATGAGCTTTATATCGGCGTTTGGTGAGTCGTTCGGGTACGTGTTCTTCATCGTTTTGGATTTCATTGCGCTGAAAGAGGGTGTGGAGGCGGAGAAGAAGGTTGCTGCCTTGGAGGACAAGTCTGCGGAGACGAAGAGCGAGAGTTTGAGGAAGATTAGGGGTGATAGAGTGATGAGATTAATGGCAGTAGCGGCTAATGTTGCGGATTTGGTCATTGGAATCGCGGATATCGAGCCTAATCCGTTCTGTAATCATGCAGTCACTCTTGGGATTAGTGGTTTGGTGTCTGCGTGGTCTGGTTGGTACAGAAACTGGCCTTCATAAGTGAAGTGATTAAGGTCTTGTTAATTGTATTTGGAGTTCAAGTTTGTAAATTCAGCATCTCTAATGCATACTGCATCGTTATATGAAGGATTAATTATGTTCATGGGTGGTGTGTAATCATATGTTTTAAATCAACAACCCTTTTGTTCTACTCAGGGCTGACCCAGGCCCAGTTCAGGCAAGGTGACCCTTTGGGCCCAAAATTATTAGTGTGAAATATTTATATATCTTTTCATAAGAGTATAAATTTATAAAATTTGGTTTAATGACAAAGAAATTTAACTAGATCACTTGATTTTGTTGTTTGAAATTAATGAGGAGGTCTTGGCTTCAAAATACCATGTGTGTTTATTTAAATTCCAATTTTTACAAATTTTTTTCCATTGCAATATAAATTTATAAAATTTGGCTAAATGATTAGAAGTTTAATTATAAGTAATGGTTTTTGTATTTAAAATTAACGATATATCCTAAATTTGAAATGCTATGTGCATGTTTATTTATTTATTTTTTAATGAATTTTTGTTTGGTTGTTAATTTTTTTTAATTACTAGCTAGTAACCATGTGGGCCTATTTTTTAACATTCGTTCCAATTCAAGTTTACTTTTTAACAAAGGGTAATACGTAGACTAAATTTTTAGACCAAATTTGCAAATCATATGACGTATCATCCAAAAGGTTTAATTTTGGTGCCCTTTCATTACTTATACATATCCCTAAAGACTAGAAAATATCATTATTTTTTCAGTCTTATATTGACGAGGTTAGTAAATAAGAAAAAACACCTCGCGATTTATACAAAAACACTTTAAAAATTCAGATGGAAGACAAAACTAATAATCTATCTACTTGTAAGTCTGAAGTTTTTTTGTTTCCTTCTCTATACATAATAAATTAGTTTTTCCATGTTTCTAAATTACTAAGTTTGAAGTGTTTTTCTAAATATAATTTTATCAATATCTTACGTGTAAAAACAAATAATTTTTTTATATGAAGTGGGGCATATTTTTTGGATTTGCCCCAGACCTCAAAAATCTTTGGACCAACCTTGCCACAAATCATATATTTATTTATATGATTGGAGCCGGCAAATATTAAAGGTAATCTGAAAGTATATATTTACGTATATATATGATTTGTCATTTTCTGTGTGAATGAATAAATGAAAATCTTTCTTAATTTATAAATCTGCCTCACCGAATAAACCCATATTTAAAGTGAAGCGATTAAATATTTTTTTTGTTCGAATGAAGTTTGATCAAAGAAAATGCATCTACCATCCAAATGAACCAAGAGTGATTCACATGACAAAATGTCTAGGGTATGAGCAAGAACCCTAATCATGGCTTACGCGTATGTAATTTGGGGGCTGTTTGATTCCTTCAAATTATGTATATCACAATGGTGTATTGATGCATTAAATTTTAATCACATTTTATCCTTCAATTGCATAATTGGCTAAAAAGAGAATTCATATTACTAATTTAATTTGGGTGTAGATATACGATATAATAAAATTGCCCTTTCATTTATTGTAAAATTGACTAATTCATCAAAACTAAACGGCTGACTCACAACAATATCCAGTGTCAAATATTAAAGAGAATTCAATGGGTTCGGAACATAAAATGGTACATAACATATCATTATACAAATTGTGAGATATGTGTGTTGAAAAGTTAATAACTTGAAAAATACAATTTCTCACCACTTGTATAAAAATATATAGTATACCACCAGTGTTCCGGTCATAAGAAAAAATTTATCTTCTCCAAGACATCTCCATTTGTCTCTCCTTCTCTCCACTACCCTTTCTCTCTCCTATCTCAACTACCATTTCTCCACTACAATTCCCATACTACTAACATTTATCTTTCCTCTTTCTACTACCATTTCTCCACTACTATTCCCAAACAGTGGCGGAGCCACCTTTAGACTAAGGTAGGCTTGGGCCTATCCTCAAATAAATTTTTTCCTAACAACCTCTACTAATATTAATTAATTTTATAATACCACTATCAACTTGAATTTGTAATTGTATTAGTTAGTCCAATTAACTTCAATCCAACAAATACAAAGCCTTAAATTTTTTACATTAAAGATTCAAAACTATAGTTCTATATTGATCATATTCTCTATTTCTTGCCTATATACAATTTTTCCCTTTACTTGCAGACTATTATTTTGGTTAATTTTTCACTTCCCTCTGTTATATCATCTATGAAATCAAGAAGAAAAAAATATTTCATTTTTCCAAATTAGTACAAAAAAAACCCTTCTGATGCTCTCATGTCTTAATGTTTTTAGAAAAATGATTTCTTGATCGCTATGAGAAAATGAATAAATGGTCAGTCGGTCAGTCACCTTTGAATTTGATATCAAGAATGAAAAATAAATTGATGTGCTTTTAATAATGTTTCAACTCTTGTTATAGTTGAACATTTATAATGAAGAATAAATGCATCGTCACTCACTTTCAAATTTAATACCAAGGCGACCAAATGAACAAGATAGTTTCTACATGTATTATGTCCATTTTGATCTAAATAGTTTCTACATGCATTATGTTCATTTTGATCTAAAGTGTGCAATTTCTAACATGAATTTCTGGCTCCGCCACTGATCCCAGACTACTACCATTTCTCTTTCCTCTCTCTACTATCAAATGATATAATCATACTCAATTTCAATAACCACATAAGTAGTAATTCTCTCTTCCAACCCCAAAATGCCAGTACCATGCAGATGCTTCAAAGCCAACGTGATGCTCCTTGGTTAGATGACCAAGATGTTGGTGTATACCACTACCATTTCTCTTTCCTCTCTCCACTACTATTTATCTTTCCTCATTTTCTTTCCTTCATTTCTCTTTCCTCTCTCTACTACCATATATTGGCATACCACTACCATTTCTCTTTCCCTCCTGTTCTTTCCCTTTACTACCATTTCTCTTTCCTTCATTTCTCTATCCTCTCGCTACTACCATATATTGGTGAATAACACTACCATTTCTCTTTCCTCCTTTTCTCTACCACCATTTCTCGTTCCTCCATTTCTCTCTCCTCTCAACTGGCGGAGGCAAATGAGAATTAGAGTAGTCATGGGCCTACTCTAACTTGAAGAAAAAAAAGGATTACTATTACACCTATATTTATTGCTTTGCAGCCCTTCTCAACACTTAACACAAAAATCCAATCATTTATCTATCTTTTCATCCTAATCTCATCCCAAAATTAAGTATAATATTTCAAATGGTCATTTATCACAAACCAATGACACTAAATTAAAACCCATTATTCACTTTTAATTAAAAAAATTGTCTTTCACTCAAGCATAGGTAGAGCTATCCCTATTCTTCTTGAGTTTCATATATTTAGCCATTGCAAATCCCAAATTTATTGAATAAAGAACAACAGGTTTATGAAACTCTATTATTCTCTATAAAATATTTGTTTCTATTCTATCGTACCTCTTACTTGAGTTTTAGGGTTTGCAAAATTTTTAGTAATTCTATCTATTGAGTTTAATAATACTTCTTGTAGTATAGATGACATCATGCAATGACTTCAAAATATGAAATTCATCGAGAATAATTATAATTACTATAAATAGATAAAATTTATTTATGCATATGATAATTTTGACTACTTAATTATTTAGATATATGTTATGATGTTTTACATTAGTAAATTTATATTCACTATTTATTTTGTCGTCTTCTATACTTGTGTAAGGCCCTTCTTCACAAGAAATCCTGACTCCACCAGTGCTCCTCTCTGAGTTACCATACATTGGCGAATAACACTACCATTTCTCTACTACCATTTCTCTCTCCTTCGTTTCTCTCTCCTCTCTTTCTCTACTACCATTTCTCTCTCGTCCTTTTCTCTCCTCAATTTCTCTCTCCTTCATTTCTCTCTCCTCTCTCTATTACCATATATTGGCAAATAATACTACCATTTTTCTTTCCTCCCATTTCTCTCTCTTCATTCTCTTTCCTACCATTTCTCTCTCCTCATTCTCTCTCCTCTCTCTATTACCATATATTGGCAAATAATACTACCATTTTTCTTTCCTCCCATTTCTCTCTCTTCATTCTCTTTCCTACCATTTCTCTCTCCTCTCTCTATTACCATATATTGGCAAATAACACTACCATTTCTCTCTCCTCATTTTCTTTCTATTACCATATACTGGCAAATAACACTACCATTTCTCTCTCATCTCTCTACTACCATTTCTCTCTCTATTACCATAAATTGACAAATAACACTACCATTTCTCTCTCCTCATTGTCTCTCCTCATTTTCTTGCCTCCATTTCTCTCTCCTCATTTTCTTTCCTCCATTTCTCTCTCATCTCTCTACTACCATTTCTCTTTCTCTATTACCATAAATTGACAAATAACACTACCATTTCTCTCTCATCTCTCTCCTACCATTTCTCTCTCATAAATTGACAAATAACACTACCATTTCTCTCTCATCTCTCTCCTACCATTTCTCTCTCTCTATTACCATATATTGACAAATAACACTACCATTTCTCTCTCATCTCTCTACTACCATTTCTCTTTCCGCACCTCTCCAATTATCTACTACCATTTATTTATCTACCTCTCCAAGACATCTACCATTTCTCTCTCCTCTCTCCTCTCTCCTCTCTCCTTTCCTCCATTTCTCTCTCCTCTCTCTCTATCTCCCCTCCATTTTTCTCTCTACCACCTCTCCAAGACATCGACGATTTCTCTCTCCTCTCCTCCATTTCTCTCTCCTCTCTCTCCATCTCCCCTCCATTTTTCTCTCTACCTCCTCTCCAAGACATCGACGATTTCTCTCTCCTCTTTCTACTACCATTTCTCTCTCCATCTCTCCAACGCAATGAAGACATCTACCATCTCTCTCCTATCTGAAGACATCTACCATCTCTCTCCTCTATGTACTCCCATTTCTTTCTCCTCTCTCTACTACGACATATGCCATTTCTCTCTCTACCCAGACATCTCCAACGCAACGAAGACATATACCATCTCTCTCCTCTCTGTACTCCCATTTCTCTCTCCTCTCTCTACCCAGACATCTGCAATTTCTGTCTCCTTGTCTGTCTATATATCTGCTTGCAAACCATTTCATGAGCATTCAAATACCATTTCCATTCAAACCATCAAATCTCACAAACCATATCATCAAGTACCTCTACCTCGCGATATATCTCCATCTCTACCTACCTTTGTGCAGAATAAAATGAGTTCTGTTGTTTATACTGCTTGGGATCAGCACTTAAAGCCTTTTCTCCTTGCAGTTACAGTAACGCCAACCCAACGGCTCAAACTATTGATAAATGGTCCCATCGATCGAGATCGCGATTCCGATCGTGACCTAGAAGCCGCAAGGCAAGAAGTTGCAGACGGAAGGACTAACAATAAGTACGACAACAACAACTTAGACTGGGCAACAATAATCGTAGTGTTTTGCTTTACAGCGGCGATTGGAATAGCAGTTCTCCCCTTCCAAGGTCCCTCCGGCCAGCTCCATCTCCCTATAATCTTTAACTTTCTTGGACTCTCAGTCTTACTTGCCTTCACTTGTATCTTGGTAAGCAAGTTTATTCACTTCAGCTACTGTCCCGCCGGAATAACAATTGCCTCGATTTTCCATCAACTTGGCCTCTTCTTTGGGGTCACAGCCTTCTTCATATCCATCTCCATCCCATTTCCTTTGTGGTTCAAATGTGTTGCCTTGTCTATCTACGTCGTCACCTTCCTCCTCCTAGTTCTCTGCAATCTTTACTTCAAGAAATATTACAAAACTCATGGCTTTAAGAATCCTAACCCCGCCATCGATCCTGCAGTAGAATCAAGCGGAGGCAGTACTAGAGTGACGTGAAAAAACTGTCATGTAATTAGTATACACACACACACACTAATTAGTACTGCAGTACTAGTAGCTTTCTCATATTTGTCGTAGCTTTCTGTTTGGGGTTTAGTTGTCTGCACTCTGCAGCCTCTCACTAATGCTATGTTTCACCAAATCTAGTTAGTTAATTAATTACTTCTGTATATTTCTTTTAGTACGTATTTATAGATAAATTAAAGAACAAACGTTGCATAATATAATCCTACCAATTGTCCTAATAAAAGTCTATTACTTTCCACTTGAATATTCATTCCAATGAACTGAAACATTTTTTTCAATCATTGAAAGCTTTCGAAATATCACTATTCCCGGAATTTAGATCCTCCATCTTAGTCTGGCAAATACCCAAAACCATGGCTATATACCATCTTCAAGAAGTTCAAAGGACGGCTGTTCACGGCGTGAGGCGTGGACTGACGAAGTTAAAAGGATAAAAATGGTTGTAAATGGCAGTAAAAAGACATGCGATCCTTATTTTATTTATTTATTTATTAGAAAAACCTTACTATAAAAATATAGTATACCTATATATCGACTTTTGATTATAATTATCATAAAATTTAAAAGGTGATACATTCTGTAAAAGTCCAAATTTTAATTATTTTCTCAAATCTCCGGGTCGGCAGCAATCCAAACAAATCTTAATAAGGCCGAAGCGGAAGTGAGCGAGAGACGACTGAAGGGAGACTCGGCAGCGACGATTTCATACATTGGAAGGACCTAAATAAGCGTTACAAGAAAGAAAAAAATGTTGACCCGCGTAAGTCTACTCTCGGCCAGTCCGGGTTTTACCTCCAACCAAACAGAGAGAAAGGGGTGTCGGGTTTTCCCAACATGGGACACCATGCTTGTGATTAATCTAAGCTCCAAATTGCCAATAGTGTGTGTCTTGAAAAGCAAATAAAAAGTAAAGAAAAGAACAAGAAAATTTATCAGATGACACGATGTAGAAAAAGCTACACATAATTTCTGGTACAAGGCAACACAGCCAGGATACGCAAATATTTTTTTTTTAATTGTTGTTGTTGCTTACTTTTATTGTATGTTTTAGTTAAGATTTGAAGAATCCGGCAAATATAGAAGACATGCAAAATGGAAAACAAACAGTAAATGTTGCTCGTAAAAGAAAATTGAAGTGTATATGAAATGAGATAGGTAACCATAATAATTTTTTCAAACAATAAAATCATACCAAAATCGTTTAAAACTAAACTGAACTTAACCAAATGATTTGATTTCAATTTTATTTAGCTTCAAAACTGTACCGAATCAAATAGGAAAAACTTGCGACTTCGGTTTCACTCAAAATCACAAAAAATAAAACCACGCCCGCCCCTACTCACAACAATATCTAGTGTCAAGATTTTAAGACATGCCAATGCCACCCTAGTCACAACAATATCTTGTGTCTAGATTTTAAGACATGCCAATGCCATGCATCAAAAGACCCTTATTAATTAAATATAGAATTTGCTTTTTTCAAATTACTAGGTAAGTTCCCAGGCTTTTTTCAAATTACTAGGTAAGTTCCCAGATATCTATCATTCCTCTCTCTCTCTCCTCTCTCTATTACCATTTCTCTCTCTACCTATCTGTGATGAAAAATGTTTAGTTGTGAATATAACCACATGTTTTAATAAGATATTTAAATTTTTTTTATTTTTTAAGTTATTAACTTTTTAGCACATATATTTCACAATTTATACAATAACATGTGATTACAACTCAGTATATCGATCACACTGAAAAATCTCTCTTCTAAAATATCTACCATTTCTCTCTCTGCTCTCTACTACCATTTCTCTTTCTACCTTTCTGTGATGAAAAATGTTTACTTGTGAAAGAAACATAAATAGTATACCATATGTTTTAATAAGAGACTTAAAATTTTTTATTTTTTAAGTTATTAACTTTTTATATATATATTTTACTATTTATATAATGACACGTGATATATTACTCTTATAACGATAACTGAAAAATCTCTCTTCTAAAATATCTGCCATTTCTCTCTCCTCTCTCTACTTCCATTTCTCTTTCTATCTCTCCGAGACATCTCTCATTTCTCTCTCATCTCTTCTCTCTCCTCTCTATCCCATCATTTCTCTCTCTACCAAGACATCTGCCATTTCTCTCTCTTTGCCTGTCTATATATTTGCATGCAAACCATTTTCTGAGCATTCAAATACCACTTCCATTCAAACCATCAAATCTCACAAACCATATCATCATCAAGTACCTCTACCTCCCGATATATCTCCATCTCTACCTACCTTTGTGCAGAATAAAATGAGTTCTGTTGTTAATACTGCTTGGGATCGGTACTTAAAGCCTTTTCTCCTTGCAGTTATAGTAACGCCAACCCAACGGCTCAAACTTCTGATAATTGGTCCCATCGATCGAGATCGCAATTCCGATCGTGACCTAGAAGCCGCAAGGCAAGAAGTTGCGGACGGGAGGACTAACAATAAGTACGACAACAACAACTTAGACTGGGCAACAATAATCGTAGTGTTTTGCTTTACAGCGGCGATTGGAATAGCAGTTCTCCCCTTCCAAGGTCCCTCCGGCCAGCTCCATCTCCCTGTAATCTTTAACTTTCTTGGACTCTCAGTCTTACTTGCCTTCACTTGTATCTTGGTAAGCAAGTTTATTCACTTCAGCAACTGTCCCGCCGGAATAACAATTGCCTCGATTTTCCATCAACTTGGCCTCTTCTTTGGGGTCACAGCCTTCTTCATATCCATCTCCATCTCATTTCCTTTGTGGTTCAAATGTGTTGCCTTGTCTATCTACGTCGTCACCTTCCTCCTCCTAGTTCTCTGCAATCTTCACTTCAATAAATATTACAAAACTCATGGTTTTAAGTATCCTAACCCCGCCATTGATCCTGCAGTAGAATCATGCGGAGGCAGTACTAGCACCATTTATGACCAAGCATGCACCAGTCGTATTGAGTGACGTGAAAAAACTGTCATGTAATTAGTGTGTATATATCTACACACACTAATTAGTGTACTACAGTACTAGTAGCTTTCTCATATTTGTCGTAGGTTTTTCAAATTTCAACCGTTGTTTATTCTGTTTGGGGTTTAGTTGCCTGCAGCCTCTCACTAATGCTATGTTTCATCAAATTTAGTTAGTTAATTAGTTACTTCTATATTTTTTTTTGAGGTGTGATATTCACACTCCTTTTTACTTCTCTCACACTTTTTTGGTTTTCTACCGTCGGATCGGATGAATTGAAGAAGATCAACGGACAGAAATTAATAAGAAGTGTGTGGATAGCACACCCCATTTCTTTTAGTGAACGTATTTATAGATAAATTAATGAACAAACGTTGCATAATATACTCCTATCATCAATAGCGGAGCCATAAATTATTTGGTGGGTGAGCTAAACTAAAATTATTGTTACGAGATCAAATGGGTATATTTTTTTGTTATTTACATAAAGTTACACAATAGCAAGCTTGAAAGCAATAATTTAAAGTAAGAAATTTAACTATGAATAAAGCATGGAAAACAATATACTATATATGTTGACAGAGAATATTATAACCATGGAAATTGTGAAAACTAAGAATATTGAAATCGACGATATTCTGATCCAAACCGAGACCTAGGATACTCAAGAAGTTTTGGTCGGTAAGGCCCAACTTTGATATAAGCACGTCGAACTTCATCTTGTTGATTAATAGGATACTCATGTATTTGAATCCATTTCCACGGGTCTCGTTCCAATTCCAAATAAGCATCATCAAAAACTTTTTCTTGGGGTTTAGTTATATTAGATGTTTGGTGAGAATTATGAGGCTGCTCAATTGATATTGGTGCGTTATCATTAGATGCAGAAGGTATATCACTCTCTAATTTATCACCATCATCTTTTTTTTAAGAATGAATCAATAATTCTTAACCTCTTCATTGAACGTTAACCTAACAAATTGAACAACAATAATACAAGTTTTTATAAAAAAAATTATATTTCTAAGAAATTTATCAGACTATCAGAAAAAATATATTAAACTTGAAATTGAATTTTTAAAGTACGAACTCTTAAAATTAAAGCAGTAAACAAATAAAATCATCAATACATAAGAATAAAGTGGTCAAATTAAAACTTACCGATTGATGAAAAAAATCAATAAACTTTCTCACTTGTATTGTATGCTTGGTTTCTGTGAACTGTAGACGAGACGAAGACTTTCTGAAAAGTGAAAAACAACCACCACTGTTGTACCCCAAAAATCAAAAAAGAAATATTAAACTTGCTTTTTAAAACTGACTACTCCTAGGAAACCTAAACTAATCACTATACATTACTCCCTAGAAACTAATCAAATAAAAAGACCTATAGACCTATAAACTAGAGACGTGTGTGTCAATGTGTGCATGATTTGAAATATAATATTATTAAATTTTGATATTGATTAAAGTAATAATTTATTTAATATTTATTAACTCTTGCTTTTTCTAAAAGTAATTCTGTTTTTCAGAACTTTTATTTATTTGGTGGGCTATAACAAATAAAAATAATAAAATAATATAAATTATTAGTATTTTTAACCTCAAACAATTAAAACTCTTCTTATACTTGAGCTCACCCTAGCCTCGTTACTGCCTATGCCGTTGCCTATCAATGAAGAAGATTACAGCTACAACTAGAATGATGGGCAGCCGGAAGCCCTTTAACAAACTTACCAATTGTCGTAATAAAAGTCTCTTACTTAATTTCCTAAAAAAAAAAATCTGTTACTTTCCACTTGAATATTCATTCCAATGAACTGAAACATTTTTTCAATCATTGAAAGCTTTCGAAACATCACTATTCCCGGAATTTAGATCCTCCATCTTAGTCTGGCAAATACCCAAAACCATGGCTATTCGGTTCTACTATATACCATCTTCAAGAAGTTTCTTAGACTCAAATTCTAAATTCTCATATATTGGTCATCTACATTCGACCAAAATTTAGAGGAATTTGCATTGGAGATGACCCTTACTGAAAGGTTTTGGACCGACCTCTCTCTCCCCTAAGAATAAACAATTTAACACGCTAACGCTATCATTTGTAACAAAAAAATTAGTCATAACTGTGTTTGTTCAGATTTATTCGGACTTATTTTACTCTGAAAATGAGCGACATGTTGTATCCAATCTAAATAGTTGTCAAAAGGACGACATGACGTAAAAAAGCCAAGTACGTCTCTTGAAGCGACATTCTATGCAGCCACAGTTTTCAGGGGAAATCGAAAAGTCGTCTTACATCGAATGATGAAAATAGTGAGGGGAAAATTTGGAAAATAACAAAACTATGGACCCTATATAGAATATAATTACCCTTTTAAGTTTATGATAATTATAATTAAAAGTTGATATGAAAGTACTAATATACTCTTAATAACTAAAATTCCTCTTTTACTCTTAACCGTGAAGCCCTGTTTCTTTCATCTTCCTAATTATAATTGAATCAGCTTCGTGACTAAGTTGGATTAAAGGTTCTAAAAGACGCTAGGCGCTAGTCGGGCAACAAGTTAGGGCTAGAGCCTAGGCGGGCGCCTAGACGGATTAGGCGGATTTAAGTAAATTTATTATATTTTGTGTAAATAAGTGTCTGTTTATACTTTATATAAATATATATATATATATATATAATTTAATCATAAACTACAAAATAAAATAACTTATATATTATGAAGTATTGGAATATAATGAAAACATGGGGAATAAACATATAATGTGTGTTCATTTTAAGTATTCAACAAGTCTCTTACAATTTATTTATAAAAAAAGGGTAAATTACACCATACCCCCTCAGGTTTGAGGTTTATTACAATCTCATACAACATCTTTAAAACATTTCACTTTCATACCTCAAATACTGTTTTATTTCAATTTCATACATCCGTACATTTTCCATCCATTAATCCGTTAAGTGCTGACGTGGCTGCCAATGTGGCACACCACGTGGCAAAAATAATAATTTTTTAATTTAAAAACCTAAATTTTCTATTTATATATATATATATATATTGACACACCCCGTCCCGAAGGAGGCATGCTGGCCGTCACGTGGGAGTGACGTAACCATTTACACAGTACGGAAGCTTTAAATATATCACTTCTAAGATGAAACACCCAAAGGTGAGACCTAATTTTGTCCATTCTGTCAGAACCCCGTTGAAATTCCTCGTAGTCACCACACCTCTGCTATCTTGAACCTGGAGGGGCGCAAAACCAAGTTGAGTGGGTCAGTAAAACAAATCTTTTCCAAATCCAAACATTTCTCAAAACGTTGTAACCCCTCTCCGTAAAACTTGTATACTTTCCCAGAAATGTAAAATATCAATATATATACATATATATTCTCAAAACTTCAAATCACTATCTCAACATTATTTTCGATACAATATGCCATGCCATGTCTAAATTCAACCTAGTATGAATGCCTTAACATAAATCAGGTGGAAGAAAATAATCAACCGGAGACCTTCTAATAGCCCTGTACGGCTGAATCTAGAGCTCAAAATCTCATCTTGCCGGAGTCACCAACTGTGACCTGTACGGCCTTCTGCACATAAGTCGGAACCACCTAATGTAGTCTGTACAACTTAATGGTTAATATTACGCTCTAGTGCTTTTCTCATTAATCATTTCTCATCAATCATCTGTGCACATAATCTAAGGTCACCCACCAATCGGAACCTCTCTAAAGGTCTGTACGACTGGCATGTCGGAACCACCTCTTGTGGTCTGTACGACTAGCATCTACTTGGATCCAAGACGAGCGTGCGATGCGGTGAATACCATAAGCACTAATACCATGGTGCAGGTTATGAGCTCAACATATCTCAACATCATCATAACAGTAATATATACTCACCTGTGCGTCCACCGCACCAATTCATACATATGCATCATATATCAATTCCTATTTCCATATCATTTCATGCATGGCATTTCGATTCACATTTCTATATACTTTTCACATATTTCTATGCATGGCATTTTAAATTCCCGTTTTTCACATCACTTGTACACATTTCATTTTAAGCATTTTCATTCAAATTCAATTTCTGGGAAAACGTCAAGTATATATATATACGGAAAATAAAACTGCCCACTCACCGAATACATCGACGTCTCGTAGGTCCCTGGGCCTCCCTTAGTCATGCCCAACGTCCGTATAATCCTCGCCTATACGAGAAGTAACCAAATTTACGTTATTTAACGCATAACCCAATTCTTAGCTAATAACTCCTCATATATTGCTCAAATTGGGTATATGAATATACCACTGTGACCTACACAACCTCAGGATCATCCCCATATTTTTAAAATAATTTTTGGACTCTTCACGCCCCCCCACGCGCCTGACATGGCACGGACCTACGCGCCCCCACGCGCGGTCACGTGCCAAGCACACTGACGACACAGTAACGGCAGTTAGGGAATATTCCGTTAAATCTTAGTATATTCCGTTAAATAATTAACGGCGTCAGTTAACGCCGTTAGCATATTCCGTCAATTTTGACGGAATATTCCCTGTCTTCTCCGGCGAGTCGCCGGTTTCTGGAAAATTTTAAAACTCGCTATTCTCCTTCGTTTTTCGTCCATTTTTCTTGTATTTTACACCAAAATGAAGCCCTAATCATCTCCTATCACGTTAGACTAGTTTTAGGGTCTAAAAACCACAAAATCTCACCTGAGGAATTTGAAGAAAACCGGCCAAACTGGTAGTTCGTGATCCCGACGTCCAATTCATGCCAACGAAGCACTCCAAGCTTCCTTAGGACTTCCTAAAGCTCACTGTAAGCTTAGTTTGGCCTAAAACACAACCATTTCAAAGCTCATGAATAGTACCATTTCACGGGACCTTTAGAAACTAGGGTTTTTGAAATGAAACTTACTTGAAAATGGTACCTACGTGATCGTGGAGGTTCCAGGAGTTTGATGGTGGTCTTAACTCCGTCGGTGGTAGAGGTTTAGGGTGGTTTTGTGTGGTGGTTCACATTCGAGAGAGAGAGAGAGAGAGAGAGAGACGGGGAGTGAAGGTTGAGGGAGAGAGAGAAAGTTACGGGAAATGGGGAGGATTTTGAGGGGTGGGAGGTCCTACCTAAACCCCATACATAAAATTAATACATACTAATAAAAATCTAAGCCTAAGTTTGAGTTCCTAAAAACTAATGAATATTCCAATTAACAATAGTTTAGGAACCTTAGGTAGAACTAATATCCAATTTACTCACCTTAATCCCGTTTAAGGGCATTTTCGTAACTTCACGTCCTCGGAATTAAAAATTCCGGGACGGGCTGTGACATATATATATTAAAACCCCAATTGAAACCCGACAACCCCCAACCCATAAACCCCTAAAATTAAAACCATCCCTCACCCCAGAGTAGTGAACCATCTGCAAAAAGAAGAAAGAAGAAAGAAGAAAGAAGAAGAAGAAAGAAAAAATGAAGAAGAATTAAAACTATCCCCCCAACCCCCTAGCAATCCCATCTACAAAAAGAAGAAGAAAGAAGAATTAAAACTATCCCCTCCTCTCCCCCCCCCCCCGCGACCTCATCTGCAAGAACAAGAAGAAGAAGAAGAAGAAGAAAGAAGAGAAAGAATAAGAAGAAGAAGAAAGAAAAAAAAAGAAAAAAGAAAGAACACAACAAGAAGAATAAGAAGAAGAAAAAAGAAGAAGAAAATTGAAAGGGATTTGGGTTTACGGGGTTCGTTGGGTTTTGGGGATATGCTGTAGCGGTGCCGGGGGGGGGGGGGGGGTTAAGGGATATACGATAGGGTTTTTTTTGCCACGTGGTGTGCCACGTTAGCAGCCGCGTCAGCACTTAACGGATTAATGGATGAAAAATGTAACGGATGTATGAAATTGAAATAAAATAGTACTTGAGGTATGAAAGTGAAATATTTTAAAGATGTTGTATGAAATTATAATAGACCTTAAACCTGAGAGGGTATGGTGTAATTTACCAAAAAAAAAGATGCAAAAATAAAAATTATCTATTTTTTTTATCTAAGTGAGTCGCAACCTAGGCGGATCTGGGCTGGTTAGGCGGGTGCCTAGGCGATCTAGGCAGGCGCCTCAGCAGGTCTAGGTGCAATTTCTTAATTTTCAAACGCTTAGACATTAATCGGGACGGTGACTAGCAGGCTCGCCTAGGTGCTAAGCAGAGATTTTTAAAACGGTGATTGGATTAGATTTACTTGGACTAAGCTTTATAAAAATAGTGAAGCTAGCCTCCTTGTCCGCCTCCGCTGCTCCATTTTTTTGCAAGTCGACTTCTGTCTTGTAGTCGTTGAACCCAATCGAGTTTATACGCCTTCTGTTTTGGACGGCTGTTCACGATGTAGGGCGTGGACTGGCGAAGTTGAAAGGACAAAGATGGTTGTAAATGGCGGGAAAAAGACACTCGATTCTTATTTTATTTATTTATTTATTGGAAAAACTTTATTTTAAAAATATACTATACTTTCATATTAATTTTTAATTTTGATTATAATTATAATGAAACTAAAATATGATATATTCTGTAAAAGTCCAAACTTTAATTATTTTCAAATTTCCGGGTCGGCAAATCCAAACAAATCTGAAGGCCGAAGCGGAAGCGAGCGAGAGACGACTAAAGGGAGACCCGGCAGGGACGAGTTCTTCCGTTGGATGGAAGGACCTAAATAAGCGTTACAAGAAAAAAAGTTGACCCGCGTAAGTCTACTCTCGGCCGGTCCGGGTTTTCCCACCAACCAAACAGAGAGAAAGCGGTGCCGGAGAGACCAGACCAGATCGGATGGCGGACGGAACTGCGCACTCGCGGTATGTGAAGCTGACGAAGGATCAAGCGCCGGCCGAGGACATTAAGCCCGGCGAGCTCAATCAGCCCATCGAAGTTCCTCAGGTTTCTCTCTCTCCCTCTCTCTAGTCGGATTCGTTGAAATATCTATTAATTTGACATGGGTTTGCTCTGAAAACTCCGCAGCTAATATCCCATTTGTTTTCCTATATGATTTTGTATGAATTGCATTTCGGTTCAAACTTGTGTTGGTGGGATTTGGTTTGGATTGTTGAATTTTACCCTTTTTTTTATTATGTATTTCTGATTGGAAGGTCTTTGGGGGATTGAGGAAATTAGTTGATTTGTAATTTTTTCATATGGTTTGGAATTTTCAGGGATTTTTTGTTGTTTGTATAATGCCATTTCTGGGACAAGAGGCAATCAGATTTTTGAAGTCATAATTAAACCCTCTTTGGTACATCAAAGCATTGTTCAGATCTAAGATTTTCGTAGCTTTCGAACAAAAATGAGTACATGGTTTTGGCTACAACTTGAATGTGGTTGATAAATTACATTTGTAGTGTAGGTTTATGGGGTAGGTGGTGATGAATTTGTGAATTTCACATGTGACGTTGTTTCCGTTGGAGGATTGTAATTTTAAGTCGTCGTATCAGATGAGGATGTGATTTGGCAACTGATCTTGTGTGTTATGGGTCAGTTGAATGTTCACAGGTGTCACGAATGCGGACAGCCTTTACCCGAGAGCTATCAGCCCCCCGGAGATGAGCCTTGGACAACCGGAATTTTTGGCTGTGCTGAAGATAGAGAAAGTTGTAAGTTGATATGGGAAATATCTTTTCGATTCTCGTACAGCGATATGGTATTGAGTTTATGGGAACCACCTTTGGTTTCCATTAAGTTAGATACTTTTTCTTTTTCGGGGGATTTGGTGTCCCGCTGAGCTTGCCTCATAAACAAAAGCCCAAAGCCCTCACTTTAGGGTTTTTCTCACAAATATGCAACTCTAGCAATGCATGTGTTAATTCTATGAGGCTTATGTCTATATTTGATAAGATACCTTCTTCCTTTCGATTTTTCTGGGGGATTTTGCATCTCTCGGAGTTTTTCGCTGGAATATGAAATGCTCAGAACAAGCTTTCATGCTTGCTTTTTAAAATTTTGAAATTTAACGCTAGCATTGCTCTCTTCCATGAATGCCGCCCCTGATTTTATGAAGTAGAATGTTTCTGCCCATTCAATTGACTGACTATAGTCATGTGATTGATAAGCATGAACGTCTTTGCCCTTGCTACTGTGTATCTAGACTCTAATTCCAGTAATTCGTTTTCTGCAATATAAAAACAAGGTCTATTGATAACACCGTGCCCGTGCCTTTTGTTACCTCTTCAGGCTTGACAGGGTTATTTTGTCCATGTGTTCTGTTTGGGCGCAATGTTGAGAGCCTAAGAGACGATACCCCTTGGAACAGACCATGCATTTGTCATGCCGTTTGTATTGAAGGTGGCATGGCTCTGGCAGCATTAACTGCAATCTTCCATGGCATTGACCCACTTATTTGCGAGGGTCTGTTATTTTCTTGGTGGATGTGTGGGGTATATACAGGTCTTGTCCGGCAATCCTTGCAGAAGAAGTATCATCTACAGGTAATTTTTTGTTATCTGTATGCTGCTGAATGCTGAATGCTGAATGCTTAATTGCGTTGTTGATTGCAGAACTCACCGTGTGAACCATGCTTGACACACTGCTGCTTGCACTGGTGCGCCTTGTGCCAAGAGCACCGGGAGATGAAGGGACGCCTCTCTGACAATGCTGTGATGCCAATGACCGTCGTCAACCCACCCCAAGTTCAACAGATGAAGTCTGCTGACGACAACCAGGACTCTGCTTCACCATCCTCTACCAACAACAATGGCCATACAGATATGGAGATGCAGGCATTGTAGGATTTACTCAAAGCATCATTTCACTAGGGTTTCATGTGTGTGAGCTGCCGCCGCATTCATGGGAAGTCGTCTATACAGTTGCTTAATATTAATCCATATAAACCTCGGTCTATATATAGTCTTATTCTTTTCCATTGGAGAGATTGTTCTTTTGACCGGGTTGAAATTCTCGGCAAGGTTTTTATCGAGGCTCATTATGTACACTATTATCAGATTGTATGAATTCGGTCTTTCTTAATGTATATCGTACTTTTGATAAAATAAAAAAAATAAAAAAAGTTTATGGCTTCAATATGCGGGTGATGAAAGGCTTTCCCTTTTATTTCCCTTCTATTCAATTTTTTTTTTCAAATGATGTGAGGGTCATGCGAAAGACTTTTATGCATCAAGGGATGCAATTGTATTTCAAATTAATTATGCATTGCACTTAAAACACGTGTTCATACATGATTACTTTGAGATATCACCGTAGTTGTTCTCATTGTACGTAAGTTTGTCTTGAGCGGATCAAGCTCGAAGAAGAGATCGGCAATAACCTCTTGAATGAACTAACATTAACCGCTGATTTGATGGGAAAATTGACGATGAAAGCAAAATTGATGCATTTTAAAAAATGAAGAGGGTCACAACCCAATTGAGGATAGATAAGGCAAATCAGAAGAAGGCACTAAATTTACAAGGCATTGCCAATTTTCCTTGATTTATATTATTGATTTCTTTGAATAAATAATTATTATTGATTCTTGCTTTTATTTCGGCAATAATTAAAGGATAGTGATATTCACACTTATTTTTTTATCTTTCACATACCATTGTTAATTTTTTTGCAATTTATCATTGATCTTATGACCGAAATTTGAGAAATATATGGAAAATAAAAATTGGTGTATAGATAGCACTACCTTAATTAAATTAGCAACTTTCCACGTGTTTCTCCTTCTTCCACATAATAATTAGGTCATCCTTTTGAATTTTTATCTCCTAATGGTAATTTGGTATCAAAATCTCTACTAAAAAAGAACATGCCATATGATTCATAACAGTGGATAATCACGTATTGATTAATTCTAATTAAGTGTGTTTAATTTGCCGCGTTAGATTAATCTCTCTTTTAGCTGGCAATTGCCAAATAACAAGTATAAACATATAAGAACTAATTTCATTTTAGTAGCCAAGTTCTAACAGGTTTAGGAAAAAAAAAACTATATATCTGGACTCTTCAGTAAATTAAACTCCCACAGGAACCTATATTTTTCGTTTCTTCGATGGCCAGAGAATTTTCTCACGGTGGTGGTGGATACGCTGAGCAAAAGCACGCGACGGAGAACCCACCACCTTGTTCTCAACTTTCTACGTTGCCATTGACTACCCCTGCTACTTCTACAGAATCCGGCGACGCGGCGGAGGAGACTGGGGCTGAAGATGTCCTTTATGGTGAAGACTACGTCGGGGATTTTATGTACAAAGAAGATGATCTGGAGCAGGACATGAGGAGGGAAGTAATATGTAGGGCTGAAACAAAGAGACATACGTCGTTTGCTGATTGTTTGGAGTTCTTGAAGATTATTTGCTGCCTCAAATTTTAAGATCTTGAGTTAGATTTAGAGCGTTATTTTGGTTTTTGGTTTTTTTGTTTTGTTTTTGTAAATATTCTTGATCGAGTTGAAAAAGTGCAACAAGATAAATGTTTTTAATTTCCTTTATATATTGGGATTCTTTGTCATATTTTATGATTGGACAATACAACGAGCTTTTTATCATGAGACTGAATCAAGATTCTCTTAGGATCTCGCAGTTATAGCCAACGGACCGAGAAATCCAGATCATCCCAACCCTTTACCACAAACTTCCGTCTAATAATTAAGATTTCAATGACGGCCCATCTGCGCCAAAGAAAATAATAGAAGCATTTGACTCCATGCACTTGGTTGGGGGATATAGCTTAGTTGGTAGAGCTCTGCTCTTGCAATTGAGGAAGAGGATCGAAAAATGTCACTGAAAGACTCTATTGAAACAAAGATGGGATGTCGTGAATGTAGAGGAGGTAGGATGGATAGTTGGTCATATTTAGTATTGATCGTACATAGATAGTAGTTGGAGCCAGCGACTCTCCTTGGTTTCCCTCATTTGAGATTCCCGGAGAAGAGAATCAAGTTGGCCCTTACAAATAACTTACTGCACTATCTCCTTGAACCCTTTAAACGAAATGCAACTAAACGAAACGCGACTCCATCTCCACACCTAGGAACTACATTAATAAGGGAAACTCATTTGAATTTTGAAGAAAGTCGTAGACCGGTATGAATTATAAACCGCCAATCACCCTTGTCCTGCCAATCATGCGAACGTGTGCATGGCCGCGTGGCTTGGCGGTTAACCATTTTTCGAACTCTGTCAACCTTCACAACCCTTCACCAAAACGTTGCCGTTTTTCACTTGCTCAAATATATAAGTAACTCCTGCGCAGAACAAATGTTGCATTAACTGCTCGATTTCACTGCTGTTTGTACATTTTCACTCTCATTTACACCAAAACTCTCCTCTAAAATTACCTTGAGATTCATTCGTTCTTCAACGTTGTGGTTTGATTTTTTCATGTTATTTGGATCAATGGCTAGGATTGCATTGACGGCTCGATTTCAACAAGCAATCACTCCCAGCGCCCTCCGATCTTATCTTGCAGAGTTCATATCAACCTTCTTCTTTGTGTTCACTGTTGTTGGCTCCATGATGTCGTCAAGTGAGTCTTCCTTTCATCAGTTTTCACTTTGCGTGTTAGCGGAAATGCTTTCCTATCCTGAAATGTGTACGTTCCTTTCTCACTCATCTCACGCGACATGTGAGAAAGGAACAACATCGTTAATTAAATTTAAGTTTTTGTTCTAGTTTAAGCCTAATGTCAGTTTCGAAAACGAAATTTAATTTCTTGTGTTTGTTGGGTTTAAGAAGCATTAACAGAAGCATGAAATAATCAGTTACAGCTAGATGTCACATAATTTCCCAACATATATAATTGTAGTCACTTTAATTCTTTGGTTTTGTTGTAACGTGGCAGGGAAGTTGATGCCGGATGCAGCATCAGACCCAGCTAGTCTGGTGATGGTTGCCGTCGCCAACGCCTTCGGATTGTCCTCGGCCGTGTACATTGCGGCCAACATCTCCGGCGGCCACATCAACCCGGCTGTCACCTTTGGCATGGCGGTCGGAGGACACATTAGCGTCCCCAATGCCATCTGCTACTGGATTTCCCAGATGGTGGCCTCTGTCATGGCTTGCCTTCTCTTGAGAGTCACTATTGTTGGACAGGTAAAAACCCTTTTCTCCACACAACTACTTTCAATGAATATCGTACTTTTTATAAAATAGTTTAACCTCAACCGATACATAATTATTTTCAATGAATATCGTACTTCTTATAAAACATTTTAACCTGAACCGATAGTAACCCTAATCCCGCACCCTACTTTGTTTAATAATGTAAAGTCTCACGTGGAAAATTTGACATACTTTTTCTTGGGATTGCGCAGCATGTTCCGACGTACGGAATCACCGAAGAGATGACGGGTTTCGGGGCGTCGGTTTTGGAGGGCGTGCTGACATTTGGGCTGGTGTACACTGTTTATGCCGCCGGTGACCCAAGGAATGGTGCACTTGGGGGCATTGGACCCCTGGCAGTTGGGTTCATGGCAGGAGCCAATGTTTTAGCAACTGGACCGTTCTCGGGTGGGTCCATGAACCCGGCTTGTGCATTCGGGTCGGCAGTCGTTGCCGGCAGTTTCAGGAACCAGGCGGTTTACTGGGTGGGGCCTCTGATTGGTGGGGCAGTTGCTGGACTACTGTACGATAATGTGGTGTACCCTACCCAATCTATTCCAGATCCTCTTACCGGGATTTCTCTTGGGGGAATTCCTGGCTGAGTTGGGGTTAAATTAATTAATGTTTCTTAGATATTTGCATTAGGCATTAATCTTTGTTTTGTAACATTTTTTAGTTGTTTGCGGTGTAGCATTTGTAGTTAACCAAGACTACTCTTTCTATTTTAATGTTTAATTAGTATTAATTAATTCATGTACTTTGTTATTTGCATGGGAGTAATATTTATCTTAATTTTTTATATTAAAACACTAAATAATAAAAGCAATTCATAGTGAAACGTATGATCAATTGGTATAGTGACTCCAAATCTGTTAGTTTTGGAAAAAAATTGTACCACCACGAATTTGAAACAAAATTTGTTGTAGTAGACTCAGTGGCAAACCACAATGAGGGAAACAAAGTCATTTAACCCATACACTTGTTTCTTGGTTTTATTGAATTTGACCGTGTTCCTTTATGCCTTAGAGCAAGTCCACCCCTAAGACTGGGTGCCAGCACCCAGCACATTTATCCACTCAAGTGAACAGTAATAGACTGGAGTGAATAGTAACAGGCTTCTGCATCTCCACCCCTAAAAAAATGCGCTGGCACCCAGCGCATTTATTTGCTATGTTTTTTTTTTTTAAGTTTATTTCGGATAAGATTTTTAACCAATTTCAGATAAAATTTCAAATAAACTTAAAAAAAACACACTAAAATAAAATTACATACTCATCAAATAAACTTAAAAAAAACACACTAAAATAAAATTACATAAACTCATCAAATAAACATAGAAAGAAAAAAATAATTTTTTTTAAAATTTTCTGTATTTTTTAAATAATTTTATGTATTTTTTAATAAATTTTAATTAAGTTAATTAATCTGGACCGTTGATCTTTGATCGGACGGTCCAGTTTAAAAGTAAAATTTAAATTTTTTTTACCGTTGGAAATCCAACGGTCTAGATAAACTAGCCGTTGGAAATCCAACGGCATTTAGGCTGGCCACGTGGCTGTTCCATCCCAGGCTTGCCCAAGTGGGCTGACAGGCGGGCCATCACGCCTGCAATTGCTGTCGGCTACTCGCCCCCAGGCGCGAGTCTTCTGTACTCGCCAGCAGATGCCAGCTTCTTCCTCAGTCCATTTTGGGCTGGGCCAGATGCCAGCACGGGCTGGTGCCAGGGAATTTGAAGGAGTGGAGTGGATGGACTGAGTGCTGGTCTGATTTTTGACTGGGTGCTGGGCTAAATGCCCAGCGCTGGAGATGCTCTTAGGCAACACACGTGTTACAACAGTCAGGATAAATGGTCGCGATTCTATGAGGGTTTACTGGTTTTGTTAAATTTGACTATGTCCCTTTATGCCTTGGGCAACACACGTGTTACAACAGTTAGGATAAATGGTCGCGATTCTATGAGGGTTTATTGGTTTTGTTAAATTTGACTATGTCCCTTTATGCCTTGGGCAACACACATGCTACAATGGTCGGGACAAAGAGTCGCGATTCTACGAGGATGAACTAACTCTAAAAATTCGTTCTCAATTTGAATTGTAAGCTGCAACTCGTCTACGTGAAGTTGAAATCACTAGTAATTGTCGATCAGCCATACGACCATCATCGTAAACTTACTCTTTGTTCTTTGAAAATAACTAGCACACAATTTGAAAGTTCAAATTTCATCCATGTCAATTTTTAAAATGAAAAATAACTAGAATTGGAAGTATGAACAAAGCAAGAGAAGCATTAAATCGTTAATTCAACCCTTATGCTTAACATAATCCCTCTCATAAGGCTCAAGTAAATGTTAAATGTTGCATCATGTATTACTTTTTTTTTTTTTAATAAACGATATTATCTACATTAAACGGGAATAATAGGCTTAACGTCACAATAAATTAGCAATAATACGTTTCAAATTCGTCATTAGTGAAAATCAAATCTAAAACCTCTTATTTACAAGTAAACAAGAATATCATTACGTTGTAGTACTGAGTGACTGTATAATGTATAACTTAACGACCCACAGAGGTAATTGAAAATACAAACGGTGTCGATTCCTCTCACCCGAAATCTCAACGGTCCACGATCAGTTCACTCCCACCTACACCAACAAGCGCAATATCATCAGACTCCAAAAACCCATTAAGGATCAATGGCGCCTAAAACCCTCTCATCCTTCCTCTCTCCTTTCACTCTCCCCTACACCCTCACAATCCCCGCCACCAAAATTCTCACTCTTCACTCCAAACCCACTCTCATACTCTGCACATATTCTCACCCGCAATATACCCACCGGAAACCATCCGTTTCCGAGGCCCAGTACCCGAATTCTCCGCCCGAACCCGCCGGCACCGGAGCCGCCGCGCCGACCCCCGGCGATCGGTTTTTGGAGCGGCACCGTTCGGTTGAAGCTGCCAAGGTGTTGCTCAAGGAGAAAAAGAAGAAGAAGAAGGAGAAGCCCAAGGTTACGACGACCGTCGCTTGCTGTTATGGATGCGGGGCTCCGTTGCAGACTTCGGAGCCGGATGCTCCGGGTTATTCGGACCCTGAGACGTACGCATTGGTATGGATTATTATATGATTTTATCTTAAATTTTGTTCCTTTTGGATAATTGGGTATTTGGGTTCTGTATTTGTTTGGAATGTCTGATTTTTGAAGCAATAAAAGCACTTTTGGACTCAAAAGTGCTTTTGTTGATGCTCCATATATGTAAAAAATTTGTGCTTTTTGTTACAAAATTTGAATGTGCAGAAGAAGAAGCACCACCAGCTTAGAAGCGTTATATGTGGAAGGTGCAAGCTTCTTTCTCATGGGCACATGATAACTGCTGTTGGTGGAAATGGGGGATATTCTGGCGGGAAACAGTTCATCATGGCCGAAGAGCTTCGGGAGAAGTTGTCCCACTTGCGCCACGAGAAAGCGTTGATAGTTAAATTGGTAATCTACTTTTTAATGTTTGCATTTCGATGAATTGAGTGATTGAGTTGCCTTGAAGAATTTTAATTTGGTTGCTTGCTTATAGGTTGATATTGTGGATTTCAATGGTAGCTTTTTAGCTCGTGTACGTGATTTGGCCGGTGCAAATCCTATAATATTAGTGGTTACTAAGGTATTAAACTGCCCTTTGCTTCTTATTTGATGTAAGCGACTTTTCTAATCAGTTTGGAATGTCAGGTTGACTTACTCCCAAAAGGAACTGATTTCAATTGTATTGGTGATTGGGTTATAGAGGCCACTGCAAAGAAGAAGCTTAAGTAAGAGTTGTTTCTTGGCTTTGACTTTTTATTTATACAGTCGATCTAAAAAGAGTTTCCTGGAACATTTGATGAAAAAGGAATTCGTGTGCAAGTAGTTGGGATTAGGGCTTGATTGATTGAGTTTGAGTCATTTGAGACTGTTTTTAATATAGGACATGGTTGATTTTATGATCTAAACCTGAAAGCTTGGATCGTGAATCTAACACAGTGCTATTCATTGCAGTGTTTTAAGTGTTCATCTGACGAGTGCGAAATCTTTGGTTGGAGTAGCCGGAGTTGCATCAGAGATTCAAAGGGAGAAGAAGGTTTTGTACTTCTCTACTTATGCTTGTGTTTTTGTGCATGTGTTGACCTTGTTACCTGACTGAAGCCATTTCATTGCTGTTAAGCAAAACATACTTGTATATCATTTCATATTTACTAAACCTGAATTCTTTGGCTCTTGTTTGGTGCAGGGGCGCGATGTTTATGTTATGGTTAGTCTCCTAACTGGAAGTTTATTTAATGCATATACCCAGTATGTGCTTTTGTCAACCGATTCAAACACATTTTGACACCTATATAATGCATGTAACAAGAGAAAAAACATAAGACTAGTCATTCTTTTTTCTATACTTAGTTTGAAGTAGGACAAGTCTTTTATTCTTCTGCAATTTTCATTATTCATGGTACATAATCTAAACTTTCATTACCTTTTTGATGTAGGGCTCAGCAAATGTTGGGAAATCAGCATTCATCAGTGCTTTTCTGAGTAAGTTAATGACATTCAATTTGTATTTTGTTGCCTTTGGCCAACATGTAGATTTCTATTTCAGCAATATAATTGATCAGTTTTCGTTAACTAAATTAGTTTTCTTCCCTTTTCTTGACTTATTATCATTTTTGTGACACCAGAAATGATGGCAGACAAGGATCCAGTTGCTGCATCAGCGCAAAAATACAAACCAATACAATCTGCAGTTCCGGGAACTACCTTGGGTCCAATTCAAATTAATGCTTTCCTAGGAGGAGAGGTATGGTGTGGTGCCCTTATTTCATCAATGGCATTCCAAGTTTAGCAGAGTAACCCTCTATGACATGCAGAAATTATACGACACACCAGGAGTTCATCTCCACCATAGGCAAGCAGCTGTGGTTCATTCAGAAGATCTGCCTGCCCTTGCTCCTCAAAGTCGGCTTAGGGGTCAGTCTTTTCCGGTATGTTTATTCGGTTCAGAGGTCCTTCTTTCCTTGCATTTGTGTTCTGTTTGTAGTTTTTCCATTGTTATCTTCTAGTTGGTAACTTTTGGTGTTATTCCTTTCCAGAAGTCTCGGGTTTCCTCTGGAAATGGAACAGGGGAGAAGGACAATTCCAATGGTTTGAATGGCTATTCAATATTCTGGGGAGGTCTTGTCAGAGTAGATATCTTGAAGGTCTTGATCTTGTTGTAGTTTCATATATATTGGGTACGTTTGGGGATTATACCATGCTGATTATGGATGGTCTTTTCCTGAACCTTTATTTTTGATAATTTCAGGCTCTCCCTGAAACACGATTGACATTTTATGGGCCAAAGAGTCTTCAGATTCATATGGTACCTACTGATATGGCAGATGAGTTTTACCATGTATGTCCTTCTAACTAAATCAGTCATACGAAGTATTAGAAAATATTCTGAAAAGTATTAGAAAATATTCTGAAAAATATACTTTTGAGGCATTACGATGTGATACTTTCTCCTTCATACCGTCTAGGTGGTGCATCATCCATATTTCTCTTACATAGATACAATATGAATGTAGTGGGATTTTTGTTAACATGTTGCAGAAAGAAGTTGGAGTTCTATTAACACCTCCAACTGGAAAACAAAGAGCAGATGAATGGAGAGGGCTTGAAACCGAGCGCCAGTTGCAAATAAAAGTTGAAGATGTTGAAAGGTGCATTATTCATAGTTGTGATTGTTAAGTTTACCCCTTTCAACGTTTCATATTTGATTTTGGTCCTTTGTGAATGCTGAATTCTGTTATAATTCTCCTATGTTTTCGCAGGCCGGCTTGTGATGTGGCGATATCAGGTTTAGGATGGATTACCGTTGAACCTGTTAGCCAATTATTGAGAAGTTCTGATTCCAGTGCCAAGGAAACTGCAGGAGAAGTGCAATTGGTTGTCCATGTCCCCAAGCCAGTCGAAATATTTGTTCGGTCCCCATTGCCGGTGGGTAAGTCTGGTGCAGACTGGTATCAGTATAGGGAATTGACTGAGAAGGAAGAGGAAGCAAGACCAAAATTGCATTTTTGAGGATTAGTAATTTTTCATGTCCAAGACATTTACATAAACGAAAATCAGTTATTGTTGTATGAAAAGAACAAAGGTGAATTTTTGTATCATTGTAACAAATTGGTAAGAATTGTTAATACCAACGTATCGAAACGTTTTGTATTCTCTTGAATTATTAATACAAATGCATCGTCCTTACGTTGAACAATAGTTGAGAAAGCTTCACTATTGAAGATGGAGAAATTTGGATGAGACATAATTGAACCAATCTAATTCTGATTTGGTTCGGCGATTGTCCCTTGAGTGCAAGGGCAGAAGGAAGCTTCACTGCAAGATCCACTAGTCGAGCAGAGACGAAAGTCGGCCTTCGTGATCTGATGGTGGTGAACGGATAAATGCTCAATCTAAATCTGTAGTTTGAATGGTTCGGACGGTATTTTTCTCACTCATATTTATTGACAGCCCAATTGACATTGCCCATATTTGCTGGTGTGGTTTAAGGCCCCATCCTGACTTCTCTACAAACCGGTCCAATAAAACTCCAAAACGACGTCGTTCGGTTCTTCAATCGAGAGAAAAGTTCCCGCCTTGCACGTGCCGCGTGACAAAATTGAAAATTCGAAAACTTCCGACTTTCAGAGAGGAAGCAGAAGCAGCCAGAGCTTTTCCATCAAATCGGTCACTGTCCGTACGCCTTCCATTGAAATCGAAAGCCCCTCGGCTCTCGGCAGAAATGTACATCAAGGAGGTATGCCTGGAGGGCTTCAAGTCCTACGCGACGAGGACGGTGGTGCCCGGGTTCGACCCGTTTTTCAACGCCATAACGGGTCTGAACGGGTCGGGCAAGTCCAACATCCTCGACTCCATCTGCTTCGTGCTGGGCATTACCAATTTGCAGCAGGTTCGCGCCGCCAACCTCCAGGAACTCGTCTACAAGCAGGGCCAGGCCGGAATCACCAAGGCCACCGTCTCCATCGTCTTCGACAATTCTGACCGCGCCCGTAGTCCCCTCGGATACGAGGCCCATTCTGAAATCACCGTCACCCGTCAGGTATTTCGGGTTTTCACAATTGGGTCTCGTTTTACCGTTCAATTTTGCTTACTAATTCTTGAATTTTGCTGGATTTTGGTAAATGGGTCAGGTTTTGGTGTACAATTTTCTTTTGATTGCTTAAATTAAATTCAATTTAGTGATAAAATGTCGGATTGCTTGTAAGTCCCATTTAATTGAATCGTCGAATTCTTTCCAAAATTTTGAATTTTGGGTAGAAATGAAGTAATTATTTAGTGTGTGATGAGAATTGCTATTCCTTTTTTATTTCAATTTTGTTTTTTTTTTAATTCCTTAAAATATTTTTTATTTTGGTGTTAATTTGTTGGGGAGCTAAAATTTCCATGGACTAAATTATCGAATTGCATCTGAAACTTTTGGTTGTCGGGTGCAAGCGAAGCGAGTGCTAAGTGGTTGATGAGAAGCTATTTGTTTGCTTTACAGATTGTGGTTGGTGGAAGGAACAAGTATTTGATCAATGGGAAACTTGCACAGCCTAGTCAGGTCCAGAACCTTTTTCATTCCGTGCAGCTCAATGTTAACAACCCGCATTTTCTGATAATGCAAGGGCGCATTACCAAGGTTTTGAATATGAAACCACCCGAGATTCTGTCTATGCTTGAAGAGGCTGCTGGGACGAGAATGTATGAGACCAAGAAAGAGGCCGCTTTGAAGACACTTGAGAAGAAGCAGAGTAAAGTTGATGAGATCGATAAGCTTCTTGACCAGGAGATACTGCCTGCCTTGGACAAGTTAAGGAGAGAAAGGACGCAATATATGCAATGGGCTAATGGAAACGCTGACTTGGATCGCCTGAAAAGGTTTTGCATTGCGCTTGAATATGTTCAAGCGGAAAGAATTAGAGACGGTGCAGCATCTGAGTTGGAACAAGTTAAGGCCAGGATTTCCGAGGTTGATGATGATATGAGAAAGATGAAGGGAGAAATACAGGAAATGGAGACACAAGTGTCGAAGTTGACTGCTGAAAAGGAGGCTAGAATGGGTGAGGAAGTAAAAACTTTGTCTGACAAGGTAGATGCTCTTTCCCAAGATCTTGTGAGGGAAGTGTCTGTGCTGAGTAATAAAGAGGATAATCTTGGTATTGAAAATGAAAATGCTGAAAAGGTAAATGTTGTAGTCTATGACTCACTAGATTCTTCTAATGCTGTCAGGCGCTTTCAAGTTTGTTCTTTTGTTATTCGATATATTCCTTAGTTTAACGATTGGATTATCATGATGTTGGCAGATTGTTAACAATATTGAAGACATGAAGCAGTCTGTAAAAGAGATGGACTTCGCTATAAGAAAGGCTGAAGAAGGAGCAGCTGATTTGAAAAAGAGAGCTGAAGAACTTTCTCAGACACTGAATCAGTATGAAAAGGATTACCAGGTAAATGTGTATCTTTTATGTTGGTTTTCGACTTTATATAGTCAATGATCCATGTGCATGCAAAACAAATTATTTGTTATAATCACTATGACTGAGGCGACTAATATTTTAAAAATAAACTATGTTTAGGGTGTATTAGCTGGCAAGAGCAGTGGAAATGAGGAGAAATGCCTCGAAGATCAACTGGGTGATGCGAAAGTAGCTGTTGGGAGTGCTGAAACAGAACTAAAACAGCTGAACACAAAAATAAGCCATTGTCAAAGGGAGTTAAAAGAGAAAAATAAGCAGCTAATGTCAAAGCGTGAAGAAGCTGATGTGGTAAAGAGTGAACTTACTGCTAGACAACGAGATTTGGAAAATCTTGAAAATGCACTGAAGTCTGTTCCATATAAAGAGGGCCAGATGGAAGCATTACAAAAGGTAAACGTGATTTATGTTTGATCATTTTCTGTGCACATAAATAGTTTATCAGTCTCATTAGCTATATGAATATTACTCCAGGATCGTGCTTCTGAGTTAGGGGAGGTGCAGAAGTTGAGGGATGAAATGCGAAATCTTTCAGCTCAATTATCAAATGTTGAGTTCACCTATCGGGATCCTGTGAATAACTTTGATAGGTCTAAGGTCAAGGGTGTAGTTGCAAAACTTATCAAAGTGAAGGATAGCTCGACAATGACTGCCTTAGAGGTCAGGATGAATTTATATCTCAAAATTTATATCATGAATTAGATAATGTATCAATTATCACATTGATTCATTTCACAGGTTACTGCTGGTGGAAAGTTGTTTAATGTTGTTGTAGACACTGAAAGTACTGGAAAGCAACTTCTTCAGAATGGCAACCTTCGAAGAAGAGTAACAATTATACCTCTGAACAAAATACAACCGCATACTGTTCATCCTAGGGTTCAACAAGCTGCTTCTAAATTGGTTAGTTTCTCTAACAATAGAACTCATCCCCCTTCCATGCTACCCTTCTCCTCTCAGTTGTGTAGCTTATTAGCCGAAAACTTTGACTTCAATTTCAGGTTGGCAAGGAGAATGCAGAGCTTGCCCTTTCTTTGGTTGGGTATGATAATGAATTGAAGGTATGCATCGAGCAGCCCTGTACAAAACTTAATCCTGCTATTATTTTTAATACATATACTATGGAGTGTAGAGTTCTTTGATGTGGGTTTTCTATACTTAAATTGAGACAATTATTAATGCTTGAAGTTTGTTGTACGCCTCTTTCTTTCTTCTATGGGATATTATGCAGACACGAACAAAGGATTTTGGAAGTTTATATTGTCCTCTTTTTGAAATATTTCAATATTTATTGCAGAGTGCTATGGAATTTGTTTTTGGTTCAACCTTTGTTTGCAAAACCGTAGATGCTGCAAAGGAGGTAGGCCAAACTTTGCTATTTTGTTCATGTAATATTTCTTTAACGGTGCACATGCTACTCATCTTGCTCATGTTTCATTTGATGTAGGGTGATACTGTAATATTGTACTTTTATGAAAATCAAATCTATATTTAGAAGGGTGCATGACACAATATGCATCTCCTTGAATGTTTTCTAGGTTGCTTTTAACAGGGAAATTCGCAGCCCAAGTGTCACTCTTGAAGGTGATATCTTTCAGCCTAGTGGCCTTTTGACTGGTGGAAGCCGCAAGTAAGTATTGTTGTTTTGTTCTCCTTAGTTCACATTGGAATAGACATATTATTGTTGTTGTCAAAATTTTCCTGGTGAATGCTCCAAACTAGTTATTGTCTTTCTTCGTAATATGCATGCTACACTGAGTAACTAAAAGCTAACATTTCTCGAAAAGATGTTTTCAATTGCTTGTGTCTACATGTAGCTAGTCACCCTTCTAAAGAAACCATTTACCCTGTCACAGGGGTGGGGGTGATTTGTTAAGGCAACTTCATGAGCTGGCAGAGACTGAACAAAAACTTTCTGTGCATCAGAGAAGATTGACCGAAATTGAAGCTAAGGTTGACCATAAGAATCTGATTCTCTCTCTAAATAAGAACGAATGAGATGAATTTGTGATAGTTAGGACCCCTCTTGTTTACATACTATAAATACTGTATTCCTGGGGATGTTTTTGCATTTCTTTGCAAATTGGAATCATTTAAACAGGTTATATATTTTGTCAACTTCTTAAATTGCAGATTACAGAGCTTCTGCCTCTTCAGAAGAAGTTCATGGACCTTAAAGCACAGTTAGAACTTAAATCCTATGACCTTTCATTATTCCAGGGCAGGGCTGAGCAAAATGAGCATCATAAGGTTTTGTCCAGTCCTATCTTCTCTTGGCATACCGATCACATGCTTTATATTGCAAATTCCTTTACTTGTTCATTTAATGACACGGTTCATAATGATTTCTTGGTGTTACTAGCTTGGTGAATTAGTAAAAAGGATTGAGCAGGAACTTCAAGAAGCACAATTTGCAGCAAAAGAAAAGCAGCTTTTGTACGAAGAGTGTGTGAATAAAGTTTCACTACTTGAGAAATCAATCAAAGAGAATGATAATAGTCGGGAGGGAAGGCTCAAAGATTTTGAAAAGAAGATAAAAGAAACAAAAGCTCAAATGCAGTCAGCTTCAAAGGATCTCAAGGTAGGTTATGATTAGCTTCGCATGGTTTTATCTTAGTTGCTGGATTTAGAAGTAGCTGCCTGATTCTGCAGTAGCCAATTAACTTTTGTGACATGATTTTATTCACTGCTAGGGGCATGATAATGAAAAAGAGAAGCTTATTATGGAAAGGGAAGCTGTTATAAAGGAACTCGCATCTTCAGAGACTCAATTAGCTTCTTTGAGAACACAAATTAACAACCTAACTTCAGAAGTTGAAGAACAGAGAGCAAAGGTAAACACTGATACTTGATTTGGCTAGAGCTTTTGGATACAAGTTTCATGGTGCATGCATCTCCTTTGCAGGTAGCTTCTACAAGAGATATTCATGATAGTGTCCAATCTGAGCTGAACTCAATTCGTATGAAGATGAAAGATTGTGATTCCCAAATTAGTGGCATTCTTAAGGAGCAACAAACGCTTCAGCATAAACTTAGTGAGACAAATCTTGAAAGGAAGAAAATGGAAAATGAGGTAATTAGAATCTATATTTATAAAGTTATCTATATCATTACATGCTAACCAACTTCTTTTTCAATTTTTTTCTAGGTAAAACGAATGGAAACGGAGCAGAAAGATTGCTCTACCAAAGTTGATAAATTGATAGAGAAGCATGCCTGGATTGCATCTGAGAAACAGTTATTTGGTAAAAGTGGGACTGATTATGATTTTTCCTTGCGGGATCCTCGTACTGCAAGGGAAGAACTTGAGAGACTGCAGGCCCAACAGTCTGGGTACGTGACTTGGAATTCTCTCTTCATTTTTGGTTTTGATTCTAAGACGAGAATTTTCAATTTGATATGCTCTAAACTATTGAAGGTATGCTATTAGTATCTTGCATGGTGCCAAGAGGGTGACTTTTCCCCTTCTTTTGCAGCCTCGAGAAAAGGGTGAATAAGAAAGTTATGGCAATGTTTGAGAAAGCAGAAGATGAGTACAATGATCTAATGTCTAAGAAGGACATCATTGAGGTTGTTTACTTTTCATCTGTCCACATACCTGTTATTACTTTCTTTTGCTTACTCATTGTTTGCCTTCCATAGAATGATAAGTCTAAGATCAAGAAGGTGATTGAAGAGCTGGATGAGAAAAAGAAGGAAACACTGAAAGTTACTTGGGTAAAAGTTAACAAGTGAGTCTTCTTCTCAAATCAAAAGGCGGCTTTACAATTAGCTATTAGTTCAATATTTTTGTGCTGGCGGCTTTACAATTAGCTATTAGTTCAATATTTTTGTGCTGTTCTTCTTTCTTTAATCCACAATTACAATTTTCATATGTTCTTTCATCAGTGACTTTGGATCTATCTTTTCTACCCTTTTGCCTGGCACAATGGGAAAGCTTGAACCTCCTGAAGGGTGCAGCTTCTTAGATGGACTTGAGGTTCGTGTTGCATTTGGGGGTGTTTGGAAACAGTCCTTGTCGGAACTGAGTGGAGGTCAGCGATCTCTGCTTGCACTTTCCCTGATCTTGGCATTGCTTCTCTTCAAACCTGCCCCACTTTATATACTGGATGAGGTATGCCTAACTTTTCGTGTATCAAAAACCAGCTTCTCGACTTTTACTAAATTCCTTCAATGTTTTGTTCTCTATTTGCTATTGCACTTAATGAAGTGGTTGTCGACATGTCATTTGACCTACAGGTTGATGCGGCTCTTGATCTAAGCCACACGCAGAACATTGGAAGAATGATCAAAACGCATTTCCCCCACTCCCAGGTTTGGTGGTTTCTCCTGTGTTTATTCGATTTTCACCTTGTCGGAATCTGTTTGTTCTTTAACACGGCTTATTTTCGCAACTTATACATATTTTTCATGAATCTAAATTCTAAAAGTATCAAATGCAGGCTATTTCATCATTTTCTTATAGATAAACATCCTCTGAAACTTCATCTTTCTCTTGGTTTTCACATTTTGCAGTTTATCGTGGTTTCACTGAAAGAAGGCATGTTCAACAATGCTAACGTTCTTTTCCGAACGAAATTCGTGGACGGAGTTTCGACGGTTCAAAGGACTGCTGCAGCTAAGCACAAGTGATTTTGGTTGCTTTTGGAGACTTGCAAACCAAGGTACCTCTCCTCCACCAACCCTTCCAACCAGTCTCTTCTGTATTTTCTACCTTATAGAAAGACGACTAAAACGTTGCGTTTCGGTAGTTAAACCCTTTGTTTTGGTTCAGATGGTGTCTTCCAGATCGGGAGCTCTGCCGACGAAGGTTAGTTCTGTAATATGTGTACGGAAACTTCTTGTTTGACTGCACGTGTAAAACTGTACAACTGTAAATTTAAACTACTTCCAGCAGCCCCACATTTTGTTACCTGTTTTTTGGATTCATGAAAATACACGTTTGGTAAAAATATATACAAAAATCATTTGTTTGGCCTCATAAGGACGATAAATTTTTCAGTGAGCTAAAAACACGGTGTACACCAAATGTTATAATATAATTAGTTGAAATCTTTTTTTTTTTTGAGGTTTCGAACTAGTTGTGTTATTACATTTACTTTATTGGACGGTGTTTTTAACATATTGAAAACTTTCATTAAAAATACGATGGTATCATAAGAACATGAAAAAATCCGTACTTCACATGACATGATTTTCTAGGATCCCAAACGCGTCGTTGTGGCGGTGCTCAAAAACACCTATACAAACATTGTTTTCCTTTGTAGTGGATGTCTCTCAAATCCAAGTTATAATTAACAAAATGTGTGAGAATATATCTTGGGAAGTGACTTAAATTCCACGTTATTCAACACCCCATCTGATCTTGATTTTCTTCGAAAAGGGATTTGAATATATGATTCCTAAATATCCATATCATATATAAAAATCTACTCGGTAGAGTGATGTGGGTCTGACAATGATTTGCACGAACTACCAACTCAATTTGAAACGGTACGAAAATAACATGTCTCATGTTAACTCGTTAATCAGTCACGTATTTATTAGATCATTTGGTGACCACCTATTAAAAATTCGATAAGATATCGTTCACCGGATCTAGACATTTGACGTGACAATTTCTTGCATACTCGTTAATCTGACACAAAACAACACGCTTTGTTAACGAATTGAGTTGTTATTAGGTTACCTGTAAAAACTTGTTAAGATATCGTTTGCCAAATCTAAACATTAGGCATAACGATTTTTTGCATAATTGTTAACCTAACACGACCCGTTCAGATAACGAGTTAATGAATTTGGTTGTTATCCAGCCATCTATTAAGATAGCGAGTTTGAGATAACACTGCCCATTTAGATAACGAGTATGATACAAAAACGATACGAATACAACAAACATGATTTGGTTGTTAGCCTAGGGTGGGGTGTGAAAACTCTTTTCTTGGACCGCCATTTTATGTTTAGGGCGTGGCTTAAAGAGTGTAGAATTGCAAATTAGGCTGTATAAAGAGTGCACTGTGCAAGACTAAGGAAGATTAATGCTAATATAAATTAGTAAAGTTTAAAATTTCGGTTGACTCTCTGCATTGACAAATTTGCATGTCAAATACCTAATTACTTGATTAATTTATTTAATTATGGTTTAGAGTCAACAAATCCAACAAGAAAAGATTAATTTTTTTGCATGCCCTAGCATTGTCCATTTCTTCAATTCTTTGCTAGAGAGAGAGAGAGAGAGATTGAGAGAAGGTAGGAGGCGACACCTGTTGTTCTTAGAAGCAACTGTTGCTTTGATGGTGGCACACATGCATATATCAGTTGACTTGTAAATAAATACAACAACGATGAAGCCTTATTCTACTAAGTGCAGTTGATTGTATGAATCATAAAATGTCTATGCTCGATTTTGCATTAAGTCTTTCGTTAATTCCAAGTACTTCATATCTTTTCGTAAAGTTTTTTTTCCGTCTTCCTAGATCTTCCTTTGCCCCCTTTTGCCCTAATCATCAATCTCATGGTCACATCTTCTAACTGGAACATTTATAAGTCTTCGTTTCACGTACCACCATCTTAACTATTGACTTTTATCTAAATATTTTCAAGCAACAATATGATTTCTTTTTATTTTATGTACAACTAAGTCTTGCCCTTTCATGAAAAATCCCTAGAGACATGGAAGATCTCCCATGCCTTGATTCTGTATATATTTCAAAGTCATTAGCTCTCTAATAAACAAGTTTAATAAATTTTAAATCATATTTAATGGGGTTGAAGTGGATTAAGAAAACAGTTTAAGATGTTTGACATTTTTGGTCATGTCTCTATATAAAGGGAGCCATATTTGCATTGAGAAACACACAGAGAGAAGGGTGAGAGAGACACAGAGAGAGAAAGAAAGATGAGAAGCAACCAGGTTCGATTGAATTGTGGAATCACAATGCCTGTCATTGGGTTAGGCACTTATTCCTTCCAAAACGATAGGAAAACAACAGAACTTGCTGTCCATATGGCCCTCAAGGTAAACCCTATACACACACGAGAGAGAATTATGTCGTACCACCGTAAATATATCTTCTTGTGTCTACAATACTTAGTGCTATAGTCACAAAGAGATATACTCTAGTGATGCTACAATTATCTTCTATCCGCTTGCTTTTATGTAATTTTTTTTTTACACAAGCGATATCTGGGAGGGACAAACTAAACTCAAGATCTTGCATATGGGTGTAATTGTTCTTAACTACTTGAACTAATGCATGGTTGTGTGATGTAGATGGGTTACAGGCATTTCGACACGGCGAAGATATATGGTTCGGAGCCTGCTCTCGGAAACGCTTTGACAGAGGCAATGCATGACGGAAAAGTAGAGAGGGAAGACATTTTTGTGACATCTAAGTTATGGGGGAGTGATCACCATGACCCTGTTGCAGGACTTAAGCAAACTCTCAAGTAAGAAACTGTGCATTAAACTATAAACATCCACATTTTTGGACCCATATTTGTCCTGCAATCTCTCAAACTGCATGTGAGTGTGAAAAATCATCTTCAATTCAGTGCCTGCTGGTTTTCAGCAGGATCTCTGGAGATCCCAACTCTTTTAGGTCAAAGATCAATGATTGAGCATATCCACGAGGAGAAATCTGGGCACAAAAATCCATGGCCTAGGATTATGAGAATCCATGCAAGTTCTTATCCATTCAAAATCTTAAAAAAACAAAAAAACAAAAAAACAAAAAAAACACAGAGCGACTCCAGCCAATAAAGCTCTTCACTTTACGATGGTCGGGGAGAGAATGTTTATCGTATATAGTTTTATTTTTGCTTTGCAAAAAAGTTGTTTGCGGGATTCAAACCACGACTAGCCCTAAAAAAAAATATAACTGCGATAACACTATGGATATTTTGCAACGTCAATAACAGTTCTAGGTGAAATATGCACGAAGTCGTTTTTTAGATTAAATTGTAATGAGACGATTAATATTGGTGTTGCAGGAACATGGGAATGGAATATATGGACATGTACCTAGTGCACTGGCCAGTGAAGTTGAGGCCATGGGCATGCAATCCCATTCCAGATGAAGATGAATTTGAGCCGTTGGATTTGGAGACCACTTGGTCTGGAATGCAGAAGTGCCTGGACTTGGGATTGTGCAGATGCATTGGTGTCAGCAATTTCTCCACCAAAAAAATTGAACAGCTTCTGGATTTTGCCTCTGTTCCCACAGCCGTCAATCAGGTAAAATTTACCACTTAAATAATTAAATTCATGAGGTTATGTTTGAATTTGAGAGCGAGCCTTTATGTAACTAAAAGATTGTTTTTTTTAATAAAAAAATTACTGATTCGAGTCGTAGACATAGTTTTTTTGTAAAGTAAAGATAAGATTACGTATAATAGATATTCTCTCACCTTCCCTCATTTGATCCTCGCAAAACAGAAGGATTTATTGACTTGAGATTGCACTTTAAATTAGGTTTGAATTTCTCGATCCGCCAACTTCGAACACATAAGAGTGAATCTCATTCCTTTACTATCAATCGTCATTTGACATGATATTAATATACGCACAGATCGAAATGCACCTGATGTGGACAGTGGCGAAGCCAGGAATTATTAGGGGGAGGGGCGAATTTAAAATATTGAACGGTTAAAAAAAATGTAGATAACAAAATTCATTTAGACAGTTGACAGTGGTAATGTCGTCCATAATGTATACAAGTTACAATTGTTGTCAGCGAGTTGTCATGTCATGAAAACGTCACAATGACTCATTATCAATAAAAGCAAATACATGTCTTACGAAGGAGGACTACTCGAAAAATTTAAAGAAAAATTCAAGCACTGTTTTTTTTATAGTATCATTTCATTACATAACTTTACAATGAGAAAGAAAAAAAATCTTAGACTCTTAATCCTAAAGTCTACTACGACTATTAACTAATTAAATCAACAATTCAATTAAACAATGGGTAATAATCATATAAGTTATCACTAATCAACTAATGAAAATGCATAATACATAATACATAGGTCATCGATTCAGCATTAGATAAAAAAAGATATGATCAATAATCAAGAATTGGCATTGAATTAATTCATCAATAATCATATAATTCATATGAATAATCAATACTCATATTACCCTATAATTCTTTATGAATTGGGCAAAATTTAATATTAAATTATTAGTCAGTAATTTGAATTTGAAAAACTAGGTTTACCTCAAAGGGGTTGAAGATGGCGGCTGAAAGGTTGCGGTTGGCTTCGAAGCTGCAGCTGCTATGTTGGCTGCCTGTTGGAAGGTAACGCAAGGCAGCTGTGAGCTGCTATGTTGTTGAATGATGCAAGCTGCAGCCATTGGAGCCAATGGGAAATCATAAGGCAGAAGGCAGTGGAACCGTGGTGTGGGGGACCACCCCTTATGTGATATTTTCTCTTTGTTTTTTAATAAATCAAAACGATACCGTTCGGGTGGTCTATTAATTTTTTTAGAAGATAAGACGATGCCGTTCTATTTAAAGGTAAAACAAACACAAACAGCCGCACGCAGCGCAGACTGCACAACAGCAGGGATAATCCTCAAGACTTGCAGATTTTCCGACGACAGCAGGAGGCGGACCTCGCTCCTAGGCTTCATTTCCGACGAGGGGAGGGGCGCTACCCCTCCCTGTCCCTACGTAGCTTCGCCTATGGCTGTGGAGGCAAAGAAGGCTTCGAGATTTTTGTAGGGACCACAATATCCATGTAAGTGCTTACTCACCACTTGGTGGGCCTGGGAATTCATGGGGATCAACACTTATGGTGAATAGTCTAACCAACCGGGCCGTTGCCAACAAGCGTAAAGCAACTCCAGCCTAGGTAAACCCATCAAATAACAAACAAAATCTTAATAAATTTAAGACTCGTTTGAAAGTACATTTAAAATAACTTAGGGCCTGTTTGGTAGTGTACTTGAATTCAACTTTTTAAACTCAAAAACAGTTTTCAAGTTTTAGGTCTTAAAAACTTGTTTGGTATGACTATTTTTAAAAACTGAACTCAAGACTAACTAAAAAATATAGTTTATTCCTTAAAAACATAAAAAGTGAGTTTTTAGAGTTTTTAAATTTAAACTCATTCATTTCTTTTCTCTCCCTCCTCCCATCTCACTCCAAATATATCTCTCTATTTTCTTCTTTCTTTCTCCTCTTTTTTTTTTTTACTTTTTTCGTCTCTACTCCAATCCAATCAAGTTTAAGTCGTAAGATTTAAAAAATTTAAATCGCAAACCAATCAAGTTTTTGAGTCTTAAAGAAAATTGTTTTCAAGAAATGTTCTTAAGAAATGTTTTGAAAAATGATAAAAATTTTCAAATAAGATACCAAACAGGTCCTTAAGCATTTAAAAAATATATATTTTTAGGTTCAAAAGCATTTTAAGTGTTTTATGCAAGAAACACTTAAAAGTGCTTTCTCAAGATCTACATGTATTTTTACTAAGAATTGGTTTCAAAAATATTTTCACCAAAAACGTTTTCTTCCATTTTAAAAGCACTTCCAAATGAGCTATTATTTACATTTTTATTAAAAAAATTTAACGCATATGCATAAGGAAACCACGTCTGTTCTGACCAATGTGACTAATATTTGCAACTGTTAAATGCTAATTAAATTCTTTTACTTGATGTAGGTTGCTCTAAGGTGGGGATTATCAAAGGGATCAAGCATGATTGTGAAAAGCTTTAGTCCAGAAAGGATTAAGGAGAACTTTGGAGCCATTGGTCTGAAATTGGACGGTCAAGATTTCATGGAGATAGACAAGTTGGAGGAAAGGAAGATCATGAGGGGAGAGTTTCTAGTCAATGAAACCACAAGCCCATACAAAACAATTCATGATTTATGGGATGATGAAATTTAAATTATTTCACTTTGTTGTATTTTGTATGTAATTTAATCTTTTGTCTTCAATAAAGGCGACCTTAAGTTGACAAGGAACTTCATTTGCAAGGGTCGGGTTGGGAATATCTCTATTGTACGCAGTCTTATCCTTACTTTGGAAAAAGACTGTTTTCATGACTCGAACCCGTGACCTTTAGTCACAAAAGAATAAAATTTTCGTTGCTCCAATACTCGCCCTCAACCCTTGATCTTCAATAAATCATAAATTTCACCACAAAAATGCATAAATATCTTCAATATATCCATACAAAAACTCTGAAAGATCTGTAAACTTTATCAACAGATTTTGAGTGCCAGGCCAATTTCTCCAAATCCTGTCACTTGATCTTCGCCATCCAAACCGGTTTGCTGCTTTAGAACCCTTAGTTTACCGATTCTTTTCTCCGATTCTGAACCCTAAACCCAAAAATTGAACCAAATTCGTTAAACAGGTAACCATGTGACATACACTGTTGAAAGAAAAAAAAATTACATCATGATAGCCCGAGTCATACCTTGAGCTAACATACGAACGCAGTCTAATTTTCCTGAAGCTGCCTACTGTTTTCATTGGACTTCGGCGAAATTCCTTGCTCAATACGCTATATAACGATGAGCTAGTTGAGTAAGATAACTACCAGTTCGCAGTGTATATGTAGACAAGGAATAACATACTGAGTTGGACATCGACATCCAAGTTTTGCAGATTTAAGAAGCACGCAGGATTGCTTGAGTTCGAAAATGTTTTATCATTGCTCAGAAGATGTACCTCGAGAAGATATCCGTGCAGCCAGTCCAATGTCGGGTTGAATGTGTTTGTTGACAGGTTGAGTACTTTCAATCCCTGTTTGAATCAGATTAGTGAAAGATAAACCATCTGCCAATGTAAAGTAAATATGAACCGTGATTCACAAGAAACGCGCTTACCTTGGAGTTGAATGAACAAAGATAGTCCTGAATGGTCTTTAAGTTGCTTGCTAGCTTATTTTTGTCCTAGAAAAGTAAGAAGAAAAAAAAGATCACGGGATTGTTCTAACAAACAGACTCTTTGGTTTTCGATTAATCAATGAATGATAAGCCTATAATTCATCATTATTAACAGAAAATATAAGATGTTTAATAGTGAATACCTGGACCAGTTTATCATTGAATGCAAAAGTTGAGAACCATTCCTCTAGTAACGCCTGCAGATTGCGAAAAGAACAGCAGCAATGAGGTGAAATTTGAAGAATTAAAACTCGAGAAATGCTGTAATCTTAAAACTATGTAATATGTCAGAGGACATGACCACACATTGTGATCGAATTCAGCCATCTTCAGAACAAGAGGTATGATAATCGGTCCAGGACCACACTTCTCTTTTGAAACAGAAGTAATTTTAACCTCCTCTGAACCACTTTCACCTGCACCACGGCCATGAAAGCATTTAGAGAACTAACATCTTAAATGGTTCAACTCGTCAACTCTCTTCAACGCAAACTTTGCAACCATATCCACATTAGGGTTAACCTTCGTTATTAATCTCAATGAAACTTCCTACTAGGCCAATAGCTTCCAGGTAATCTACATTGTTCGCGTTGTTAGTTGTTGGTGTCCCTTCTTCTAAGCTGACATGTACATTTTCCATGTGTGTTCTGGATTCGTCTGGTGTTTTATTTTCATCCGCCATCAGATAGATGTTTGGATCGATATGCATTCCCTGTCATTACCATTAAAAGACGAAGGAGATCATATATGCTGAGAGAGACAGGAAACCGAACTAATTACAGTGAGATGTTTACAGTTATCCTACTTCTATTATTATTGGCTTCCCATCTTTCACTGCTTTCTTCAAATCACCTGCCAATCCTACCGAACAAAGCAGACGAAATGTATGAATAAAGAGACATAATCTGCAAAACATTCTCTAACCGGCTTCAAACTGTTTCGATTATCTAATAAAGTGACTACCTTTACGCACAATCCTGCATTCCCTACAAAACTCGGTAATTAACTCCTCCGCAGAGCTGAAGTCTCGCGCCCATACAGGAGTAGATGCCAATGGTGCACTGAATTGGATCAAACGAGAGTATAAAAACTTTGATGTAGAACAGAAAAACTTAACTTGAGAAACAAGAAACATTCCTCTCTTTAAATGTAAGAAACTAAATAAAATCAAGACCTACTCCGTTGATGTGCGCAGCAATTCGTACACCACATCTGTCTGCATGACATTAGGCAAATTCAACCTCTGTGAAATTTGTGTTGCAATCGTCGACTTTCCCACGCAGGCAGTTCCACACAAAAGAATGATCAATGGTACTCTTTGATGGTGAAATCTGAAAGAAACGTAACCCACACCAAATTGTTTCTTAAAAATCATGAAGTACCATATAACGTAGAGAAAAATTGTCCATGGACTGACCTCGTCATCATCTTGTAACGATTTGCGTACTCTTCCCCATAGCCCTTTTGCTCCATAAGCTGCAAATTATATAGAACTGTGAAGCTGATCAAATTCGACATGTTGAAATTTCGCAAAGTTCACAACTTCAACTTGTGTGGCCATTACCTTGAACATATTAGCTTCCAAATCGGACTGGGACCTGCGATACAACAACAGAATGCACAAAGTTAAGCCATTTGTGGAAATCTAAACGAGAAATGAACAAAGAAATGTGGATGAAGGACGCGACGCGACATACACATCCAGAAGGCTGTTGTCCACAAGCAGCTTCTTGAGCTCAAGAGCGATTCTGATAGCTGCATGATTTGGGATCTAATAAACAGAATTATAATTTCGTCATCAGATTTCGCAGGAAGAAATAAATGATCGAATTGTGACCAGCCAAACGAATCATGACGAAGGAAATGCAGATTGAATTCCACCTTGGTGACGGTTAACATTTGGCTGAGCAAAAACCTCGAAAACACGTAGTAGTGCTCGGCATGATCACCCAACCACACCTTCACCTGGTTGCGAAACAACAAACTTTTACCACTCCAATTTTCTCAGGAACCAAACAGAAAGAATGATCAAGGAAAAGAAAACTAACCTTGACAAAGTCGTACTTGGAGGAAGCAGTTATGGTTCTAGGACCCATCTCCTGCAAGTTAGTAAATTACAGAATGCAGATTGCATGTATTTTGGATTCTTGGATTTAATGCCGTTGCGTCCTAAGATTTTGATGATATTGATTTTGAGATGATAACACCGATGATATTTCATTTCATGTGTTATAGCAGACGGTGCACCGAAAAATTGCTCGTGAGATGGAATGTATAGTCACGTTGATAGAATCACGGGATATTGATTGAATATATCACATACCATATCGTGTGGTATAAATACGAGGTGACCTTTAGCATCCGTTTGAATATATCATGCCATGTTACTCAGTATCAAAATGTACTATAAAAATATGGTAACCCTAGCATTACTCGACAGACAATTTATTGCGTCTCTTTGTTGATATATACAGAGAAAAGGCGAAGAAGATGCACATACAAGTTACAACTGACGCTGTCCAAAGGTCGATCGTCGAAAAAGTGGTTAAGAACATCATTATCTTAAATACAGTATCCCTTAAGTTATACATACGAACACTACTAAGACAACTTAATCACTGATTTTACATACGTACAATACGAAGACAACAACTTATCCGAAACTTGGTATCTGGTATCGAAAAATTGAATTCTGGTGGTCTGGATGCATAAAAGAGGCTGCATTTAGTTGAAATCTGGCGTCTCATATCAAAGAACAAGTAATGCAAGTAGAAATTTGTTCTGCAAGCTGCTGCCGCTGCCCCTGCTGCCGCTGCTGCAAAGGTGCTTGTAAGTATTTGTTCTCCGTTTTGTTTCTCGACATTTGATCCTTATCGTCCAGCTGATCACTGTTTCATAGCCGTTACTGGTTCTTTTCTCCAGCTCTACGTGAACCACAAAACAGATATCATCAAGGAATGAATTTTAGCACAAGCGAATGAATGTGAAGCTGGTCATGAGCATAATATTTTCGTGTTTGTTTTACCATCTGTTCTGCTTTTCATTTGAACTTACCATGTAATTATTTTGTTTAAAGAAAACAATAAATACCTAATCTATGTACCATACGCATACAGAGAGAAAAATAGATCAAAACAATGGAAGTCCAACTCATACCAGCTTTCAGCTAACATTGGAATGCAGTCTAACTTTCCGCAGGCCGCCTACTATTTTCATTGGACACTGATGAAATACCATGCTCTATACACTGTATAAAGAAACACGGAACCAGTTAATGTATCTTTCTCATATTCCGGCCACAGTGGCAGTTAAATTTTAGGTAATCTTATATTGGTGATGGCATAACACGATAATATCATTTGGTGCCTTAAACATCCAAAACTTCCAGGTTTCAGTAGCATTAAAGGGGCCAGGGCAGCACAAATTTAAAAGAGTTCATCAGAAGTACCTCAAGAAGATACCCGTGCAGCCAATCCAGTGTTTGCGGAAATGTGGTTGAAGATATATTGACGACTGTCAATCCCTGTTTGAATCAAGGATGATAGAATAAGACAACCAATAATAAACAATCGGCCAACTCAAAGATTAAGGGAGTTGCAACACATGAAAGAACTTACCTGCGAATTGAATGAACAAAGATAGTCCTGGATAGTCTTTAAGTTGCGTATTAGCTTATCTTTATCCTGGAAATGATAAATACGAACGTTTGATGGGATTTTTCCAACTTATAAGCTATCTTGAAAAAGAGTGAAAAACGAAATTCCGATGGGAAACTCTTCATTTAACAAACATTTAAGCATTCTTCATGGATAACAAAAAATATTTGATACCTGGACTATAGATTTATCACTAAATGTACGAGTCGAGATCACCTCTTCTAGTAATGCCTGCAAATGAGAAGTATAGGTAAACAAATTACAAAACAAGGCAAAGATTCAGAGAAGAACAGAAACAACGAAAAACTTGCAGTCACATCATCACCAACATGAAAACTCAAGAAATTCTTTACCAAGAGCCAAGAATAAAAGCACGAGAATCTGTATTCATTTTTCTACAAGAACTACACGTTTTCTAAATGACACCAATACAGGATTTAGAGGCTTATGATTAAGAGAGGAGAGAGGGGACAGCACTAATAAATGTGCATGCACAAAAACAGCAGTCACAACCACTTCTGGGCATATATGCCAAGTTACTTGTGAAAGGAAACCAAAACCAGTCAAGGCCAAATGCACTCACAAGAAAACGAGGACAGTGGGAAAAAGAGTTTGTACCAAAATAAACTATATAAATGAAAGAGAATGTGACCGCACCTTATGATCAAACTCAGCCATCTTCAAAACTAGAGGTATAATAATTGGTTCAGTACCAGACTTCTCTTTCTTAACAGAAGTACTTTTACTCAACTCTGGATCAGTAACACTTTCACCTGGATCGCACAAAAGTAATCAGAGAACTGACATTTTAAATGTTCAACTCTGCCCTGTGCCTTTTGATTAATTATGTTTCTGACCAAAATTAAATGTGTTGGAACAGAACATAAACAATCTGAGAATTATCCACAGTGGGAATCAACCTTTTTCCTCAGAAACACTTCCGGCTAGGTCAAAAGCTTCCAGGTGGTCCGAGACTTTGTCCACTTTGTTATTTGGTGTCCCTTCTTTGCAGCTGACATGTGCAGCACCGTTGCAAACTTCAGAAGAACTTCCGCTTATACTTGGAGAATTGTTTTCCATCTGTGTTTTGGAACCATCTACTGCAACGGGGTCTGCCTCCTGAGTTTTCTCTTGTGCTTGTGTTTTATTATCATCTTCCATTAAATAAATGCTTGGATCCAAATGTATTCCCTGCCATTATCATCAAACAGATGAAATCATCCAACCTGAGAGTGAGACAAACTAAGTGGACAGAAGCTTGCTAATGCTTAGGACATTGTCATCGATAAATTGTTCATCCAAATAATTCACATATACAACCTAAAAAAATCCCTTTTTATTTTTCAGCATTAAAAAACTCAATAGTCCATGCAGTGCCATGATAAACATTCTCTCTCTCTCTCTCTCTCTCTCTCTCTCTCTCTCTCTCTCTCTCTCTCTCTCCAGGAAACTAGAAAGTCACGTCCGCAAAATGTATTGCAGCAAATATCATGGATTTTTTAACATAAGCACGAACTTAGCATCCAAACTGGAACATATTGAGGAAAGATTCTTAAGCCATACGATATACACACACACCCAATCCTTTGTTAAAAGTAGTCAATATAAAATTTGTTCTGACACTTCTTACTGAAAATTACCAACCTAAGCAAATAGAGCAATAAAAGTTCATCTGTTTGGTTCTCACTTCATGACAAGGTTCAGGTACATAACCAGATAATTGAGACTTGAGCAGAATCTCCAGAAAACTAAGCATGGAGGGAACAAAAATATTGTAGCGAATCTATATGAGCTTTTTCAAGCTTAATACTTGAAACAGATCCTTTCCATAACAAACCAAAAAAAAAAAGAAAAAAAAAAGAAAAGGAACAGATAGAAAGAGGAAAAACTTTGAAAGGAGAAAAGTTAGTTACAATGTGATACATCCATGGATTTCATAAATAAACACACCTCTATTATTATTGGCTTTCCATCTTTCATAGCTTTCTTCAAATCACCAGCCAATCCTGATAAACACGTTTCAGAACTTTGATCAATATACTAGAGATTTCTGATTTCTCAAGGTTATAACTTCAAAAGTAGTCATCTGACACATCTCAGCAGATGGATTAATAAAGACATTACCTTTACGGACAATCCTGCATTCCCTACAAAATTCAGTAATTAACTCCTCGGAGGTGCTGAAATCTCGTTCCCATACAGGAGTAGATGTCAACGGTGCACTGAATTGGATAAAAGGAGAGAATAAGCATTCCAATATTGTTCATCAAAACAAAGGACTCCAACACACGCAACGCTAACTAATCAGCTTAACATATGACACACTATTCTTTTGCAAACTATGTTTCGGTGCACATTCAAATGAAAAACAAAGCAAAAGTATGAAATTGGGACATACTCTGTTGACGTGCGCAACAATTCATATACCATATCTGTCTGTAACAATTACAAAGGAAAATAAATGTCAAAGACATCTCTATGCACCTTGAAAACAGTAGGGAGAGAGAGAGAGAGAGAGAGAGAGAGAGAGAGAGAGAGAGAGAGAGAGAGAGAGCATGACAGATGACAAATATTAGAACCTGCAAGACATTAGGCAAATTTAGTCTTTGTGCGAGTTGGGTAGCAATGGTCGACTTTCCAACACAGGCGGTTCCACATACAAGAATAACTAATGGTACTCGTTGATGGTGAAATCTGTAAAAATTTGTCCCAACAAAGAAAAGAAAAAAACTGGTATTACCATAGAATTCAGTAAAATTTTACCATGTTTTGTTTATTCGGTTTCTAGGCACTTCCTAAGAGTATATAGATTTTAGACTGACCTGGTCATCATCTTGTACCGATTTATGTACTCTTCCCCATAACCCCTTCGTTGCATAAGCTACAAATACAGAATGAACCCAATTCAACATCTAGAACGCTTGCAAAGTGCAGTACTTTTCTGACAACTACACAAGCATATGACATTACCTTAAACAAATTCACTTCCAAATCGGACTGCGAACTGCAACGCATCAGGCGAACCCAAAAGCGAAACCATTTATACAAATCCAAACAAAACAACAAGAAAAATCAGAATAACAAAAAAGAACCAACGTTGAGACAGCATACACATCTAGCAGGCTGTTGTCAATCAGCAGCTTCTTGAGCTCCAGCGCGATTTTAATTGCTACATAATTCGGGATCTACAAATCACCACACCAAAAATTCACACTCAATAACATGACCAAATAAGTACAATTTACCAAAACATACAAAACGGTTGGACCAAAATACTGAATTCGATACCTTAGTGACAGTCAACATTCGACTGAGCAAAAATCTGGAAAGAACATAGTAGTGATCTGCATTATCACCCAGCCAGACCTTCACCTGATGAGAAAAACGGAAAAGATATTCGATTTTCTGATTCATTTTCTCGGGACCCAAACAGAAAATCAAGAGAGAAAATCGAAAAAAAGGAAAATGAAGAACCTTGACAAAGTCGTATTTGGAGGAAGTGTTGCGGGACGAGAATCTGATCGAAGAGACGCCACTACTTCTGTGGTGGTTGTCGTCGTCCAACTCCAAGTCGTCTACGCCGATGTTAACGTTGTCGTCGTCGATGTCGTTGATGTTGGGGCTTGAGACGGCGACTGCTTTGCCTTTGTTGTTCATCGTCTGTGTGTCTGGGTGGAATCCCATTGTTGTTGCAGTTGGAGAGGGGCTGGGTGAGATCTTTCAGTGCGCCGGGACACGGCGTGTCACGCCACGTCACATTTTATTATACAAAATTAGAAGAGGTGTTAAAGTCATACATAACGGCTGGATTCCGTGGTGGCTAATTTAATATTTAATATAATAAAATTTATTATTTAAAAAAAAACATATTTTTAGTGTCTTTTTCATTAAATAATGATACATATGGTGTTTTACTTGTGTTCTGCATATATTGAAAGAAGACAACATCTCCAAGTGTCAACAGCTACGTGACCATGTCAACAATGTTGTACGGTAAAGGTAAGGAGATCAAATTTTAAATCAAAAATATGGTTGTTGATGATTGGATTATTAATTAAGTGTTGATTAACGTACTTATTTCTTATTGGTGATATATTATTTGATTTTCGTAGCATTACCCTATGCATACAATGCTCTTCTATAGTTTGACCAAAAAATATTTTATGCTCTTTTTTTCCTTTGCTTTTCACTAACCTCTATGTTTCTGCCACGTTATTCTTGTTGATGATTGAAAAAAAAAAATTATATGACACTAATGCATTGTTATTGTGACGTCTCGATTCAATGAGAAAAACGTGTAAATTTTTGTTACATGCCCCTGTTCAATTTGCAATGTCCTATGGATGGATAAAAGATATACTCTCAATTTAACGGAGCAATTGACAAAATTACCAACAAGAACGAAAAGTAAAACATTTGTACCATAAAATTAAGGTCAAGGAGAAAAGGGTTTGCCCAACAGTCACCACCAAGGGAGAAGTGGGTTGGGCAAACTGTAATATAATTGTACAACCTGGGCTGTTTCCTCATTGTGGAAGATTAAAACTAACAACAATCTTCCTCTGCATCCTCATACATTCTTCATACAAGAGATCATTGATGATCATCTCATCTGTGGATAAATTCAAGGAGCGGATTCTGATCATCGAACAGCATCTTCAAATCTCGCGTCTTCCTGAAAAATCTACTGCCCTTCTTTCCTATGGCGGTTCCCTTAATTCTCGACTGGAGAAGAGACTTGGTATCCGGTCTCCATTGCAGCTCTTTGAGAGTAGAAAACAAGGTTGAGAGTGCAGGAGATATCTCCTTGTCCTTTAAGTTCTTGCACGACGCTACTCGAAGGCATTCGAGCTCCTTCCAGGCAAGAATTACAGACTCCAGACCCTCTGTTGTTATCACCGAGCATCCTTCTAGTGATAGCAACTTCACTCTCCTGCGACAACACCAGACACCCATAAAATTCCCAAGTAGAATTCAGTCACCAAAAATCTTAGCAACTCAAACAGTAAAAGCTATGAACTTTCGACAATTCAAGCAAATCGAAGTATCTACAGTTCATTACAATTGCAATATAACAAATCCAACAATACATCGTCAATAATCTTCGAAAAGTTTGTAGCTTTTGTTCTAGCAAACCTACTCGTTAAGAACATTCGTAGATTGATACCAGATAACTAATCGGCGTATAACGTGCCAACATAAATCTCAGGCAACGGAAGGCATAACATAGAGAAAAGAACCAGTGTACCTGCAAGTGCTTGCTAGCCTGAACATATCATTCTCCAATCCCCAACAGTTCTTAAAAACAATCTCCTTCGCAGCTCGACACACCATAAACAAAGCTCTCACAATCTTCTTGTCCCTCAGCTGACATTTCTCCAAATGCAACCTTTCCAGAGCCGGACAAGCACTCAAGTACTCGTCCGGCCCCGGAACAGTATCAATCCTCTTACACGACTGAAACCTCAAAGTCTTCAAATTTTCGCAATAGGGAAGCGCGGCCAGCCAGCCACCATCCATCCTGTGATCACAGAAAGTCAGCTCCTCCAACATTTGGCAACACTGCCCAATTGCCTTAATCCCATCAAAGCTTCCCTCACATCCCCAAAGCTCAAGCTTTACCAGTCTAGTACACCCTTGAGCTAAAATCGTCAACCCGATATCCGAAACCACTGAACTGTAAAGTCCATCCACATTTGCAACCAGCTTCAGCACCTGCAAATTCTCACACGCCGCAATCCCACGCAGCACATTGTCACTGCACTTGTGCAGTTCCAGTTCTTGCAATGTGGGGCACTCCTCCGCCACACTCAGCAGGCCCAATTCACTAGCGCCAATCACCACAAGCTTCCGCAAGTTGGGGCATCCACTCGCCAGCCCATCAAGCCCTCTGTCAACAACTTCAGCGGGAAGCAAATTCGATTCCAAAACTCGCTGATTCGGCGAAAACCTGGGGCCGGTATGCACCGATAACATCCTACAACTCAACGAAATGCCCGAATTTTGGTCCGGAATCAACGACCCAGATAGAAGATCCACCTGATTCAGGTTGGGGAACCGCGAAATTAACCGACCCGATTGGAGAAAGTTCCAGTCCAAGATCTTGATTGACCGTACAAGGCGGCCGTGGAGGTTGAGCCACCGCTTGCAGACGACGGAGCTAGGCTTCCGCTGCGATTCCGGGAGCTTGGCGAGGATCTTGAGGAGGATTTCGTCGGACAATACGGAAGTCCGGTCAATGTTTGCCCAATTGGGGATCAGGGTTTTGTGGGTGGATTTCGGATTGGGCGAGGCCAGCTGCATAGCGAAGATCATGTTCTTGAGAGGGGTGGTTTTCTTGAGCCAGATGTCTGACCATCTCGCCGTCCGCCGCTTCGATGGCGGTAAAGGGCCGGTCTTTGGGTTTGGTTTCTCGCATGGCAACGACATCGTCTCAGGGTCGTCTTCTTCTGCTGTTACGCTGTATCCCATTTTTGTCTTTCTTCTTGTTTCAGTGCTCTCTCTCTCTCTCTCTCTCTCTCTCTCTCTAGATTTTCTCAGTACTCTATCAACCGCTAGATTTTCTCTCTCTAAACTTTTTGCGAGGTTTGAATGAAAGGGTGTGTGGCGCTTTTTGATTTCACGCATCCAAACAAATTACAAAGCCATTTCATTTGGTGATGTGATTAGACCGGAAGCACAATAAACAATGTCCTCTTATCAAATATGATCGTTAGATAGCCGTTATAATTCAAATTTCTTTTCAGAGGTAGGACCCAAAAAAATAGAAGAAAAACAAACGATAATGATTGACTTTGTACTCCTCTCATTTTCGACTCATTTGAACGAAAAAATCGATACTTGAATTCATTTGAAAATATTTTTAAAATAATTGAAAGTATTTTTGATAAAAAAATATATTTTTGTTTCTAAATTACTTGAAGTGCTTTTTAGATGAAGTATTTTTTAAAAAGAAAAGTGTTACTGGTACATCAAAAATCTCATTCTACACTAACAATTTCCTTTAGAAAAAGCACTAGTTATATGATACTGCAGAAAAAGCTTCAAATATTTTCATAATTCACTTGCATTTTATTTATAGTTGATTCTAAAAATATTTTCACAAAAAACACTTTCATAAAAAGCAATTTCAAACACACCCTATATTTTGTTATATGCTCAAAACATAGTTACGACTAATCTTGATAATGTAGCTTCCTTATAGGGGAACTTGACGTAAGTCCAATTTTTTGAGCCAATAGTAAGAATAGTCTAGTTTCTTAAAATAAGTCCAATTTTTTATATTTAATTATTTAATTGTTAATACTTATTTGTTCAATAATAATATTTATTATAAAAATCAAATTTCTTCCCAATTATCTCTTTGCTTATTTCTTTTTATTAATCTTGTTTGTTATTTCTCGTTCTTCCTATTGCTTTAAACCCCATTTATAAATTTTATTTTTAATTTTTTTATAATCAACCTATATCACAAGTTAATTATATTTATATACCTATATGACAAATTCTTATATATATATATATATATATATATATATATATATATATAATCAACTTGTCACAGATTAATATGTCTTGCTTGTAGGTATATTATGTTTTTTCTATCTTTTAATTAGGTTTCATATCTCACGTATAAGTATAATAGACATTCATATATTTGTTACTTGAGTTAAGGTATAATGCTTGGAAAATACATTTATGTTAATATATTAGTTTTTTTGTTATAAGATATTAATTATATTTGTTGGAGTTGAAAAATGCATAATATTAGAAGATTTTAATTGATTTTTAATATTTTTAAAAAATATAAAATGAGTATAAAAAAATAAAAACATATAATTAAATAACTAAACTCATTCTTAGAAACACTATGTTTTTAGACCTGAATCTAAAAGCCCCTTTCTTCTAAGTGCGTCATAAGCTCCGTTGTACTAATGTTACTGTTTATAAAAATGAACGGTAGATTATATTTTTAATGCATAAGACAATGATTTAATTTGGTTAAAACTTGCCTGGGAATAAAAATGCAGAAAAATGAGTGAATAAAAATGTCCCTAAAGTGTTGAAAATATGTATAAAAAAAACCCAAGTGTATAATTAATTACAATCATTCCATACAATCTCCCACTCAGTTAATTAAGATAATAAAGGTTAGTTGAATACAAATCTACCATCATCTAATCAAGCATTACCGGGTAAATATTATGACTAAATAATTAAAACTAGATGGGGAAACAATTCAAGAGCGAGGAGCTGCCATTTGCTGCTTCTTTATCCTCTCCCCGTTCTTCACCATACTGCATCGAAAGAACCGGATTCAGAGAATCATGTCATTGATAAAAGTGCAATGTTTGGATTTCGTCAAAGAAAAAAGGATTCGCAGACTGATATCCACGGAAAGAAAACTGAATCGCAAAAAGTCTGAAACTCCGGATCACAATCTTTCTTACAGCATTACCTGATGTCGTGAGGGGTGATGAGTATCCATTGGGATCCTTGCACCAGTGCGAAATCGACAAGAGTGTCTAAGCTGATTTTCCGGCTTACAGCATCCTGGAGATCAAATGAAGTGCAGAAAAATAGTTGATATGAACCATTCTTTGGAATCTTAAACAGAAAAACCTAGACAAGTATGAACGCGATCTTCATTCCCGGCATAAAGGGCATAAGTTTAAGCGTACCATGAAAACATCAAACTCGTCCATTGCTCTAAATGGGGCTTCCGTCATTTCATGAAGAGACAATGTAAAGCACAATGTTGAAAAGGAGCGCTCCCCACCTGATTAACAATCAAATTAACATAAACGTTATTTCTTTTTAGGTACTTATATTACTGACTGCAAACAATGAAATCGTTGAGCTACGATTTCACGAAAACACAAATAAATGGACAACCAGTCAGAGAGTATATTTAACAAGGAAACCTGAAAGCCCTCTAGTGTCGCGAACAGTGCTGCTCGATGCATCCTGGGGCATCTTTACCTGAGCAAAGGAGCACACGGCATCAAGTTTTGGAAGGAAAAAAATAGGATTAGCAAAAGAAATACCAAGCCGTCCAGAAATACCAAGCTTACCTCAATAGCAAGGGTCCTCTCCCTGTCATCTATCTTAATTTTCCCACTCATCCCTTTCCTTCCCAGATGGGTATTAAAACTAAGAACAGAATAAAAATTAGAAGGTACCTATAATTGAAAAAGAAAAGTGTTGAGAAGAGACAACATACTGCCATGTCAACTGGCGCTTTAAAAGATTTGCATTTCTTTCAAACTTGCTACGTCGCAAATTTAGGGCTTTCTGGCATGCCTGCAATTAAATGATTGGACAAGGAAAAATACATCAATGAGACTCTGAGCAGCAAGATTCATCCATTTGGGGACCTCGCTCCACAGAAGATATAGAATAGACAGTTATCAGACCATATCGAATACAGGGAACAAAGGGCACATCCCAGACATATATAAACTACCATAAAACATTGTTTCTCCAAAATCACTGCTGTGCAGTAACATTTCCTGGGCAATGCCTAATTAAAAAGGCAACTTTAAGCAAGGGATAACCCAGGCCATATGCCTTCAATAATCCACATCCACAAACTCCACATGTTCAGAGGTATTAATTGAGTATATAGTTTCAATCAAAATCAAAGAAATTATTTCTCCACATATAAGTTTACCAAGCATATGCAATTTCTGTACAAGGAACAGAAAGAAAGCAAAACTGGAGGCTATATAATTATCCAAAATTTGCAGTTAGAGCACCAAGATAGCATTACACATGCAGGACCTTACATGTAACTTTTCTCGGTAAGCTCTGTACTTTTTCTGTCTCTCTAAAATCTTACGTTCTTTTTTCTTATATGACATTCGGAGATCATCAATGGATTCAGTGAATCTGCAACAGATCAAATAAGAAAAAAGATCTTATTTACAAGCTTTAGTTTGGAATTGTTGTCCAACAGAAGCAACAAAGTGAGAATAATTTACATACCTCTGGCTCTCTCGCTCAAGCCTCTGATTCAGCCTGGTTAATAGGGCGCTGAGCTGTTCCGGGGTGCTACCATCCCAATCACCCATAGCTAGAATTTCACTCTCAGGACAAAGGATAGAAGCCTTTCTACAATTCTCCTGCAGTTCAGCCAGTGGATAACTTCAGCAACTAGTTGATACTACTTGTTTGGAAGTGCTTTTAGAATGATTGAAAACACTTTTGATGAAAGTGCATTTTGAAACCAATCCTTAGTAAAACTGTAAGTGAATCATGGAAAAGAACTTGAAGTGCTTCCTACAAGAAGCACATAACTGGCACTTCTTGCAGAAAGCATTTTCAGTCATTTTAAAAGCACTTTCCGAATGAGGCCTAAAACAATATCTTGCGTACACAAATATTCAAATTCTCAAGAACAATTAGAGACACAAGTACAGACATCAACCCTAAAATAAAGGGCAGAGAAAATTGAATTCCAATGTACACTATATTATCTTTGCACAATCACATACCTGGAAATTTACAAATTAATAAAAAAATAAAACAAAAGCATGAGTGGCAAAGGTATACACAAAATCAGCAAAGTACATGAAGCTGTTGCTTGCCAGGAATTAAGACATAATGAAACCATAGGCTGTAGATGATAATACCTCACGATGATGCTCAAGCTGCTGAAATTCTTTTTCTGCTTCTTGGATATCGCAAAGTACCTTGTTCCTCATTACACCTTCATAATGAGCTTTATCCTGAGATAACGTTGAATTGTTAGATTTACAGAAAGAGAACAACAAGAGTTACAAGGCGTTGAAAAAACACGTATATGCGTGCGTGAAAGTTTAAGGAAAGTAGAGGAGACCTCTTCTGCAGAAGCCAGATTTTCTTCAGTCTCCATCAGTTCTCTCTCTGCTTTCTCAAAGGCATCAATATCTCCTTTTGCCGACTCTATTGGTTTATTGAACACAAAGAAAAAGTAAGATGGGAAGAACGTGTATGGAACCCCATACTTAATACTTAAAATGAGTTACCATACCACATAGTTTCTCATATGATACTTTAAGATCATGGGTCTTTGCTTCAGCTTCCTCAGTTCTCTCTCGAAACTTTTGCAGCAACATTTTCTTTTCTTGAATCTCCTCTTGCATTTTCTGATAATCAACAGTTGATAAAGCTCATCAAAATAAGAAAACTTTATCTTCAAAGATATACATAACAGAGTATATGAAAACATAAAGTATCATGCAACAGACTGAGATTTCTTGGTGAAGCTCATCAACAGTTGATGCAGGTGATGTACTAGCTTCAGCAGCATATGCACTGTCTTGAAGCGCTAGTCTCTTAGATGCCAAATCACGGTCCGCATGTGCACGCCTCCTCTACACAAAGGAAAGAACCAATGTATGATTAGCAAACAGCGTGAATGAAATATTTAGACCACTAATCAATAGCAGTGAATTAGACGAGGAGATCTTAAGTTTAGTGTCACATTTCAAACTAAAATACAATAGGACAACTCTATTAATTTTGCATTCAAAAGCATAGGCTCATAATTGAAGAAGAGAAGGTAAACAAATATAACCTTCACATTTCGGAGCTTCTCTTGAAGATCCTGAAGGTTTTGCTCTGCACTTCTTTTTCTCCTCATGCATTGCTTATCTTCTTCTTCTACATTTTTCGTTTGCCTTTCAAGATCACTAATTTGATCATCGTAAGAACTACAAAGACGACCAGTTCTAACTCTCTTATTGGGAGGGAGTACTGTCTGGACAGAGCCACGAGAAAACCTAGAAATAAGACAGAAATATGAGCTTATTTGTAAACCCAAACTGCGTCTGAACTAGATGAATGTGGTAGAAGATTGAGAGACAATAATCAGTTTCCAAACTCGCCATCAACAGTATAGAACCTTGCTCAGTCAAAATCAAATTTTATGAGGAATAGAAAATTATACTAGAAGGTTAGACAAAACTTCAGTACATAGATTTATGACATTAAAACAAACTTTCCAATCCAGATGTAAATGTGAAAATTGAAGAGTATGTAACAGGAATCAGATCTATGTTTTGCTTACATCCTACTACCATCTAAAGTGACAACCTCCTTTAAATTTGAGATCCTCTGGTCAAAAGCAACTGTTTTTCCCACGTCATAATCTCGTACAAGAACTTGCCTTTCAATATCTCCCTGGAAGAGATTAGTTCAGAAAATAATAAAGTAAATGTCAGGTCTAGCAAGATCAACACCTAATAGAATATACCATAAATCATGGTATGAGCAAATGAAGCCTGTAACTTACCCTATCTACCAAAACATTTAGAACAGTATGATTTTCGGAATGAACACGGGAAAGAGTAGTTGGGTGCTCTGTTTGTGGAAGCATGTGAGGAGGTATATGCAACCTAGTCCAGAAAGAAAGAAGGGAATTATGCAATCACAGAAAGAAAACATGCACTGTATGAGACAGCAAACTGAGAATTAATATCTACCTTGGTAATGAAAAGTCATATATGATAATCTGAACGTTGTTGTACTTTGCTTCTTTTGCACATGCTCTCAGAAGAAGAGAGTCTTTATGATTCGTTACAATGAAAGCATTGAGCAACCTTCCAATGGCATGTTCAACAGCAGGGCCCCAGACATCACCATTATTCAAAGTCTGCAGAAACAACCATAAAGATGTATCACTTAGCATGTAGTTGCAAGAGGCAGTAAAAAAAGAATCTTGCTAGAAAGAACTAGTAAATTGAAGAGTAAAGTAACACTAAGTGTTAACTGTGTAAGTTCAGTAGAAATTATGGAAGTGCATCACAGAAAAAAAAAAAAAAAAAAAAAAAATCTTGTTCAAAACATTTAATTTGGTATGGTGAAATACAGAAGTGCAAATTATGTAGAATGTAATACAGTTGTTCCACATTTACCAGGTGGGCACCAATTGGACCAATAGGAGGACTAGTGAATCTTTGATGATGTCTCTCAATTGATTGTAGGAGGTATATCACCTGCTGTCCACCAAATGCTGTCACCTGTATAACAATAACATTTTTCCTACTGAGCATTACAGTTATTTTTAGTAAAATGCCAGCACATGAGCTATTGCATATGCATTTTAGAAGGGATGGGTACAAATGGACTTCGTTTCAAATATCCCACATAGAAAAGACTGGTGATTCCACATGCTTCTAAGACCACAATATAGAGAGAGCCTCACCTTGTTGGTTTGGTTTTGACGAAGCTCACGAATAACACTTGAGATCTCTCGGCGATTCTTGTCAATATTTTGAATCTGAAAGATCAACATGTCATAATATATACATTCAAGAATCACAGCTATCTAAGTTTGACAAACAAATTATGCATTTTCAAGTTATGAAATTAACTACATAAAATGAGCAAAATTTTGCGATAAACAATTTCAAGTAATTTATTAAATCAAGCCAAACATTTCACACCATTAGATTTATCTCTCTGGTTTCATTATTTATCTGTTGTATGCTTTCTGATAAGGCGCTCTCCTCTTCCTTCAACCTGAAATATCATTAGATGCAACTGGGATTTGGTTAAATCTTCCTTGACGGCAACACAAAACATAAATTGACGAAATTTATGACTTTCAACCTGGTAAGGATTGATTCAACAGTAGAAACCTCATTTTGGAGTTCTTTCAGCTTTTCCTCTATTGCAGATTCTTCTGCCTGCAACAATATCAAATTAGTGATGTAAAAGCTGATATTTTAAAGATGCTTGAGAAGATTAACCCATCCATTTGCGTGTAATCTAATTAGGCACAAAATCAATGTTTGTATTCCCTGGCTATTTTTCATTATAAATCCTTTATTGGAATTAAGCAAAGGACAAATACATTTCTGATTTGAGATATTAGAACCAAGAGTTAATATTTTGTTTTCATTATAACTAAAGAGATTAAATTTGATGATGGAATGTTGACTTTGAGTATAAAGTTGAGTATAAAGCCAAAGTTGTATAGAACTTTAAATACTTCAAGAAACTGTGAGCCAGAATTTGCAATTACAGTTAACAAATTTATGGGATCTTTTAACCACCAAGGTATCACCCAAACTTTTGTTTCAGTATTCCTTCCAACCCCAGGCCCTTTTCCCTATAATTGCAACTATTAAAAACCAGGTAATCCTAAATTCAGCGACTCAGCCTCACATATTACAAAGGCAAGTTCGAAGTCTGTACTATTTCAGTAGCCATTAAATAACCCCTACTATTTCTATGGCCTATTGATTGAGCTAATCACCTGAGGCCATACTGAACTACTACTTAAGAGATTTTCATGCAAACCATCTAATCTTTACATCAACAAAAGCATCCCTTCAATGAGAATAGTATTCACAGTAAGTTCTGTGAAGGAAAAACAAAACGAAGAAAGAATAAACTAGCATACTCTCAAAGAACTGAAAGAAGTAATGCTCATATATGGTTGTACACAACAGGAAACAGAAAAAACCTGTGTATGTTTGGCATGTTGCTCCTGTGTATCCTCAATCTGTTGCTGAAGAGACCTAACAGCATTCATCAACTTCTGGATCTGGTTAGCTTTGCGGCTATATTCTTCTCCAATCCCAATCTTCTCTTTTGTGGCCTAAAAAAGGATTTGGCACCCATTATCTTGAAAGGATGTAACATTTTCATGACCATACAAGAACTAACTAACAGAAATACAAAGAAAAAGGAATTTGATAGCTAATTACCAAATAGGCAAGCATATTCAGAAAGGTAACACATACTTAGCAATTTAAACATTACAATTTTTTTCAGAATTCAATTGTAAATAAAAATGAAGTATGTATCACTAGTCTAAACGGCAGTTTCTTTTGAGATGACTTACTAGTGAAAAAAACATTTGCAGAAGAAGTTACTTTTTATTTTTTAATTTTAGGATAAAGAAACTGAGGGAAGGGGAAGTCAAATGATAAACACACACCCCTTTTAGCCTCTCTCGCACCCCTGTTTAATCATGTCCATTGTTTCATTTGATTAATTCAATCCAATGGCTACAAATAAGAGGGTGTATGTGAGAAGCTTAAAGGAGTGAAAATCACCTCCCAAGAAAATATGTATCCTTCACTCAGGATACTTCTAAAAAGAACAAGCTTTCAACGTACCAATGTTAGTGTCTGCTGTAATTCGTCCTTCATTCTCCTAATTTCTGATGTCTTTGCCATCATCCGATCAATTTCAGATTTCTTCAAGGTGAAGCATTCTCTCAGTTTCACCACTTGGCCCTGTAAAATAGATATATTTTTTATCAGAACCCTGTAAAATAGATAAAAGAAACACAACTATATTTCCTTCAAGAATCTTTTCTGTTTGCATTCTCTGGATTCTTTCCAAAGCTGAAGACTTACTTCCACTTAATATTTCTTAAGAAATCAGAAAGACAACAGTCGATGAGGAAAATTTAGAAAGATATCTCTGTCAATGCCAAGATTTTATACTCACTATTTTTTCATCAATTTTAGCTTGACATCGAGGCACACGATCTTTCAGCTTGACGATTCTCAAATTCTGTTCCTGGAGTTGCTTGTCCACATCATATACCCATGACCAAGCAAGCTTCTTTTTTAACTGTTTTGCTTTTTGAGATATTTCTTCAACATGCTCCATGCTTTTAATCTTTTCTTGCAACTCATTAAGTTCCCTTTCAATAGGTCTTATTGAGCCCTCTAATTCATCAACAACAACACCTGCCTTCTCCAACTGTTTTTCAATGTTTTGCAAAAGATCTTCAACTTGCTGAAGAAGTGTGGCCTTGTAAAAGAACTGAACAATCATGTGTCAGTACAGCACAACCATTGAACTCTGTTCTCAGATAACACGCAACATAAATAAACACCTTGAATTTATCTTTGTCATTCCCAGAATGCAAAAACTCTCTGCTTTTGTCTTGACTCATGACAACACAAGGATTCTCCACATCAATCTGCAGTGTAAAGCATTGAAGCATGAATATCCTTTGCAGGAGTCTAATTTTGATGAAGGGAAGTGTTGAAATGCACATGACATGATACAAACCTCTAACAATTAAAAATTAAATGCGGTCAAATATAAATTATCACTCAATTTAAACATATCATCTTCATGAAACAACAAAATAGCAGAGAACAATCCTGTTAGTCTTAGTCTACCATGCTAACTTAATGCAAACAGATAGTTTCTAAAAAATAATTGATGCAAAGCAGATTAAGCAAGTACTAGGAAAAACACTCACATTAAAATGTTCTACTAGCTCTCGAAGATCCTCTTTTCGAGCAGCAACCCTTCTTCCTGCCAAACTCCTCAGATGGAGAACATGGTCAAATAAAAACTACAACGTCATGAATCAATGATCTGGCACTATAGTACAGCATAAAAGATTTTGAAAGGAAAAAAATCATATCAATATTATTAGAAAAGAAAAACATAATGAACAACAGTTCCATCTCACAGGTCTTTCATTACTTCAATGATATAAGGATGGGAAACAAAATTGGAGCAAAAGATTGACACATGTCAGAAGAAGTTTTCCTCAAAACAAGTTTGTTTGTCTTTTTTTTTTTTTTGGGGGGGGGGGGGGGGGGGGGGAGGGAGGGGGGGGGGAAGAAACGGTTTTCCTAAAACAAGTTTACAAATGTTTAGTAAAAGAAAGATGGATAAAGAAAAATATAGCAACCATGTTTTGTAAAGATTTTTAATACATAGGCAACCCCGTGGTGCATGCCAACCTTTAACATGGGAAACACAAAAGAATGAAACTGCCAAAAGGACAAATATGCCAATCAACAATATTTCTAGCTGATTCACCAAAAAAAAGTACAAACAAGATGAGAAAGTTTATTAATATCACTTTAAAAGTTTAAAGTCAATAGTTTAATCAACGTTTTATGTAGGTAGAAATACAAACAAGCAATACTGTAAGAAAATTATTCACTCGATACCTCAAAGTCAACACCATAAAATTTGAATCAACTCTATATACTCCATGTTTAAGTAACTACGTTCCTGACTCATCAGAGAGAGCAAAACAAAATTGTATAAGCAAAGGAATTTAAAGTTTAAACCTTGTTTATCCTTCAAAACAGTGGCGCTTGTGGTTCCAGAAATCCTGCGCTCTACTGTTATGATGTCCCCATATATTTCAGGCTTAAAAGCATCCTCCCCTTGATTTTTCAGTTCCACTTGGACAACAGCATTACTGCAATATAACACAGCATATAAAAATGTGAGACACCAAAAAGTAGTTTAAGAACAGATACTTAAAAACAGGAGAAGTTAAAACCACTTAAGGCGTTCCATCATGCATTAGGATTTAGGCCACTGGAAGTGAAACTCAACCACCAGAAATTTTCACCGTAAAATTTTCTTAAGAGAAAGAAGAAAGCTTTTGAAAGTCCAGGTGTTCAATCTTTGGATTTTCACTTGGAATCAAATGTAGACCACGACCCTCTATCTGTTACTATTCACATGAGTTGGAACCAAATGTGGAACAACTCTCTACGCAAATAGTTCTTTTCTATAACATATCACTTTCAAAATTCAATGATTTGCCATAACGTGCACGCACAAACCAAAACAAGCCACATATACCAAGAAAAAAGGAAAACTGGAAAAAGGGCAAAAGGCACGAACCTGCAACCAGTTTTTATGAAATCCTTCAATGTCGACGCCCTTTGAGTGCCTTTAGCTCGAGACCCAAAGGCCACACACAGAGCTGTCAGTATTGCACTTTTACCACCTACAGAAACACAAACAATCAACTGATAAATACACAATTTTCAAACCCCCAATGTACCAAAAAAACCATAAATTCGATCAATTTCACATACAATTCATAAACCCAATTCAAACAGACGCATTTATTGAGATAGAAAATAGAGAGAGGAAGAGAGAGAGAGAGAGAGAGAGAGAAGACTTACTTCCATTTTGGCCGGTGATGAAATTGACCCAGTCGCCGAGCTCAATCTGCAAGCTACTGTGGCACATGAAGTTCTCCAATCTGACTCTCTGGACGATGCCCGACCCGGAACGCTGGCGGAGGCCGGAGATAGGGTCACCCATGGCTGGGTCGGAGTGCGATGGCGTTCTCGTCAGAGACAAAACCCTAGGAGAAGAGATTGACGGAGTATTTCGGGAAGGTAGAGAGGGTGAGACTTGATTGATGGGACTCTGGAGGATTTAGGCGGGAAGAGACAAGTGGGGCATGAGAGTGACGCGTTCTTTTTCCTTCGTAGAGAAGAAATTTGAGAGGCTTTGACGTTATAGGGGAAATTGGGAGTGGTGGGTTTTTTTCCTTTCTAAAACAATATTATTTACGTGTGGGAAAAGTAGAACAAACTTTCCAATGAGCTTATTTTTATTCAAATCAAAACTTTAAAAAAGTTGTTTGTTATTATTATTTAGTACTACATTTTATTGGTATTTCTCTTTACTTGTACTCAGTGGCAGATCCACAGTGGGGTCAATGGGGTCGCACAACCCCTTGGAAGCCATGGAAACAACCTTAGAGACCCCTTGGAGTTGGCGGTGCGACCCCTTGGAGCTGGTGGTGCGACCCCTCGGCTGCACACCAGGTGTTCGACGAAAGGTCTGAAAGACCTCTCGGCTGCTGCGAGTTGAAGAAGAAGGCGCTCGCGCGCCATTTTTTTTTTCAAAAGAACTTGGGCAAAACGACGTCGTTTTGGCCCAGGAATTTTTTTTAAATCACTTGGCCAAAACGACGTCGTTTTGGGCCAGGTCTGAATAAAAAAAAATTGCAAATGCCCAATGTGTCCCAACACCCCCCCACCCCCCTCCCTGCGGCGCCTCTCCTTTCCCTTTTTACACAGATCCGATTCCTCTTAATTCCAAAACCCCCAATTTTTTCTCCTCCTCCAACCCTAAGTTCCAAACTCAATCCCCCCCCCCCCCAAACCCTCAACTCCAGCTCCTCCCTTGTTGCCGCCATCTCCACTCTTTGTATTTGCTCCTCTTTTTGTAAGTTCTAAACCTTATGTATAATATATTTAATTTAATTGAAATTCAATTTTGTTTTTTTGTGAGTTTTTATTTTCATTATTTTGTATATGTAGAATATATTTAATTTAATTGAAATTCAATTCATATTTATTTTGATTATATTGATGGTTTGTTTATATTGTGAGTTTTTATTTTCATTTTTTGTATATGTAGAATATATTTAATTTAATTAAAATTCAATGCATATTTAATTTAATTGAAATTCAATTCATATTTATTTTGATTATATTGATCTTTTGTTTATATTGTGAGTTTTTGTTTTCATTTTTTGTATATGTAGAATATATTTGATTTAATTGAAATTCAATTCATATTTAGTTTGATTATATTGATGGTTTGTTTATATTGTGAGTATTTATTTTGAATATTTTGTATATGTAGAATTATTATGGAACGGTTTTTTAAGAGAAAGTCATCATCGGGTTCGGGTAGTTCGAATGATGTTGATAGTTCAAATACTGTTGGTAGTTCAAGAACTCCAAGTTCAAGACAAAATCAGTTAGATGATGTTTTGGGTAATCTTCAAGCGGATCCTGGATTAAGAACTCAAATGATAGATTATGATGCTAATATGAGAGATGAGATCCGAAGGGCATATCTACAAAAAGGACCTTGTCAACCTAGAGGTCATAATTTCCCAATAACTAATATGTCGGGAATTAATCGACACTTCATTCCCCAGTGGTTTGATGAGTTTGATTGGTTGGAGTATAGTATATCTAAAGATACGGCATTTTGTCTCTATTGCTATCTCTTTAAAACCAATTTTGCACAAGTGGGTAGTGAAGCTTTCATTAGAGATGGATTTAAGACTTGGAAGAAAGGGAGAGAAAGATTTAAGATGCGTGTTGGACCTGTTGGGAGTGTTCATAATAAGGCTAGAGAAGCTGCTACCAATTTGATGAATCAAGCTACACATATTGAAACGGCAGTGAGCAAACACTCCGACCAAGCTCGTAAGGCTTATCGCACATGCTTGAATGCATCAATCAAGTGCACTAAGTTTTTATTGCGACAAGGTCTTCCTTTTCGTGGCCATGATGAAAGTGCCACTTCAAGCAATAGGGGAAATTACTTGGAGCTATTGCAATTCCTTGCAGATAATAATGATAAAGTTAGAGAAGTTGTGATGGAAAATGCTCCGGGGAATCTCAAATTACTAGCTCCTTCCATTCAAAAAGAAATTGTGAATTCATGTGCCCTTGAAACACTTGATGCTATCATGGATGGTCTAAAAGATAGATTCTTTTCAATATTGGTGGATGAAGCACGTGATGTGTCGGTGAAAGAGCAAATGGCTATGGTGTTGCGTTATGTGGATGACAACGGGCATATAATTGAAAGATTTGTGGGTATCCAACATGTTACTAACACTACTTCAAGTTCACTAAAGAATGCTATTGACACATTCTTTTCTCGCAACGATTTGAGCATTTCCAAGCTACGAGGACAAGGTTATGATGGTGCTAGCAATATGAGAGGTGAGTTGAATGGCCTTAAAACAAAGATATTGAGAGAACAACCTTGTGCATATTATGTTCATTGCTTTGCTCATCAACTTCAACTAGCTCTTGTTGTCGTAGCAAAGAAGAATATAGACATTGCCTCTTTTTTTGCAACAGCTAATAGTGTGGTTAATCATGTTGGAGCATCTTGTAAGCGGCATGATTTACTTAGAGGGCAACTTCAAGAAGAGCTTGTGATAGTTTTTGAAAATAATTGTCTTATAACGGGGCGAGGCTTAAATCAAGAAACAAGTCTCAAACGTGCCGGTGACACACGATGGAACTCACACTATGGTACCTTGATTAGCATCATTTCCGTGGTTCATGTGCTTCAAATGGTTATTGATGATAATCCCAATGAAAGTGCGGGTGAAGCAAATAAGTTAATGAGAGAAATACATACTTTTGAGTTTGTGTTTCACCTTTTCTTGATGAAAGTCATATTGGGACTCACAAATGATTTGTCACAAGCATTGCAAATGAAAGATCAAGAAATTGTGAATGCAATGGCTTTAGTGAAATCATGCAAGGAAAAGCTACATTGGATGAGAAATAATGGGTTTGATGCATTGGTTGATGAAGTGTCTTCTTTTTGTGAAAAACATCATATTGATGTTATTAACATGGAAGAGGCATTTATACTTCCAGGGAGGTCAAGGCGTAATGCTCCAATAAAGACAAATCGTCATCATTATCGCGTGGAGCTCTTTATTTATGTCATTGATGAGCAAATTACGGAGTTAGAGGATCGCTTTAATGAGGTAAATACCAATTTGCTTATTTGTTTGGCATGTTTGAGTCCGAAAGATTCATTTGTAGCTTTTAATAAACCAAAGTTACTTCGTTTTGCTCAATTTTATCTTCAAGACTTTTCGGATGAGGATCGTTTGGCACTTGAAGATCAACTTGAGATTTATATTCATTATGTGCGTTCCAGTAGTGATTTCTCTCAATTGGAAAGGATTGGTGATCTTGCAAAAAAAATGGTGGAGCCAATGATGCATCAAGTATTCAATTATGTGTATTTGCTCATTACATTGTCTTTAGTTTTACCAGTTGCAACTGCTTCAGTGGAGAGAGCATTTTCTGTCATGAATATTGTTAAGGGTCCACTTAGAAACAAAATGAGAGACGAATGGTTGAGTGATAGCTTGCTTGTTTATATTGAGAGAGATATTTTTGCTTGTATTGAAAATGAAGCTATAATGCTTCGTTTTCAAAATATGAAACCTCGTCGTGGACAATTATAGCTTGTAATATTGTTTTTGTTATGAGTTATGAATGAAAGTACTATGACTTCATTTTCAACATGTTTTTCCATCCTAAATTTTTTTTTGGACTTTTACACTACGACCCCTTGTGGTAATATTCCTGGCTCCGCCACTGCTTGTACTTAGGTTTGATTTTCGTCAAAATCCTATTTGTACCACATTATTACAAGCTCATTGTGAGACTAAGACCTACAACATTATTACTAGCCCATTATGAGACTAAGACATTTAACTTACAAGTGCAGAGAAACACCATTAGACCGTAGTACTAAGTGGCAGTGTAGATAATATCTTTTTTTTAAAGGACATTTTTCGGTTGCATTAGAGGAATTCATTGATGTATTCTAATTTTAACTCATAATTTTGGTTTGCATAACAAAGAGGTATTTGACGTCAAAGATTTTGCTAAATGAGGTACGCGATGTTAAAGATTCAGTTGACAGATTATTCCTTCTTTAGGAAGGACCAAAGGAGAGCACCCGGGACTCGATCAAGCATCAAGCAAAATAGATTATTTTACGCTATGAAACATACAATAAAAGTAGGGTAAATTTCATAAAAGTATAAGAACGAAAATGTACTTAAGAGTGCACCATTTGATCTCATTTACTTGTTAGTTCAGACAACATTAAACATAGGATTGTAGTCCCAGCTAAAACAGTCTCTCTTAAAAAAATCTAACAAACGAAGCCTTGGAGTGCCCACCAACAACTAATCAAAGCGTTTAGGACTTTCTAGTATGCTCTGACGTATAAAATACTGAAGTGTATTACAATTTTCGCAATAGCCTAAAACATTATATATAATTCCCCACATAATCAAGCATTACCAGCTTTTGGCATTGCTTTGTTTATCTGACGTCTGGTTTTCAAGGAATTGTTGCAGTAAGTCCGAAAATCGGATCACAATTTTTCGTAAAACATTACTTGATATCGTAGGGCTAATAAGTATCCATTGGGATCCCTGTTCCAAACCAAAATCGACAAGAGTGTTTAAGCTGATTTTTCACTTAAAACTGTTGTAAAAGATCAGCTTTGGCGCAATGGGAAGATTGTTCATTTTTAACTGAAAGATTACGAGTTCAAGTTGTAGAAACAACCTATTTGTAAAGTAAGGGTAATGTTGCGTACGATAAACGTTCTTCCCCTGACCCTCACGAAGCGAGGAGCTTTATTGACCTGAGGTCGCCCTTTTAAATTGTGGCAGATACATTGAAACTCTTGATGAGTTCCGATTCTCATATGAGAACATATTAAGAAAGCAAGAGGCGTACATATCTTTATCGAGAAAAAACTATATGTAAACGTCTTTTAAAACCTTGTTCATTATGAACGTTGTTCCGAGTCATGAATTAACACAGACACGACATTTCCACACATGAGTAAATCCCAACATGACTCGTTATCATATATGAGGCTTTATTTGCACCTCACCTGGACCCCAATTAGAGTCCAACTTGATTAGCAAAACACACCCTTCGAGTCACGCGGCCCCCATATCGTACCAAGACAGCCCAACCCAACTCCTGTTGTGACTCAGTCCAACATAAAGTCTTAAACTCCACCTCGTAATTTAAGGAATCCAAATTAGCTTCCTTTCTCGAAGACTGTTTCCAATCCGCGCAAATTAATCAGAGATTAAATCCAATTTACAGCCGTTGTTTTGCATAATTCCAGATTAGCAAGATTCAGATTCCAACATTTATAGAATTATTTTACACAAATTACTGGTAATATTATATATGAATGTAGGGTTGTGTGTTCTTTTAACACACAATTTTTGTTTTCCTTTGATGTCAATGTAAAAAAAATATGGTTTAAACTAGCCTAACTAGGTAAATAGTACCTCCCAAAGAAAAAATAAGTACAAAATCGTGTTCACGTGTTACTTAAACATAGTTATTGATATGAAATTCTGCAATTTACGCAACACGTTAAAACTAACACAGCGTACTATGATTAATGTATAAACTTTAGACGTGCTCAGAAACGTCGTTCAAGTGTCACTTAAATTCAGGTATTGAAGTGTAGTTCTGCAGTCTACGCGACACGTTACAACTGACACGATGTACTGTGATTGATGTGTAAAACTTGGACGTGCTTAGAAACGTCCACATAATAGTTAGTAATATGTAGCAAATGTCATTTTGTCGCAGTGGCAGAAAGTAACGATGCATATGCACTTTTGTGCGGGTTCGATCTCCACCAATCTCCTCCTCCAACAATTTAACCCACAACTCCTATCGTTTGTCAAAGCTATCATCATAAGTATATCCATCAAATTAGGGAAAGTTGTTTTGTGCCATTTGATTTTATTTATAACTGATGACCAGTCACATTTGGATAATTTTGAAACCTAAAGGTCATTATTTTTTTCTTCTGGAAAACCTAAAGGTCACTTATAATCAAGATAAAACTTCATATTTCATCATTTATGAATACAAGGCAAGTAATCCGCATTGGGAGATTATTAGACCAGAAAATAAGCACTAAAATAAAGGCACATTCAACCCAAAAAGGAGCAAAAACATATGAGAAAAAAAACAACCCACATCCAGAAGAAATGAACTTTTATTTTTCTTTTGAGAATGCATTTGAATTTACTACTTAATGTGTTCGGATTTACACCGATGTGAGTCAGATACTATCATAACTGCACCATATACAAAGAAAAAAACCGAAAATATATATAACAGGAGCGTTCAAGCACTAACAAAAAATTACAAAATATCGTGTCCCATATGGCCACGGCCTCCGAAGGATATATATTTCTGGTTCTATTCCTTTTGCGTAAGGAAATGCTTGTCACCTACTCACCATATTAAGGTGCCCTATTAAGGTTCACACTCTCCTCTCTCTCTCTCCTCACATCAAACGCGTCGTTGTTTTTAGAGAGAAAGAGAAAACAGAGATTTGGTGCTCTTCATCTTCCATGGAGAAGCAGAGAATCTGCAAGATCTGCAACAAGCGGTTCTCCAACGGAAAAGCGATGGGGGGTCACATGAGATCCCACCTCGCCAAGCTTCCTCTCCCTTCAAAGCCGCAGTCGCCGCCGCAGCAGCAGCATCACCAACTCAGTGACTCGCCCGAGTCGTCGTACCCTCCATTTTCGATTTCGAACAGGGGCATGCATTCTTCTCTAGATTCAGCCGTGGTCCACGATGGCGGAGACAGCGACAGCGAGTCCCACCCGCGAAACCCAACTCATAGAAGATCCAAGCGGCGCCGCAAAGTGATTGGGAAATCGTCGCTGACACTGCCGTTCGAGGCAGAGCAGGTGAGTTCTGTTACCGATGCTTTTTCAACTGAAGATGTGGCTATGTGTCTTATCATGCTCTCGATGGATAAATGGGATAAATGGGAAAAAGTAAAAGTAAAAAATGGGGTGGATGAGTCCGCAGATGAGGAGGAAGAGGATGAGTCCGACGACCGCGGCGGTTCTGGTTTTCGGTCACATACTCGGGTTCGGACTCAGGGGAAGTACAAGTGCGAGACTTGTGACAAAGTGTTCCGATCTTATCAAGCGCTCGGAGGGCACAGAGCGAGTCATAAGAAAATCTTTAAGACCCAAGTGTTTGATGACTATGAAGAGGAAGAAGATGAAGATTTTGAGGAAGATGATGGGCAGAATGGTAATTTGGCGGTGGTGGAGAATCACAGGACATTTGAGTGCTCTGTTTGTTTCAAACAATTTGATTCTGGTCAAGCACTTGGTGGGCACAAAAAAGTACACTACTACAATAATTTGACCACCAATGGCCCTACTAGGAATGTTAATTTGCCATCGTCTTCTACTAATTTTGTGGACAATTTGGTCATTGACCTCAATCTCCCTGCACCAGAGGAGGTTAGCCAGGTTGAATTCTCAACAGTTTCCGATTAATGCAGTTAAAAAAAAGTGCTTTTGAACTACAAGTGCTTATTTGAAAGTTGAAATCTTTGATCATTGACAAGTTAGAGAGGTAAAAGTTGAAAAGTGTTCATCCTGTTGTTTTGTTTTCCAAACATGGTTTTCTTTCTGTGTGTATGTACTGATGAACATGAACTAGAAATTTCTCATTTCTCTGTTGAGGATCTTATACAGTGGTTTTTTTGGGGATATTTTAATGGAGTTTATTTCTTTTTATATTTTGAATATTTTAATAGTTTACACTTCGTACTGCATGGAACGAATTAAGGTAGCGATTTTGGCAGTATCAGATAGCTTCTCGTCATTAGAAGTTAAACTCGACTTTGGCTCTCTTAAGCTAAATTATGAGGGTCAAAATTGGTGAACTCGACTTTGGTATCCGGTTGTTAGGACTATGGGAATCCTCAAATCGTGTTTGTTCGTTGTACATTTGTGCGGTCATTAACCGTACTTAACAAAAATTGGTCGAATAATATACAATAAACGGACATGAGGATTCGACACAAAAAAGATCAGGAGAGGATTTTCATTCCAAAAAAATTAAGAAGTTCCATGAAGCTGCCCCTGTTTTTGCTTGTGCAGCCACTTATTTTTAAGGGAACTTTAACGAAAAGCTCCCGGTACTGTTCACTTTAACGAAAAACCACATTTTTACACTAAAAAATCAATCCTGGCACTATTCACTTTACCCTTTATTTTGTCTTTATCATTAAAACTCAAAGTTTTCAAGCCCTTTTCATTAGTTTTCCTTATTTTTAACTTATCAAAACTGTTGCCCTCATTTTTCTCTTTAGGAAAACAGATTAATTAAAATTTTGAATAATATGAGGACAAAAATATAAGTTTGGAGAGAAAATTAAAGTCCAAAAATGCAAAAAAGTTTGTGCTTTATTTTTTTGAATGTAAAATGATTAAGTTTCTACCTGTCATCTCCTCCATAGTTTGCACAGTTGGTGAACAAGTCAAGAGGGAGAAAGAGCCCACTCATGCAGCTGAACCACTCTCTCTCCGCCTTCTTATCTTCTTCTGGATTCTTCTTTTATTTCTGGTGTAATGTGGTAATTTAATGAGGTGAAAAGTATGACATAACCAGTCAAAAAATGCCATTTTGCATTTAATTAAATAAGGATTTTATACCGTCTCGAGTGTAGTTAAGTTGGATAAATCAGTATGTATAAAAAAATAGTTGCAAGAGTTAACTCATGGTGTCACTTCTACTTCAATTGATAAATGTCGTGTCTACTAGCGAAATTTAAGTTAGTTCGGAGTATGTATAAAAAAATAGTTGCAAGAGTTAACTCATGGTATCACTTCTACTTCAATTGATAAATGTCGTGCCTATTAGCGAAATTTAAGTTAGTTCGGACCATAACCTAAGGCACAAGGGGCATGATGACGTGACGTCATCTTTAGCTTCCTTTGATTAAGTACCGACAACTTGTTCAGAATTCTAAACTCAACGACAACTCAACTCGAGATTTGCATTCTCTGCATGGCCTAACCCAACACCTTATGGCACTTTAAAATAGAGATGGCATTTTTTATTTTAAACTTTTGTCAAATTAGGTCTTGTTGCCTCTAATGTGCTAGAACATTATCCGTGTTGTTCCTCCCATTCTTAACTCGTTTACTCTTATAAACACTCCTAGTTTTGAATCCTTAGAATCTCAAATCTCATTGTTATTATATATTTATATTGTTTTATATACATTTTCGTGTTTTTATGATTTAAAAGAATTATGAAGGCGATTGTACAAATTAGAGAAGAACAACTTACATGAAACGAGTTAGACGTTTAGATTTAATAATACAATGTCATGTGTTAAAAAATGTACACATGTTATTGATTTATTACAACAGACATATGTTACTGTGATTGTAAACTTGTTACGTATAAGTCATTCTCGAATTGAAAATAGGATAAAGTAGAGAAAGATCCTGGTCATTAATTATCATCCTTACAAGAATGTCCTGGCGAAAAATTGAAACTGTCATATCAAATATAGTAATTAATCATAACTTTAAATTCACAAAAATACAAGTTCAAGGAAGCGAAATGTCAATTAACAATTCTACTCAAAGAAGCAGGGGGTCACAGAAAAATACTGGACTGAAATTTTATTTTTTTTCTTGTTTTAACTTCACACATGTTTGCTTGGTAAAAGTGGGTAGGAAGATGACAAGCATCCCAATCAGAAAGCCTGTTTTGCTGCGGAGAGGTTAGTTGAAACTCGACACAGAAGCTTTTGCTCACTTGGATGTTCCATGTTATTTTTATCTTAGGATTCTCTTCCCTCCAAATTTTCTTCTTTACCCTCTTCTTCTCTCTCACTTTTGTTTTCCTCTTTATAAACAAGCCAACACAACATGTTGAAGTGACTTAATCGTGATCGCTTAAATAAGAATGAACAAAAGGAAACGAGAATTTGGAGGAGAGATACTCCTAGTCCATTTTTATTTGTTTCTCTAGTTAACACATGACATTTTGTTTGACTTGTGATCCCACCACATTAGCGTCCTAGAGGATGCATGTAAGTTGTTCTCTATTTGTTAGGGATTTCGTATGATAATAAAATATTGACTATGGTTTAATTTTAGTAGATGCTAATCTAATACTAATGAAAATGCTAATATAATAGAAAAGAATTGTCTTTTCTTTATACTTTTTCCTGTTCCGTTGCTACTGCGGGCTTTACACAATCAATCAGATCATATAGATATCCTTCAACACAACATAGGTCATTGAAAGGATCTCAGAGACCCACCAAAGCACGAAAGCCAGAATCTTTAAAAAAAAAAGGATTCCTAGTGGTATTCATCTTCATTTGTAAGTGAGAGGAGGTCTTAGGTTTAATTCTCGTCAAAACCAAACTTGAACCACATGCTAGTATATTGTGAGACTTAGCTCACTCCTCTACCCCTTAATGTGGATACTACAGTAGAGATTAATTGTTGGAGTTTCAATGTAAATTGGTGTACATTCATTGAATCAAAACGTCATGAACTTCGTTGTAGAATTTGACCAAACAAAAAAAGAACTCGATCGTAAATTGCTAAGTTTGTATTCCCGAAACAGATGACATCTTAGTGGTTAAATTACCCATACGATGCTTGTAAATTTGTAATTAAGTGGCAAACTTAACTACGAGGTTGAAGATTCTTGGTGAATTTCTTCCCTCAGTTGGAGTCCGCAAAGTTAATTTTTTCGTGTGACATTTACTCATATCACAATATGTGATCATCTCGCTGATAAAAAAAATGTAGATTCAGTGGATCTTCATCTCAATTTGATATTATTTGAACGATGCATGTGGATCTGCTTCCATTAAATATGAAATTCAAAACAAATCCCTTGTAAATTCGTAATCACAAATTAAAGATTATAATTGAACATTTTCATGTACATACTCATGGTTTTTAGTCAGTTTTACAATTTTGTACAAAGTTTGTTATAAAATTCATTTGCTTTTCATCTCCTCTTCACCGTGAGGTTCTTCATGTAAGACTTTTCGTTGATATTCTTGAGTGTGAAACATTATTATCAAAACAATATAAAATTCTTTTTTTTTTCCTTTTCCTGAAGCGTTGACCAATGAAATCGAGTAACCAATAAGGTTGGTGGGAACATTATTATCATATTATGTATTCCGGAGTACTATCCCATATTTCGAGTAATTTAATTGTTAAATTTTTGTTTAAAATATAAGAATTAAGATTTAATGATTCTTGAAGGTTGGTGAGTACATACTGACCAACATGACCTGATGAATCCCAACGTGCGACCAACTTCCCTCAACATCCATGCTTCTTAAATATTAATCAAAGTTATCACTTCAATTAGTCCCAGAAATTAGTTCTTGAGATGGAAAACACATACATGTCACGCAGGCAGCAGCAGCAATCCAGCCCTCGACTTCTCCGAAGCAGAAGTGGAACTTCTTCGACCCCGACCCTAACCCCACCGCAAAACGTTTCACGTTCATGCACTACCACGCCAAACAACAGCCAAAGATTCACCACCCCCCGGCGCTCGAAATCCACCGTAAAATCAGGAACCAATAAGAATCACGAGGAAGAGAGAGTACACGCACAAAAGCAAAAGAAAGGTGGCCAAGAAGATATCATTGGACAACAAGGTACAAATAATTTAGGTCTAAATACGAGTTTTGCTAAGTTGCAGCGAGGGAGTACTAGTCCTAGTCCAAGTCCACGCCCTAGAATATCAGTGTCTGTGCCGCCTCCGCCGTCTCCATCTGCATGGGCTTTGTCCCCGGGACGGTCTTTGCCGCGCAAGGTGACACCGGATCCCCCAGCGGCAGCGCCTTCGACAAGGGCAGCTAGGGTTAAGTCTAGTGGTGGCGGGGTTGGTGGGGTTTTAAAGTATTTTAGGCTGCAGAAGAAAGTGCCGCCGATACAAGAGGAGGACTTCCACCGGTTTCGGATTTTGCACAATAGGCTGCTGCAGTGGAGGTTTGCAAACGCCAGAGCTGAGGCTGCTAAGCTTGCTACACAGAAAATTTCACAGGTACTAGTTATACATTAATGCTTAATTACTACATTGTCCCTGACGGTGTTGTAAATTACAATTTGCCTCATGATGTTCCCATGACCCAGTTCACCCCCTAAACCATGTTGTTACCCACTTTTTTCATGCCGTTAAATTCCCTTCAAATATACCGTCCAACATGTTGTCGAGGCATGAACGGAGTCCGATATTGTGCTTATTTGTATTAAAGTGAGAGTAAAATGTAACGAGCTCTGTTTGTGCCACACCAACACTTAAGTATTATTCGAACACACTTTTGAGGGGTAACTTGGTAAATGAGACCTACTAGTTATTAACTGGTGCACCATGTAAATTTGCTTAATAATTGTCTTTATTTTTCAGGATAAATTGTTTAGTGTGTGGCTTAGAACATTGAAAGTGAGGAACTTCATCCTAGACAAAAGAATACAAGTGCAAAAGCTCAAGCATGAGATTAAGGTGTACCAGATTTTGAACCCACAAATTTTCCTACTTAATGAATGGGGAAAATTGGATAAAAAAAATCAAGAATCCATCAGCAGGTTGGTGAGAAAATTGTCAGGAATTTCAAACACAATCCCTTTGGTCCATGATGCTAAGGTATAAGCTCAACTCTCACTTTTAGTCTGGATAGTTTGTCCGCTTCGTTACACTTAAGTTTGAATCTCTCTTTCCGTATATCGCAGTCAGATGTGTCATCTGTATACGAAGCCATGACCACGGCCATGGTTGCGATGGAAGGTAATTTAGGAATGGTCTCTAAACTGCTGCCGCAGGTTAGTTGCTCTTTATACAGTTAATTAAAGTAGAAAAAATGCCTAATTTAGTTTGGTATCTTTCATTGGATCATTATTTGTATATAATTAAGTTCTAATTCGGATGATTTTCTTCAGCTGGAAAAGGTGCTTTACATGGTTACGGAGCTTTTAATCGCACAGAAACAACAGAGAGACTTGGAGAGTAATTTGGCCTTGGTTTCTGCACTTGCGGTGAGCCGTATTATCTTGCTGTCAATCTCATGCAATTTCTGAGTTATACGGATGGACCCGTGCCAATTTTTTTACATAATTTTTTACACATGTTTTTATGGGCCCACTTCAGAATGTTTTTCAATAATCCGATCCGTCTATCTTTAAGATTTTCCCTTAAAATTCATGTCCACAAAAAATCACCAAAATCTGAAATCGTATGACTGTTTGATTAAGATTTTAGGGTTTTTTAAGAGAACATTATTCGTCCGTTTTTTTTTCACTACAAATGAATGTTTTAATCGCCTTGGATTTGTCTAATTTTTGCAAAGATAATTTATGAATGATGTTCTAAAAGATAAATAGTTCGGATCATTAAAATAATTACATAGTGGGCCTCAAAAAAACATGTGTAAAAAATAATAATGGTACGGATACGCCACACACACACACATATGAACATAAAGTATCAAAATCATTTTCAGTAACTGAATTTCCAAATAGGGATTATTATTCAAATTTACATAATTAATTAAGGAGAAAAACTTAAGCACGGATACCTCCGACCATGTCTTTCGTAAGGTACCTCCCGAAAATACACGAAAGTTTTCTGAATTTGATAATTTATTTTGAATAAAATTTTGCAAATGAAACATATTTTTAGAGCCAAATAATTAATTGGAAGTTGCAAATTGATCTTGTCTGCTATTAACAGGAGGAGGAGGCAAGTGTAAGGGCACATCTCATCCAATTGGAATCAATGCACTTCTTGCCCCCAAGTTCTTATAAATTTGATCAACGAAAAGGCCATCTTCTACTTAGATGATCCTTAGATCGTTGTGCTCATCTTCATTTACCTCCAATGCGATCCTTTATGGCACCAATTCTTGTTCAATAGTAGGACATACTAGAGCAAAAAATTAGTTATCCCGACGTCCATACCGCCCTTTTCCTGCTATGACAAACATCACGTTTTGTCCTGATGTGTATATCCTTTGGTTCCTGTAACAAACATCATACGTTGTTGTCCAGTGTGCGTGTATGAAAATCTTGAACATAGTTGAACCCATTGCTTATTTGGTACTTTCATCCTTTCGATTGAGTTTTATTTTTATTTTATCAGGTTATATATGCCATGCTTAATTATTCAGGTAAACTACCAATTTAGTTCTTAAATTATCACCTTAGTGAAACTTAGGTTCTTAAACTTTTTTTTTTCTTCAGAAAAATTAGTTCCTGAATTATAAAAATCTGCCAATTACATTCCTAATGTTATATTCGAAGCTACTATATTCAATTTTCGATCAATTTAAGTTACATTACTTGTATGTGATGCACATTGGAGGGTAGATTAGTATATGGAGTTAACTTTGAGAGTAAATTAGACATTAAATTTGCAACCTATATGAAATGTTAAGGACTTGTAGACAAAAAAAATGATGGTATTACACTCTAAAGTGTGTCAAGTGACTTAAGTTGACGTAAAATTAGATAAAATAACTTTAAATATAATAGTACGGATGAAATTAGCAATTTGTAATGAATTTAGAGACTTATTTTACCGAAAAAATAATTGAATAACCTAATTTTCATTGAGGTGATAAGTCAGGGACTGAATCGGCATTTCATCATAATTATTCAATAACCTAAGCTTGGCGGGAAAAAGGGTATATGTGCATCCGTAGGCCCAATGGGCCTGAACACAGCCCAATAAAACATATAAGCTGTACTTTTGGACTTCAATTTTCTCATTTTTCTATATCAATATGAAAGAAAATTCGAACTTAAGACATCTTCCAACATTGAAAAAGCGACAAAACGAGGTTATCCTTACCTTTGTAACTTTAAACATTATCAACCTGAAAACCATCAGCACTAAACTTCCATAAACACGGCAAGTAATATTCTGATCCAAAACAAGTCAAAAGTAACTTCAAACAAAAACAGTAGTTGGTGACTGAGGCAGAGAAGTACCCAAGTTCTGGTGCCCAACTATATTCTACTAAGGGCAGTTAAAACCTTTAACAAAATGGTAGCTTACCGCTATAACTCAGTTCTCGGGATGTAGATACGGATGAAACTCCGCCATTGTAAGACTCCATCACCTCCGCCATCATCCTTGTTTCATTCTTCATCTTCTTCACCAGCATTATCCGACGAAACAAAATCAGATGCTAACTCCACACTTTCTCCATCCAGAAAAAAAGAGTCTTGCATACGCATTTGCACGCGATAATGTTCCTCGTCGGGAGCTTCAGTAGGACATTGTGAATGAAAAACTTTGGAAGATCCGTTATCTCAGTACCCATTTGTTGAAAGTGTTCATCGTTGTTGACAGAAGAAGCTGCTGACTTTCTCTTCCCTTTCATGGCTTTTGTTTGAATCTACTTGAAATAGATAGATGTAAACTTGGCTTCACTTATACAGTTATACTGTCTACATTAATTGTTACAGAAGCCACAATTTTATTATGCTCCGGTGTACCTTAGGCATCGAAATTTTTGTCTGTTATATCTTGGTCATTGAATTCTTGACTAAGGATCTAACGGCAAAAAATTCCATACTATATACTGGAAAATCGCTTCGAACAGATTGAAGTGGGAAAAAAAAAATCATTTTTATAGGACTTATCAATTAAAAAACGAATAACATTTACTGCTAAAATGAGAATTTAAAACAAAATTAAGAAGATAAATACAGAAATGAAGTTTTGCAAATAGTAAATATGAAGAATTGAGAGGATGATTTACCTGGATGAGTTGCAGCGCTACTGCAGAGAGAGAGAGAGAGATGATGATGAATAGCCTCACCTTATGAAAAATGGAATTTTAATAAAAAGTTCTCGATACTGTTCACTTTAATGAAAAATCATATTTTTACACTAAAAATTCAATTTTGATACTATTCACTTTAACCTTTATTTTGTATTATCGTTAAATCTCAAAATTTTAAAATCTTTTTTTATTAGTTTTCTTTATAAAAAATGGTGAAAAGTGAAAACCTAATATTTAGTAGCGGCTTCTGCTTCGGCCGGGACAGACCTTAACTTGGCGGGAAATCGCAGTGCGTGTTTGCGGGCCCAGTGGGCTTTCACATCCAGCCCAGCAAGATAGTTAAGCCGGCCCGCTAGTAATGGGATGACACGTACAAAGAGAAAATTTTATTTATCCTGAGGTAATAAATAGTTGAATGAACGATTAAACTGTCTGTAAATTGAATAAATTTTTTATTATAAACATTCTTTAGATAATGATATATATATAAAAAATCATTCTTAGTTACATAACTTGTACAGTGTAATAATGTCATGTCATTGTTGAAAAAGGTAAAAGAGATGTATCTATCTATTTTCTAGCAAACTGACACGTGTAACATGTTGCGGTTTCTAAACCCTTGTTCCTAGTTATAAGCGACAAAAGAAGTGGCTACCCGTCTTTGCGCCTCTGTAGCTTTCCACCTAATACTATTAGTTTAACCCACTTATGGCTCTTTTGTAAAAATTTAAGTGGATTTTAGGAAAAATATGTGTTTCCTGCAAAAAACACATATTTGATACTATTTTCAAAAAGCACTTAAAAGTATTTTTAGAACCCAAAATCAATTTTAACCAAAAATATTTTTAATTATTTTAAAAATACTTACAAACGAGCTCTTAGTTTAAACCTTCCACCATTTGAAAATTACTCACTCATGCATCAATATTCATGATAATATATAACACTTGATTAATTTATACACACAAGTCCACAATCACAAAACCATATATAAGAAATAAAATAAAAATTCAATTAAAATAAAAGTAAAAAAAGAAATCGCTTCTTCTATACCAACCCCCACCATTTGAAAAATAACAAAAAATAAAAAGCCCCAAAAAAAAAAAAAAAATTAAAACCCCCTCAATGCTTTTAAAAGTAATTAATCCTATTAACATTCCGCTGCTGGCTTTTGTGGCAAAGGAATATCATGGTACTCAGCACAGCCACTCCCATTGTGACCATGCCCGACACTAGCCAGCAGCTTCCTCTTGGGCTTGGCCTCGAGCAGCATCAACACCACGTCCCTCATCGACGGCCGGTCCGCCGGGTTCTGGCTCGTGCAGAGCAAAGCAATCCTAAGCATCTGCATCATCTCCTCCCTCACTGGCTCGCAACCCGCGCCGGCATTCTTGTCCAAAACGTCATTGATCCCGTCTTTCTTCTTGATCTTCGACCTAACCCAATGCACAATACTATTCCCGTCTCCGAACTCGGCGTCGACCGATCTTTTCCCGGTTAAAATCTCCATCAGCACCACCCCATAGCTGTATATGTCACTCTTTTCATCTACTTGTAGGGTATAAGCATATTCTGCGAAAAACAAGGACAAAGTTAACTTACTATTTTTTTCAATTACAAACGATGGTGCTACGTAAGTTTTACTACTCTAAACGAAAAAGAGAAGATTGGAATCCGAAATGCGGTAAGTTCAATAAAAATGTCATCTCCACCAAGCAGAGCTGCTCTTTTAATGTTCTCATTTTGAGGACATGTGAGGTCCATTTTCATATAAGCTATCAGATTAATCTTACGATAAATTAAGCTATCAACTTCAATAATCTCTGTTACACAAAAAAACAAAAATACTAATTGAAAAAAAAAAAAAAGAGAAAAAGGTTTCACATCATGTCAAATCCCATCCATCTTCAAAACCTATTCTCCGCGTCGAATATCTAAACCTAGCAAATCCAATTGAATAAAACCCTAATAACTTTACACGTCCAGTTTCATCAAATCTTTTATTTAAGTTGATAGCTTAATCTACTATAAAATTAATCTAATGACTTTCATGAAAAATGATCTCACAAATCCTTATAGCAAGTTCTGATCCACCAAGATAATCCGACACTAGTGTTAATTAATCACATTTTGAATGAAGATAAAATTAACCACATTTTGAATGAAGATAAAGTGCATGGCCCCAGAGTTGATGTGGTGGACATTTATTTCAATCATTGTCAAATTTTATTTATTTTTTTACCTTTTTCTTTGTGGGTTTATGTAATGTGAACAAAGTAATAGTGACAAGTGATTTTTATGCGTGGAGATCCGACCATCTTAAGAACTTCATCATAGTTGTGCAGATAAAGGACCCAAAAGAGAAAACAAAATTGTCACACCTTTTGACGAAATGGAATTTAGCAAGTGCCTTTGGTTGATTAACCCCAACACATAAGATAATTTAGATTTCGTCATCCAACAAAACGAATTTTTAACAACAAAGCCAAAACCACAAACAACAAACAAAAACAAGCATCACCTAACTAACTTATGCTAGAGGTCAAACATTTATACCACACATAATATGCACAGATAGAACCGAATATTAATTTTTTGTAACCAGTCTATAAGTGCACAATACTTTACTCGTGACAATTTTCCACAAATTAAAACGCTATGAGAAATGGAAATCGATGAATCAACGCACCTGGCGCAATGTAGCCATAGGAGCCGGCGATGACAGACATGGACTCGTCGCTCTGGATCAACTTGGCCACCCCGAAATCTGCCACCCTAGCCTCCATTTCACTATCCAATAAGATATTACTCGGCTTAAGATCACGGTGCACAATCACCGGGTCACAATCGTGGTGCAGGTAGCAAATCCCCTGCGCCACGCCGAGGGCGATCTTGTACCTCGTGACCCAATCCGCCCCGAGATTCTGAGCCTTGTTTTTGCCATGCAACAGATCGTCTAAATTGCCATTGGGCATGTACTCGTAGAGCAGCATGGTGATGTCCCTGTTGCAGCAGCACCCTAACAATCTCACAATGTTCCTGTGCCTCACGTTCCCCAGCACCTCCACTTCAGCCAGAACTCCTCGCCGCCGTCGGATCACAATACTACTGTTCTCCTTCTGTTTCCCCCACAGTTTCTTCACCGCTATGATCTCGCCACCTGGCATCTCCGCTCTATAAACCGTCCCCGTGGACCCCATCCCTATAATCTTATCACTCATCTCCAGACACTCCAACACGTCATCCGCCGTGAAATTTAACCGCTGGAAAGCGGTTAATTTCCACGGTCCGATTTGCTGACTCTCGTCCATCCGACGGCTGTAATTCGCGTGGAAGCAGCGGGTCCCAGCGATGAGAACAAAAAGCCCGATACCGAAAGCAGCCGCCATAATCCATACTATCGCGCCCGCCGTCTTCTTCGGCTGCTCGTGGCCGTGAACGTCCACGGCTCCGGCCGACAACGTGTCACAGGGCCTCCCCAGAACGCCGCCACATAATCCTTCATTCCCCAAAAACGACGTCGGGTGGAGATTCGTGAAAATCGAACCGGACGGGATCGGACCGGTCAACAAATTAAACGAAACGTTGAAGCTCTCCAGCGTGCTACAGTTGTCGAAGTTGGACGGAATTGTGCCGGAGAGAAAATTACGGGAGAGGTCGAGGTCGGTGATTGAGGGCAAAGCGGAGATTTCCCATGGGATAATGCCGGTGAGAGAATTGCGGCTCAGATTCAAGCTGAGTAGCTTCTCGCAGTGCCCGATGTCCCACGGGATCGAGCCGTTAAAGTCGTTACGTTGGAGTTCGATCTTGTACAGGCTTTTGCAGCCGATGAAGTCGGGGATTTTACCGGTGAGGTGGCCGGAACTAGCGGAGAAGATCTGGAGATTTGGTGCGCGCCAGATGTTCGACGGAAGGACTGAGTGAAGTGGGTTCAGCGAAATGTTCAAGTAACTGAGCTCTTCGGCATTGCCGAGATCTTCAGGTATCGCGCCGGTGAAATTGTTGCCGCTCAAATCGACGTAGGTCAAATTGGGTAACAACCCGAAACCCGTCGGAACCGACCCATTGATTTGGTTATTCTGGATTCGAAGTCGTAAAAGAGAATTGCAGTTTGCTAACGTTTTGGGAAGTGAGTCGGTGAACCTGTTGGAGAAAAGTATGAGCTTTTGGAGCTTGTTGCCGTTGCAGAGATTTGGCGGGATTGGTCCGGTGAGAGAATTGGAGGAAACATCGACTCGCAGGAGCTTCCCACTGAATCCTAAGCTCTGGGGGAGGACACCCGTCAGTGAATTGTTCCAGAGGAGGAGGTTTTCCAAGTTGGGCAGCTCTCCCATTTTTTCCGGGATTTCTCCGACGAGAAAGTTGTTCATCAGGCTTATATTGGTCAGCCTTTTCAACGTTGCAATTTCCGGTGGGATTGAGCTGGAGAGCTGATTATCCGACAAATCGAGCGTCTTCAGACCCTGTAAGCGGCCTAGAGTTGCCGGAATAAATCCCGAAAATCGGTTCTTGAAGAGCAGCAGTGTGTCGAGCATGGTTAAGTTGCCGATCTCCGGCGGGAGAGAGCCGGAGAGAAAGGCGTTGGAGACGTCCAAGTACGTGAGATTTGACAACATTGCGAGTTCTGCAGGAAACCCACCTGAATACTCGTTGTACCCAATCTCCATCCGGGTCAGCTCCGATAAGAAGCCCAATTGCGGTGGAATAGAACCGTTAAGTGCATTTCCGGCGAGGTAAAGGAATTTCAATCTCGGGAAACTTCCGTACCCTTCCGGGATTTCGCCGTCGAAGTAGCTTCCGCCGAGGTTGAGCTGCTCGAGATACCGGAGTTTGATGAATTCCTGAGGCAATGGGCCGGTGAAGCTGTTGCTGTAAGCAGTGAAGATTCTTAAAAACTTGAGCTTTGAAATCCCAGGCGGGAAATCCGACTTGAAGTCGTTGTGGCTGATGTCGAGGATCCTTAAGTTGTCGAGCTCGAAAATGGCGGGCGGGAGAGGGCCGTCGAAGGCGTTGCCGCTCAAATTGAGGTTGATTAGGGAAGAAAGGTGGCTGATTTGAGGTGGGATTTGGCCGGAGAGGTTGCGGCGTGAGAGGTCGAGGGCGACGACTTGAGAGGTGTTGGGGTGGCATATAACGCCGGACCACGAACACCAACCGGAGACGCCGCCGTTTTGTTGGAAATTCGGGAGAACCCAGTCATGGAAGGAGGAGAAAGGGTCTTTGAGGGAGGACTTGAGAGAGAGCAGAGCAATGAGCTGGAAAGAGAGAGAAGAAGAACAGAGAGTTATGGAGGTATGGAGAGAGAAGAAGAGGAGGAGAGAGAGAGGGAAGGAGGAGGAAAAGGAAAGAACTTTCATGGTTTAGGGGGTGTGGGGAAGGAGGTGGTGGGTGAGAGTGAAAGGGAGAGAGTGTTAGGAAATTTAAGGGAAGAGAGGTTTTGATGGCTGCTTCTGCTCAAGAGAGAAGTGCTTTTCAGGAGTGCTGGGTGCAGAGGGTGTTTCATCATCACCATCATTAGGTCTTTTGCTCCAGTGGGATTTCTCGGTGGGCTTAAAATTCTAGTGAGAGAAACTAGAGAGAGAGAAATAATCAAAGAAATACATACATACTTCTTCTCCTCCCTTCTTCTCTCTCTTTACTAATATAATCTTTGGATTTCGATTTCGATTTCAATTTCAATTTCAATGGCTGGTTTTCTCTCTCTAGATTTTTCTGTTTGTGCCTCTCTCTCACCTCCTGCAGCTGCAGTGGTGCTCCTGCTAGGGATGATATAATCCTTTTGGTTTTATTGGGATTTTATTTTTCCTTTTCTTTTGGTTCTACTTTTCATCATTCCTTGGGGGTACCCTTTATCTTTGTGTCTAGCAAATTGGCAAATATTATTATTTTCTAGTGCAGTAGCAGTGACAAATGCCTCTCACAGGATCCAAGAAAGTCGTTCCAATTTCCCACCATATTCTCCTCCCATTTTTTTAAACATTTTGCTCCCATTCCCTTCTTTTCTTCTTTTCTTCTTTTTCTTCTTTCTTATTCCCAATATTTTCATCTTAATTATTTGATTTTAATTCATAATAAATAATTTCTGGTAGATAATTAAACTCGTAGTGACACGCCCTGATTTTGGTGTTTGGAGAAAATCGAGATGACCACTTGTTGGCCAACACCTGAGGAGCTGCTGCAAGTCATCATCATGCTTACATTTGCCACAAATTTGAAATGTCCATACATTCTCATATTTTAAACTTTAAAGATTTGTATTTTATTTATGATTATTATATTCATTTACATTCTCTTAGTATAAGCATGATAGGATGTGTTGCGTCACCCCTCAAATGTCAGTCAGTTAGTCACCATTTTGGTGTCCTTCGAACACAAAAATTGGGGCGTGCCACTATGACTCTGTTTTACCAAATACACAAGAATAACATTTGAAACGAGTTGGAGATTTTCGAAATTCAAGAGAATTCCCCCAAAATCCCACTTATTATTTTTCTTTTTTCTTTTTTGGGAAAAGAATGTCGACCCACCGGGATTCCAGGAAGATCTCTGTGGATTAATATTATATAGGGGATATAATGGTTTTGTTTTTATTTAGATAATGTTTAGGAAATTAATGATGGGCATTAATTACTTTGTATGATTAAGCTTTGTTTAAAGAATTGTATTAAGTTTCCAACCCAATCATCTTCCTTCATTATGAAAAATTTAATGTGTCGAGAACACAATTCAATATACTAAGTATCATAATACAATTTATTAATTTTTTTCTTCTTAAGTTTCCATATGTTATTATATTTAATTTATAGGATCGTATTTTCAAGACACTAAAAAATCGCTCCTCTTTATCTTATTCATCGGGATCTAGGTTTTGCTAGTACTTACACCCAACAACTTTTTGTTGATTGCTTACACGATTGTCGACGATATTATTGGAACTTTGGAAGGTTTAAGAGTCGCTTAAAGTATTAACAAAACTTAGATCAGTATGTTTAGTTTATTAAAAAATATATATATAATTTTACCAAAATAAATAAATAAATATATATATATATAAAAGATACCAGTAAACAATATGGTGATTGGAAGGCCAACACAAATTGGCAAGGTCCCCGCCTTTTATATCATCCCCCTAAGTTTCGAGTCTCGCCGCCAACAATCTTGTATTGGTGGGCAACACGTAAAAATTTAAAAGGGGCACAAATATCTCTGTAAGTCCTCAAAGAAGCTTGTGGCATGTCCTAACCTTGAAATGTGATAGTCTCCTCTCTCCCTAAACTTTTCTGTCACAAAAAGCAAGGTCATTAGGAATTAAAGTTTAATGTTCTATTTTGTTAATATTTATATTTCCAAAAATTGCACGTTATAAATAGGTTGTCGTAACTAAAATGATTAAGAGCGTTAAAGTAGACATTTTGTTGAAGGCAACAGATATCGATGTATCTATCAATATTTCCATAAACTTACGTATCAACATTTCCACCTATATCGATATTTAAACATATATTGTAACTTAAGGGATTATGAGTGTTTGTAACATACATTTCCACCCTAATTTCGAAAACCGTTTTAGTTAAAAAACTAAAAAAATATAAAAACTGACAATATGTCAATATCACACTATTAGCATCCAAATAAAACAATTAGTTGGATAACTATAAACAAAAGCATATATTTTAGTTTGTTACGTACTGGGAGGCAGCAGTGAGAACCAATACGCACAATTGCATGGTTCAAGAAGTACAAGTTAAGCTTTCGTGACCTGTCCTCCTTTCGTTGCCAATTTGGATGCCTCTTCTTTTCCAAATTCCAACAGAATGTCACATAAAATAATCGAAACCAAATAAACAATTCAAGAAAACGAGAAAATAAAAGAAAATAAAGTAAAAGAAAAAACAACAGAGTTAAATTAAAGCGGTAGTTTAAGCAACACGTTTTGTGTTTAATTTTTAAAGTTAATCGATCACACGATGGTAATAAAAAAAAACTAAATATTTTTCCGAGTCTTTTCAATCTCCAAAAATAATGAACTGCCGTAGCGATGCACTAGCGAGATTTCAAATTATAAGAATACTTGCTTTTATGCATGGCTTTTCAACTGCGCGTGCTGAGTGAGTGCCTCGGACGAAGCTGCGTGCCATCGCGATAGAGACGAGGAATTTGAAAGGGACGTCTTATGTTCTTCTTATCCTTTCCATGCATTTTTATCGGAACCAATTTGCCATTCAACCATTCACATTTAGGTAAAATTACCACATGTTCAATCTTTGGAGAAATTTAGCTGGGGTATTCAAGCAGGTATTCGATGTGTTATAAAATAAATGGAGGGACACAGAAAAATGCATAACTTCTTTCACGAATTTTTTGGGACCAATGCTAGTTTTTTTTAGTGCAACAATATATTTTACACTAAGGGGAGGGGAGAGCTCAGTTAAGTCACACAATGGACTTGATCGTATTCGCTATCCACGAAATTCGAACTTAAGACCTCTCACTTACAAGTGAAGAAGGAGACCACTAGACCGTAGTACTAAGTGATTGGACCAATGCTAGTGTTTAACTATACTAAATTCATCTAGATTACAAAAAGAAAAAATTGAACATAGAACCTCAAATGTTAGAGAAATACATTGAGTTACAGGTCACTTTGTATATTATTTTCTTCGGAGTAGGATTCTCTCCTCTCCTATTACCATCTCCTCCTCTCACACTCTTCTTTTTGTCTTATTCTCTGTATAAAAAATTCAAAACAAGATGTAGAGGAAACATAATCGCAATCGTTTAAATAAAAAATGATAGAAGAAAAGAGAAATTAGGAAGAGAGAGAATTCTACCCTATTTTCTTCACTTATATTTTGACATTTAAAGTACCGCTTAAATATATGGTACCTGAAAAAGTCTCCGGAACTCTGAGAAAAGGCTAGGTCATGGTTGATGGGGCCATGAGAACGGTGGGGGTGTGCAGGTGGGCCAAACTACGAGAGAATGTGTGACAGTGCTATAGTGGGGCTCAGGATCACTTCGTCTCCTTCATACCCTTCACTTGTCGTCTTGTCGAGTGGAGAGTTGTCTTGTAACATCCTCGCCTTGTTCACAAATTTATTGTAAATATAATTAGATCAAATCATACTTTGCACCATGTATTTTGTGGTCAATGACATTTTGATCCTTAGTACTTAAAATTTGATAAAATATAAATGTTAACGGTTAAACTATCAAGTTAATTGTTATTCTTTGCGTAGCAATTTGGGAGTCCATTTTTTACTTTTACTAACATTATATCGGTGTCACATGATTTCACATTTTTTTTTATAAATAGTGAATATAAGAACTTTTTATTAAGAAAAAAACAGTATAACCTCATGTAACATCAATTTAATGGTTCAGCGTAACATCAATTTAATGCTCGTATAAACATAAAACGTCCCAAATGAGAGCAAAATAAAATACGTAGTAGTTGAATGTGGTCCAATATCCTAGTGGATAGAGTGTTGGGTGTTTACTCATGTGTCCCGTAAATTATAGTAATAGCTTCGAATTCTCCAACCTCCCTCAATAATAAGAAATTAAAAAAAACATAGTATTTAACTTAATATAGGTTGGTGATGTAACACACTTTGTAATTATTTTAAACGGTTTTTTTCTTCTCGACAAAGAACTTGCAGCCCAAGTGTTTAAAGGCAATTATTCTTGCAACCGAAATCCTAGGTCCAATTCCCCTTCCTCGACAGTTTGTAGGAAGTAATCCTAAAAATAAAATTATAAATACAAAATAAGTAAAAAGAAGAGGGTAAATATGAGAGACCGGAAAGTATAAAGTGCATGCGTTATTAGGGTAGAGGAAGGTATGAGGCGTGACGGAGGTGAGTGGTGACCCTACCACCACCACAATAGGGCACGGCATGGCACAAGAGACATGAGGCATCAAGAGGCATGATGGGCAAGAAGGCTCCTTTTGCCCACCACGCCAACGCGTGATTTCATCTCAGTTTCTATAACGGTTGCTCCTCCTGCTCCGTCCACTTTCTTTTTCTCTGACGCTTCTTTCTCTCTTTTCCCCTTCCTTCTCTCACCCTCTGCTTTTTCCATTTTCCAATTTCTTTCTTTTGTTTTCTTCTCCTTTTTTATTTTTGGAATTTCGATGGATGATAATATTTGTATGACGAAAAAGCCAGAGTGGAAATTGTTAAATTCCAGAAATTGATGAACAGTTACGATCAGCAGGTGATTTCAGAATTTGTCAATATTTGCATGTTCAACGCGACTCTTCCATTTTTGTATTGTCGATCAATCTTGAATCCTTGCAGTCATACTCGTACCCACTAAAAACGAGTTTCGAAAATAACAAGCTACCAAACGTGTAATCTGTCTGTTTGTGTTGGCTGTTAGTTCTAGGCCTACTGGTGCAGAAAACCTACTTGTCCCGGAGTTATATGCATGGTACCCCATATGTCTTTATCTCACCTCTCTCGCATAGGAATATACCGTCATGACAGGTATATCCTTCTACGATGTATCCGCTAAACACTCCATGCCACAGTAGCTAGGGAAAAACAATGATGAAAAACTGAAATTTCACGTAAAAAACTTTGTTCTTACTCGATGCATGTTGCTTTCATGTACCCAGACACATTCGATAGCGTTACTATCGTCACATCGTTAGCTTTGAATAGCCCCTATAAATATTTGTCCTGAATCTGACTGTATATATATTTGTACCTGCATGGATGAATACAGCACTGCTGTTGCTTGTGTACATCATCTTGTTAGAAGTTTCGTACAACACTATTTGGTCTCTAATCTCCCTTTGTCTGCCAATATATAGGATGCACCAGAATGTAGGATACAATGGCACCTTGGGCTGTTAGATGCATAGTCAAGAAAAATTTAAAAGTTTAAAGTCCTGTTATATAAAATACACCGTAACATACTAGAATGTTCGCCAATATAAAAGCTTAAACAGACAACTTTGATGTCTCTAATCTCCCTTCTTTTACATTGTTTAGAGATTAATTAGAATCTTCAAACAACTAAGCTGCAAGTCAATGGAAAAACTGAGCGACTGACGTCTGTGCACATTTCAAAGACTCTGTACGCAATAGACGTTTACAATACAAACCAGCATGGCCCAAACAAAAGCAGAAATAGAAACCCTAGGTAGGGTCAAATAACATAATGATTAAAAAATTGAACATACTCGAGAATAAGATTGAGTGAGAGTAAAAGAAGGACCCCGCTTCATTCTTTCTGCAGAAAATAAAACACTGGGGGATTTGCGGTCCCAGGGTTACTGTTCGACTATTCACACTCAATCAGTTACCGAAGGAGGATTCTCTCCTCTCGTTTTCTCTTGCATATAGTCATTTTCTTGCCCTTTGAAATTAATTTTTCCCTTTTGGTGTATCCTCTTTTGTGTGTTTTTCTTCACGTAAGAGCATGCACTTTCTACTTAGTGGAGAACAGAATTATTAGGGTTTGAAGGTGAGTGATATGATCAGCATGTGAGATCAACTAAGTCAAGATTTGGGGCTAAAAGCTAATATATCTCAATCTACCAGTCATATACAAATACAATTTTGCCTTCCCTCCATTAAGACATGGACATGCAATTTTAAGAAAGTTGAGGCTCTATTATAGAATCAGTTAACAATATGGGAAGTAGCTTAATCTCTTACAAGCCCTTACAAAGTTTTTTTTTTCTTTCACTAATGTGAGACTCTTTTACCTTCACATCCTCATACACCCTTCGCGTGTGATGACTTTTCGACCCAAACATGTGGACAACATAGATTGGGTAACGTAGAGCACCTATGACCGTTGGGCTTCACACGTGGGTTAACCTATTCTAGTACCATAAAAAAAAAGTTTAGGTTCTACCATAAAAGATTCATGGGCTAGTCAACTTTATTGATTTGAAGAAAAATAACTCAATTCGTGGTCTTAATTAGTGTTTTTTGTTTAAACTTCATTATATATTCATTGTTGTTGTTTTATGTTTTGAAGATGAGCTCTTGACCTTTTCCCAAATTCTTAGAAAAAGGATATATAGAGATGCCCGAAACCTATGCTTATCGTTGATATGCACATCTATCGTTAATATGCTTGTGCAGAATCATACGATGAATCCCAAAAGTGGTTCATCTTTTAGAGGAGGGGGGAATAATAGGAGTAATTAACAACTGCTTCAAACTCATTATCCTAAATTATATTTTACTCTCCATGTTGGTATCTAATTAGATGACGTCTTGTGATGGAGATCACCTTAATTAGTGCTAAGTAGCAAGACACATGCATGGAATTCTGATCTTGTAATCTTATCCACATCCTCTATATATTTAGAGGTCTGATACATATAGTAATATTTACTAATATAGTACATGAAGCCGAAAAAAACTTACCAACTTTTATATGTGTAAGTGATGAATTGACTTGGTTGATAGTGCATTTTTCTTTAATCTACTGCTTAAGAGATTTAAATCACCATTTTCTCAGTCTAATTTGGAGTAGTAATATAGTATATATACTTGCCTTTGGTGTGGGGGTTATCCGGTCATAAGAAAATAGATAAACATACTTGCCTACGGTTTACCAATTTGTTATAAGAATTCATAAAATATACAAAGGAAGGTCAATTGACTTCGATCCCCAATGCAAGTTATATAATTAATGAAAGGGAAAAGGGTTTAACTAGTTGCAAGAGGATCAAAATTTTGTCGTTTAGGTTATAAACAACTTTTTGGGAAGATTAATTTAGAAAGTTAAGGTAATTAAGAGGGATCCATGTGATCGATTAGCTTTTTGTAATTGTCACCCATTTGAAACCTTTATATGTTGGTGAATCCTTGTGGTCTAAGTGAATTTGAACAACATACAAAAAAAAATCATTGCAGTTACATGCCATGCTCTATCACTTGGTGTTTTGTTTAGAAGGAAAAAGATGCTGAAAAATTAAGATAGGTTAAGATAATTGAGAGCACCACGAGTTATTTTGAGTGTATGTGTAGAAAAATGGGAGATATTTTTGTTCCCGACCCGCAAGTGATGGTGATGCTTACCATCCTTAAGTGATAGTGATGCTCATTACCATATTTCTTACTGCTGGATGAGTTTAAATTTTGAGAGCTATGTAAGAAATAGATATAAATTTCAAATTTTAATTTATCTAATGATATTATGTTAATAAGTAAGGTGGTGAATATTACCAATCACTTGAGAACGGTGAGAAAAATGCGCCTAGAAAAATGAGATCGACGAGCAAATGATTTGTACGTAAGACCTTCTAAAGCAAAGAGATAGAAAAGTGTTGGGGACGGTATTGGGAAGCTGCCCCAAATTACATTGTTAGGTCAAGAGAAGATGATAAAAACCCTGATATTTTGTAGTTTTCATGTCTTCTTTACATGAAGGCACATCCAAATTCGTTGATCCAGAAGTATGTGCGCCTTCCTGGTTATCTATCCGCTTCATTTTCATACATCAAACATGTACCTGAACAGGCATGTTTCGCTAATTCAGTCACTTTGTAATGTGATCTTCAAAGCTATCTTTGAATTCGTTGATCAAACGAAAATTGCATTCGTAATTCATCCACAAAGAGATAATACGTACATATAATATACAGTCGGAGAGATATTGTTAATTTTTTCTTCCACGTTTAACTTAATGCTAACAGTTTTTCAAATTTCCACCATAGTCCCGCGCATAATATTCCATCTTGTGTGAGATAGTTAGGAAAATATTAGAAAAATAGTTGAATTCGATAACATTTTCTGTCTTGTAACAAAATTTATATTATTCATGGGCAAAATGATCATAGAGTGTTTCTTATCCCCCCACCCCACCTTCTCTTTATTTATTGACAAAAGTTTAGGAGAGGGGCGGGTCCTCTGAATACCAAAAGCCTATTTGAGAATTATAGAAAGAGGCTCAACTCATTTTTTGATTTTTATACATTGCCCACCAAGGAAGATTGTCGACAACATAACTTGAATCTAGGTCTTGTTTTAATAAAGAGAATGATCCTTACCAACTCAATTAAGTCTCGTTGGCCCACCCATTTCTCTTTTAAAATGCATTGTTTCATACTTTTGAAACAAAATCAAAGACTAAGTGCTAGGGTAATACTCGAGAGATTAAATTTATAGAAAAAAATCTATAAATTAAATGACATGGAAGTTGATGATTTGATTATTATTAAGTGTCAATTAACGTGCTTATTTCTTATTGATGATACATCATTTAACTTGCAAATTTAGTTTACTTGACATTACTCCTAAATGCTATAAAAACTGTGGAGGAAATTCAATCTCCCAAGGAAAAACTCAAAAAACCACCATCATTTCCTTTTGGAAGATTATACTCATATGTCTTTGTTGGATACTTGCTTACAACCCTAGTCTACATTTTGATCATAATTTTCATCTTTATCTTTTTGTACCACTTTTGTGCCCAATCTTTCAAAGCTTATAATTACCATTGTTGGTCATTTGTGGAGACATTGGAGGACAACCAATGTACCCGTGGGCGTCCTATGAATCATCACAGTTTCTTCTTTCGTCTCGCTAACCTCATCAACCTAGCTAATTACACTAGCAATTTGTTCAATTTTGTTTTTCGGCTCATTAGAGGATTTTGAACTCTAAACCCAATGTACTCCTACCCAAGGTATTAAATATTCATAATATCCCGATATTTCCATCGAAATTTCCGTGTTTTTTTACTATCGATATTTCCGATGTCATCGATATTTCCATCGAAATTTTCTTGTTTTTTAAATTTCTATATTTAAAAAAACACTAAGGGGATTTGAACCCCTCCCATTTTACTCTTTCAACACATTGACCACCATATCACTTATGTTTTTATGAAAATATGCTAAAATATTTGCATATTTTCTACACTCACAATGTTTGCCAGGTCGCTATATAATCAACTTAAATCAGTTAAATCCATCATGCAATGCATTTCCTTCCAATTTTTTGTGATAAACTAATAGATAATTGACTAAATAAACATCTTGCAAAGTTTCAATAAAAATTTCCAAGTTTTTCTTACAATTTCCGTGGTTTTTATTCAATTTTTATCGATATCGATAATATCCCGATATTTCCATCGAAATGTTTGTGTTTTTGAACTATCGATATTTCCGATATCATCGATATTTAATACCTTGCTCCTACCTATCATGAGATCAAATCTTCTGCACCCAAAATGGGTGCGGCCTCTTTGTGGTCCCAATAAGTGTTTGGATGCAGATGATTTAATCTCACCCATCACACTATTTGCCCTAATTCCACTAACCAAAAAAAAGCATTTAAGTCGTTTAGTTTTCATTATGATTAAACGCGTAAGAGAACATTTTTGCTCATTTGAGTTGAAAGTTAAAATGTTCACTTCTATTATTTCCATTATACCTTGTTCTATCGGTTACGTTAATAGACAGATTGATTTGCAGTTAGGTTTTTGCATGATTTGGGGTTTGTTTAATTCATCAAATATCCCTATTAGAAGCAAGCAAAAAATTCATATTTGATATTTATTTTCTTGTTAATTTTGGTCAACAGCAAAAAAGTTTTGTTTTTTGACATTTTGTGTGTGTGGGAATGTTGGGGGAGCTGAAGGAATGATTGCCTTTTGGATGGGGGATACAGCTAGACTTGGTAAATGGTTGTGTTTTTGTTGTTTTCGTGTCATATTTGTTATCTTAATAAATCGTGTCGTGTCAAACATATTATTTTAACGAGTTTTTAATAATTGATCCAATAACAACTCGGCATTCTTAAATAATTCTAAAAGAAATAAGGCAAAAGCCACCCACCAAAAAGAACAAAAACAAAAGGAATTTAACTTCTATGTATTTTTTTTTTTGGTGAACGGATTCATTCACCCAAACCATTTGCTATCCACACAAACGGCTTAGAAATGTCTTAAATATTGAATCAATCACAAAAGCAATTACCATTTGTTTTTTCTGTCAGATTTTTTTTGGTTAAATATATAAAAAGGAACTTATAGAATGGGCAAAAACCAACTTATTTAAGCATTCGGATGATAAATAGTCCAAAGCTAGTTTACCAATAGCAAAACTCGACAGCTTCTCTCTTCCAATGCCTAAAAGGCTAAGACCAAACATACACTAGCAAAGTCAGTACATTCAACGATAGCGTGGAAGAGATACCATGTTGTTCCTCTTCCAATTTGCCCTCCTCGACGGTCGTACATTGCGGTGCAAGCCTCTGCACACTTCTCTTCCAGCAGAAGTGAGTCCGCCAAGCTCCCTGTACGTTGTGAACCGATTGCAGATCCAGTTCATCCTTGTGTCGTTGCGGATTGCATTGTGGGCAGCTTCAACCAAGATTACCCCTCATAATATTTGTATGTTGAATCCTGCAAGGAATTTAAAAAGGGGTAATTTTTCTGTTTATATGTGTCATCCCCACGTTTTACTATTTCACTCAAATTATTAATATATTCTAGAAGTGTGACATATCAACTATGTCACTCACTTATATAATAACACGTGAATTAGTAGTATCACGTGACAGTGTTTCAAGTACACATAAAATTCTTTAGTAAAAGATATCGTATAACATCAAATGGTGATAAACGAGAGACACTTCTCAATTCTCAAAACTATATATGTGCATGTCCAAAAACTCAAAATTCAATACAAACAATTTTCTAGGTTAAACAATTACCCTAACTTAATTATGTCATTAGTCAAGGGTACCAAGTACTCGCATTAAGTTTCTAATTATCTATATTTAATATATAAAATGGGGAAACTGTGGTCTCATGGCCTATCCCAAACGGTAAGGGCTGCTCCAGAAGACGATGGGATGTGAAGACTAATCGATATGCGATGTTAACATTTGAAATGTACAAGCATTGGTTGCCTGCTCGTTCAGTTTAGGGACTGATCAATGTCCCCCGTCACATATATCACAAGAAGACATCATAATTTTGTCGACAAACCCTAAAATTAGAAGATAATAGAGCAAGTATATAATTAATATATGAATGCAATCATGTTAATCAGCTAGTTATGATTACATCTTTAACCCAGTAAGAGTTGAGAACCTTGTGACCGCCTAGTTTCCGGCCAGCCTGCTACTCTGCAACCGTGCGCTTGCTCCGTTGCTATTTCAATTGAGTGACGCCCTGGTTTGAGGGTTTACTATACACAATACCCTTAAAAACTGGTCTCTTACGTCCACCGCGTCTCACACGAAACAACATAGCCCTGCAAAGAGGTAAACTTTAGTCACAGAATCTGAAGCACAGCAGGTAGAATTCCAACCTAGTCGCTGGGGATAAAGAATACCATTATCTTCCACCATTAACATGCAAGATAATGGACCATGTATCCTGTTTCTTGATTTTTCGTATAACTGTGTCTGTATTACGGAAGAAGAATACTCTAAATACTCAAGAACACTTGACCAATCTTATAAGTTCAATTAAACAAAACACTTAAGATAGTTTAATTGGAGAAAAAAACACTTGTTCTATACATAATTGAATGTGAAATAGTTTTTGGTACCCTTCTTCTATTGAAAAAGAGGAATGGTGCTTTTCAAAAGCAGTCTTTAAGTTTAACATTATCGAGGGCAAAAATTCTAATTATTTCCGACGACTTCGACCAAAAAACGAAAATAAAATATTTCTAACGACAACAATATCCACCAAAATCAGTCTATACATGGAGTTACCATGGTCATTGAATAAACCCTAATTGAATGTTGGAACCAGAAAGAAAAGCTTCAAGAGTTTACGTAAACAAAGCTTGGTTACTGGGAGATGTTCTCTTATTGAATACAAAACAGAAGTGGCTATTAAATAGCCTTACAACTTGAACGTAAACAAAGTAACAACCCACGACGTGAGAAACCCTAAGATCGTGGTACAAACTAGGTCAAAAGGAAATAACCTTGTCCCTTAAGTTTAGGGATTATTATGCATGACTCTAAACAAACCTACAATCAAGGAACCCTAACCCTAACGGCTAGAATATCTTAACAACTTTAACATCCTCCCTTAAACTGATTACTACTAACAATCAGTTTATTCCTAGGTATTCAGAAATCCCCATTAAACCCCGCATCTTCAAGAATGCTTCAAGCTTTACTGGTTTTGTTAAAAGATCTGCAACTTGCTCCTGGGTGGTGCACTGGATTAAATCCACAACTTCTTCCTTGATCAGATTTCGAAGAAAATGAAAACGAACATCTATATGCTTGCTTCGTCCATGCATTACAGGATTCTTCAAAAGTTTAATTACTGAAACATTATCGCAATACACCACTGTAGCCTGATTTTGAGCATGTTTAAGTTCTTGTAGGATTCTTCTTAACCATACGGCTTGACAGGCACATGATACTGCAGAAATAAATTCCGCTTCAGTGGTAGAAAGTGTAACCACAGGTTGCTTTCTGGATGACCACGACACTGCTCCTGACCCCATCATGAATATGTACCCCGAAGTACTTTTCCTATCATCTTGATCTCCTGTATAATCACTGTCAGTGTATCCCACCAAGTTTCCATCTCCTCCTTTCTTGTAAAACACCCCAAGACTGAGAGTGCCCTTCAAGTACCTCAGCACCCTTTTCACTGCTTGCAAATGTAGCTCAGTAGGACGCTCCATATAGCGGCTAATTAAGCTGATTATGAACATCATATCAGGACGTGTAGCTGTCAAGTACATAAGACTCCCTACCATTTGCTTGTAAAGAGTGCTGTCAATCCTTACTCCACCCTCATCCTTCACAAGCTTGAAACCTGGAACCATTGGGTTGTGCACGGGATTGCACTGATCTATGTTAAACCTTTCCAATACCTCATGAGCATATTTCCGCTGGCTGATGAAAATACCATCTGTTCTTTGCAATACTTCAATACCAAGAAAATAACTCATCTTTCCAAGATCCGTCATTTCGAATTCAACCATCATAGATTGTTTGAACTCTTTGAACATACTCTCATCATCTCCAGTAAATATAAGATCATCAACATAGAGACAAACAATTAACATACCTCTATTCCTTGTTTTGGTGAATAATGTATGCTCATGTGGACATTTCTCGAACCCCTCTCGTACGAAGTAGGACTCTATGCGACTGTACCAGGCTCGAGGAGCCTGTTTAAGACCATAAAGAGCCTTTTTAAGTCTGTACACCTTTTGCTCGTGGCCCTTCTTCTCATAACCAGGTGGTTGTGCAACAAATACCTCTTATCTCAATTCTCCATGCAAGAAGGCAGACTTGACGTCTAGCTGATAGATCGGCCAACTTCTTTGTGCTGCAAGTGCTATCACGATTCTGATAGTATCCAAACGTGCCACTGGTGCAAACACTTCGGCATAATCTACCCCGTACTGTTAATTGTACCCTTTTGCGACTAACCGAGCCTTGTGCTTGTCCACTTCTCCATTTTCATTGAGTTTGGTTTTAAAAACCCACTTCACTCCAACTGTTTTCCTTCAGGTGGTAGTTCTGTCAGTTCCCATGTCTCATTTCTTTCGATGGCTTCTATTTCTGCATCCATAGCTTGTCTCCATGTTTCACTTCTAGCTGCATCCTCGTAGGAAAGTGGATCAATATCTGAAAATAAAGCCAAATGAGCTAGATTTTCGTTCACATCATCCACCTCTGAAAAACCTTCCCCACTTACATAGTCCCTTATCCAAACTGGTGATCTTCTTGTCCGTCCAGCTCGTGATGAGCTTTCACCTGTTTCTTGCACTGAATCGTCATTCTCCACAGCTTCTCCGATAATGTCTACTGCATGGTCTTTTTCACTGTCGCTGGTGTCAGTGTTGGTTTCCCTTTCAGTTTCCCATTCAAGCTCAATCATAATAGCTTCCTCATGGCTGTCATTCCAATTCCAGCTTTGGCTTTCGTCAAAAACCACGTCTCGGCTAACAATAATCTTCTAAGAAATAGGATCAAATAGCCTATAGGCTTTAGACTCTTCGCTAACCCCAAGAAAGATGCACTACAGGCTTTTATCATTAAGCTTCACTCGCTTACTGTCAGGGATATGGACATAAGATATGCACCCAAAAAACCCTAAAATGTTCCACAAATGGCTTACGTCCATTCCAAGCTTTTTCTGGAGTCTTGTTCTTCACAGCGAGTGTAGGATTTCTATTTAGAATATGCACCATCCAATTTGCTACCTCGGGCCAGAAAGTCTTTGGTATTTTCTTCTCAGAAAGCATGCTGCGGACCATGTTCATTATGGTTCGATTCTTCCTCTCCGCTACCCCATTCTATTAGGGAGTGTACACAGCTGTTAACTGTCTTTTAATGCCATTAACATCACAAAAGTTGGTAAATTCTTTTAATGCCTCCACGGTCAGTGCGCAAGCTTTTTATAAACCTTCCAGTTTCCTTCTCAACCTTAGCTTTGAAGGTTTTGAAGGTGACAAATGCTTCTGATTTTTCTACCAAAAAGAATATCCAGGTTTTCCTACTAAAATCATCGATGAAAGTGATGAGGTACCTTTTTTTGCTGTTTGAGGTGGGACTTATTGGTCTGCAGATGTCAGTATGTACCAATTGAAGAGTCTTAGACGCCCTCCACAGACTCTTTTTGGAAATGGATCTTGAGGTTGTCGTCCTACGAGACAGTTTTCACAAACTATCAAAGGAGCTTTGATCTGAGGCATTCCATCAACCATCTTCTTTTGTTGCAGAATTTTAAGACCGTTCCAACTAAGATGTCCATATCGACAATGCCAAAGTTGGGATTGGGCTGTGGTCAGCAGGGATAAACACTTTTGCTCCTTTGATGGACGTCGTGCAATCACAGCAAACATTCGATTACATGACATGTTAGTCTCCATGATAAGACCTTTTTCAGGATGAAAGATCTTACATTTGTTATGCTGCATAAGCACTGCAAGTACCTTCTCTTGAAGTTGCCCGATACTCAATAGATTGTTCTTTAACTCTGGCACATAGAAAACTCCTGTGATAACTTGTATTATCCTTTTGATCTCCAATCTTATATTGCCCTTGCCATATACAATGAGACTTAAGTCGTTGCCCAGCTTCACTGATTCCCGAAAATTGCTGTCAAAGTCTGAAAACATATTCCTTTTTCCACACATGTGGTTAATGCAACCTGAATCTAGGAACCACATGTGATCGCTACCAGCTTTATTGGTGTCTGTGTATGCCATCAGCAGCATTTCTTCACTTGCTTCTGCATTATTTGCCCTAGAATCTTTTTCCTTCTTAGGGCACTCCCACTGGAAATGTCCGAGTTCATGACAGTTGTAACACTCTAGGGTGGATTTATCAACAACAAACTTGCCCCTTCCTCTTCCTTGTCCACGGTACGCACTGTATCATCCACTTCTCCCTCCTGACTACCCCCCCATGAGTGATTTGCAGTGCTTGCTCATCCACATGGTGTCGACTCATCTTTTGTTCGTGAACCAGTAGACTACTTTGCATCTCATCAATGGAAAAGGCATCCAGATCGTTAGACTCCTCAATAGAGCACACAACATAATCAAATTTTGGAGTCATGGATCGCAGAATTTTCTCAATAACCACAACATCCCCCATTGACTCTCCATGAACCCTCATCTTGTTGGCTATGGTGAGGGTCCGTGCAAAATAATCATTCACAGATTCGCCTACCTTCATATGAAGCACCTCAAACTCTTTACGAAGAGCTTGCAGCTGTGCACGCTTGACTCGTGCAGTTCCCTGGTACTTCTGCTTCAATGAATCCCAAATATCCTTTGTTGTTTCCTTTTTCAAGATCGTCTCTAGGATAGAGCGATCAATGGCTTGAAACAGGTAGTTTTTTGTCTTCAAATCCTTCAACTTGAGATCTTCAATCGGCTTCTTCTGTGCGTCGGTGAAATCAACTCCTTCTGCTGCTATAGGGATTCCGGTCTCCACGAGACTCCAATACTCCTTGGAACGCAAGAAATTTTCCATGAGCATACTCCAATGATCATAATGCCCATCAAACTTACGTATCACAGGTTGGACGAAACTACTCTCTCCTGCCATGTGGTTGTTCAAATCCCAGTCTTTTCAAGCTTTGATTAGGCCCCGTGATGGGGCTCTGATACCAGATGTTGGAACCAGAAAGAAAAGCTTCAAGAGTTTACGTAAACAAAGCTTGGTTACTGGGAGATGTTCTCTTATTGAATATAAACAGAAGTGGCTATTAAATAGCCTTACAGCTTGAACGTTAACAAAGTAACAACCCACGACGTGAGAAACCCTAGGATCGTGGTACAGACTAGGTCAAAAGGAAATAACCTTGTCCCTTAAGTTTAGGGATTATTATGCATGACTCTAAACAAACCTACAATCAAGGAACCCTAACCCTAACGGCTAGAATATCCTAACAACTTTAACATTGAAAAGATTTACAAGTATGTCTTACATCACTGTAAAGCAATTGAAAGCAAGTCGAGATGAAGAATTTCATACGTACAATCTCAGAGATGAAGAATTTCGTGTACCTGCTTGGCCTTGTAGCCTGATTGGCGAGCCCTTATCGAGGCGTGTGGGATGAGTGATCCGCAGAATAGAAGGATGCTGGCGGTAGAACCACACTCTCAACCACTACGAGAACCTCGTAAAATCGGACTGCTTCCTCCTCCTTAACTCAGACTGGTAGCACTAAAACACATCACATTCGAAACTAAAGCAACAAGGAAACAAAATAAAATATTCCACACAAAAAGAGCAAAAATAACATCTTCAAATCGTAGGTTTCACTTTCATGGGTTGGGGAGAAATGCAACGGAAAGCACAAGATTCATATTTTTTTTTTTAGGAATATTTTTGCTCACCACCCTCAACTGACTCACCACCTTATTTACAAGTTTAAATTTCTAGATTTGTATTGTGGATAGACACAAATCTCAAAATTTAAACTAATTAAACGGTAATAAATAAGGTGGTGAGTATTTCCACTACTAAAGGGTGTTGAGCAAAAACACATCCATTTTCTTAACTTTGCCAAGTTTTTCTGATCAGCCAAGACCAGTAGCATCTTAATTAACCAAATACAACCTTTAGATTAAAAATCGATAAGTTTGTCAACCATTAATTATTTTGGTCATTTTATAAAAAAATTCTATTAAATTGAGAGTAATTTTGTCACTCAACTGCTCCACTTACATTTTCATTTAACGAAGATTTTTTTTACGAAAATGCCAAAATGATTGATGGTGGACAAACTTAGAGATTACTTCTACCGATTTCAATGTTAGAGACTAAAATGCGGAGTTATATCAATCTTATAGATTATTTTGGCAAAAAAAACCTTATATTTTTAACAAAGTAATGGGAAACTATTATGACACCTAAAAAATCTGTTCTAAACTATTGAAATCTACTGGAAATTTGAACTCGGATAAAGAGTGATGAGATGTACGTGGCCTTTCAAGTGAAAATTGCACGGTTGAACCTCAACTGTTTGGTAATTACTGTTCGAGTTGTGTTTTCGGTTGTACTTGTTGCCAAAAGATTCTGGTGGCAATGAAAAAATTTATTGATATCTAAAAACATGTAATTACTAATATTAAAAAAAGAAGAAAGTAAAACAACGTAAAATTGTGTACAATAGACGTTCTTCATCTGACCCTCGCAAACAAAAAACATAGGTCGTATCCGTAAATCCCCATATTGCAGGCAACCTGCAAATGCACCAGCACTGGAAGACCATAACAAAGCGCAGTTTGAAACATAAACTGCCTAACAATGCAGAGGATAGGAAAACTTCAACAGCAAGTCATCCAATGGGGATATACAATGTGATGTCGTCAGATTTAGGGTGAAGCCTTGTGGGTTCGAATAACGACCACAATCAACAGGACCACAACGGAGAGCATGAACAATATTTTCAGCTTGTCCTCAAAGCGATTGCTGGCTTCTGCTTTCTCATTTTCACTGCTTGGAGGTTGAAATAAATCGCCCATGACCTTCGTGATTTTCTCGATTGCTTCCATGACTTTTGCCATAGTGTTTTGAAAGATCCACTTCACAATGTTTGTTGCTTTATCGTTGTTATCATCGGAATTCTCTTGTGGACTACCAGAGCTATTGTCTTCATCTGCGTCTATGATGAAAAATTCATGTCGAAACCAGCATTAGTCATGACTACATTCATCTAACTTGTGAAACACGTATGAACATACATTCATAAGAAACAGATGCAACTAACACCAGGAAAACAACACGTAAAAGAGGCATCTACGAATAACAAAAGGCACTCGTGAACACAATATGAGACTCGTGGAATCTTATTGTAATGTTAGAATGTTATAATTATTTGACAAAATATCTTTTCATTTCATCAGAAAATAATATTACAACTTAAGGTATATATACACAACAGACAGAATTATCTTAACCACTAAGATAACAACTAAGAAGATGTAGTTACAATTTTGCCCTTTATATCCCCCTTCAAACTGAACTTAGGCATGCTAAGTTGAAGTTTGTCACGCAGAAATAAGAATCTGAGCTTGGACAGAGGCTTGGTGCAGATATCAGCTACCTGGTCTTGAGTGCAGACAAAATGAACAGAGATTTGTTTAGCTAGAACCTTTTCTCTAATGTAATGGTAGTCGATTTCGACATGCTTTGTCCGAGCATGAAAGATGGGATTCTTTGCAAGAGAGATAGCTGAAATGTTGTCACACCAGAGTTGGGGCGTTGCAGGTAAGCAGTAGCCAATATCCACAAGTAACTGACAGATCCATGAGATTTCAGAAGCAGTATTAGCCAATGATCGGTACTCGGTCTCGGTAGAGGATCTAGCAACAGTTGGTTGCTTCTTGGCACTCCAACTAATCAATAAGGTCCCCAGATAGACACAATAACCTCCAGTGGATCTGCGATCAAGGGCATAGCCAGCCCAATCAACATCTGAAAATGCTGTAATGGTGGGAAAAGTTGAACACTTGGAAAACCAGAGGCCAAAAGCAAGAGATCCCTTTAGATATCGAAGAATGCGCTTAACAGCTTGAAAATGTGATACTCGGGGATTGTGCATGTATTGACATACAAGATTTACTGCAAAACTGAGATCGGGACGTGTCCAGGTGAGATATTGAAGAGCACCAACCAAAGAACGATACTCAGAAACATTTGCACACAAGGGAGAATCATGATCAAGTTGGGAAGTGTTGAGGGGGGTACTGCAAGGTTTGGCGCCAGTCATGTTTGCTTTGGATAGCAAATCTAAGATGTATTTGGTCTGAGAGAGAAAGATACCAGAAGAAGATCTTTTGACTTCAAGACCAAGAAAATAGTGGAGATGGCCTAAATCCTTGATGGGAAACAGTGAGCTAAGTTGCTGAATCACTTGTTTACAAGCTGCAGAATTTGGACCGGTGACCAAAATATCATCAACGTACACAAGAATAAAGATCAAATCGGGGCCTTTCTTGATAAACAGTGAATGATCACTAGGAGAGCCATGAAACCCAAGAGAATGAAGAACACCATGAAGCTTCTCATACCAAGCTCTCGGAGCTTGTTTTAAGCCATACAAGGATCTGTGCAAGTGGCAGACATGAGATGGTTTAGTGAAGTCTTCAAAACCAGAAGGCTGTTGCATGAAAACTGATTCACTGAGTGTCCCATGTAAAAAGGCATTGCTGACATCAAGCTGATTTAAGAACCAGTCATATTGAACTGCAAGAGTGAGAAAAAGACGAATGGTAACTGGCTTAGCAACGGGACTGAAAGTTTCAGTATAATATAAACCTTCCTGTTGGTTGAAACCCTTTGCAACGAGCCGAGCTTTATATCGGTCTATAGAACCATCGGGCTTGCGCTTGATGCGAAAGACCCATTTGCAGCCCACTATATTATGTGATGAAGAAGGAGGAACAAGAGACCATGTTCCAGTATGTATAAGTGCATTAACTTCCTTCTACATTGCTTTGCGCCAATGGGGATACTTCGATGCCTGAAGATAAGTATTAGGTATGTAGTCCACTAAGAGAGAGGAGGGTAGAGGGTGCTTAGTGGTAGTGAGAGCTTTGGGTTTGAATATGCCAGATTTGGACCGGGTTTGCATTGGATGAGTACTAGTGGAAGGAATAGAATTGGAGGGGGTAGGATCTGAAACAGCCACTGGAGAATACGAAGTGGGAGGGGAGGAATTAGGAGGAGAAATGATGGGGGAAATGGAAGAGAGGAGAGGGGATGAAGAGGGAGTAATAGATGAAGTAGGAAAAGTGAAAGTAAGAGTGGATGGGATAGGAATGCCAGACCTGATATGTGAAGTGGGAGATGAAGGTTGAGAGGTGGACATATGGTGAAAGGGAAAAGTGAATTCATTGAAGATGACGTGTCTCGAGATGTACACTCTGTTGGTGGCAAGATCAAGACATTTGTAGCCCTTGTGGTTGAGACTATAGCCGAGAAAGACACATGCTTTACTCTTGGGATCCAGTTTCGATGAGGTATAGGGCTTGAGCCAGGGGAAACACGCACAACCAAAGACCTTGAAGAATGCATAGTTTGGTGCTCGATGATACAGAGATTCCCAAGGAGATGGCCTGGATGCAGTAGGCAATCTGTTGATAAGATAGATTGCTGTGCTGAATGCCTCAACCCAATAGATATGAGGAACTTTAGAAGCTGTCAACAGAGTGCGAGCAGTTTCAACTAAGTGACGATGCTTTCTCTCGGCACACCCATTTTGTTCAGGTGTGTGTGGGCAAGTGAACTGATGTTGAATGCCATGTGTAGCTAAAAAGTTTGAAAACTGAGTGCTTAAGTACTCGCCACCAGAATCAGACCGTAAAGCAATAATCTTGGTACATAAAGAATTTTCAACCAAGGACTTGTATTGCATAAAAGTGGGCAGTACATCAGATTTGCATTTGAGAGGATAAAACCAGTAATATCTCGTATAGTCATCCACAAATATGACATAATACCTATAACCAGAAGAAGAAGCTATAGGAGATGGTCCCCAAACATCTGTATAAATGAGTTCAAAAGGCTTACTAGTTGTACAAATTGTAGATACAAAAGGAAGCCGAGAACACTTAGCTAATGCACAGTCTGAACAGAAAGTCTTATTTGTATTGGCTAAAACAGAAATACAAGACTGAGAATCAAGTTTATTAAGAATCTTGATGGATGGGTGACCCAACCGCTGATGCCACACATCCTTGGAAGCCTTGAGAGAAGCAGTGAGTGCCGTATGATGACCATGTGAAGTTAAGGGGAAGTTGAAAGGATAAAACCCATGCTGAACAGGACCTTTAAAACGCATCATCCTCGAAGAAAGGTCATTCATAGTGAAGTGAGAGGGATAAAGATGCAAAGAGCAATGATTATCAATCAGAAATTGATTTGAAGAGAGAAGATTATGTTTTAAGGCAGGCACATATAGAACTTTATGAAGATTAAAAGCACTAGAAGATGTATGCAAAGTAGCAGATCCAGAGTGAGTGATGGGCAAACCTTTGCCATCACCAATGTATACTTGTTCTGAACCCGTGTATGCTGCAGGATTTTGCAGATTGGCATAGGAATTGGTCATATGTGATGTTGCGCCAGAATCAACAATCCAAGTAGGTGGAGAAGAGGTGTTAGCAACCATTGCTGCAGGAGAGGATTTGCTACCATAGGCCAGATTCATGCGATGAGGACAATCACAGGCCTCATGATCAAACTGATGACAGATCTGACAGGGATTTTTCTTGTTGTAGGAAGAAAAATTGGTGCGACCGCCACAATTATAGCGCTGATTGTTGGTGTGATGACGATTGTAATTTGGAGACTCCTGGTTGTTAAAGAATCTGTGATTACCACGATTAAAATTGCCTCGATTGTTGGGACGATCCAGTCCTTGACCGTGATTGTGGAAATTGGAAGGAGACTGAGCCACAAATGCCTGAGAGTTAGGGATTTGGGCAGGAAGAGGAAGAAGACCCGCAAAAGTGTTAAGTGCCTGAAAAAAGGATTCCGCAGAGACACTTTTCTTGCGATGTGATAACTGAATCTCTTTGCTAAAAAACAGGCCATGTAACTCATCAAGCGTTGTCGATCCGAGACGGAATTGAATGGCATCAACAAATGAGTCATATTCTGGAGGAAGACCATGAAGAGTGATAGAGATCAGATCAGAATCATCAATTGGAGATCCTGCACTAGCAAGAGCATCAGCAATAGCCTTAATTTGCTGAAGATGCTGAGCAGCAGGTGAATCGCCTTTGGTAAGAGTGCGAAGCCGAGAGCCATGAATGTGAGATTGTGAGGCGGTGGCAAGTCTTGATTCCAATTTTGCCCAAAGATCACGAGCCGAATTCACACCAACAATATATGGAATTAGGGATTCAGAGAGCGTAGAGTTGAGCCATATGAGAATGTTTTGATCATTTTCATACCATGAAACATATGCAAGATTGAGAGTGCGATTGCCCGAAGAATCAAGCAGAAAGTGAGGGGGCTCCGCCATAGATCCATCGATGTGGCCAGTAAGATTGTAGCGACGAAAAATTGGGGCAAACAGAGCACTCCAGGTCAAGTAGTTGGTGGTGGTGAGCTTGATTGGCACCATGGATCCAATGTTTTGGATCGTGATGGAGGTAGAAAACGAAGAACTAGGGTTTGGAGAGGCAGTCGGAAGAGGATGAACTGGAGAATCCGAACACGACGAAGGAGACGCCATTTGCAGAGAAGAAATCAGAAGGTCGATCTCGAGCAAAATCGAGAGATGGAAAACGCAATTCGAAGAATCGATCAAGAACACAGAAAAGAAGGAGCGCAGAAAGAAGCGGGAAAAAGTAGGATCGAAGAGCGGGAGTCGTTAGACAGAGATGGCGATAGATACCATATTTGACAAAATATCTTTTCATTTCATCAGAAAATAATATTACAACTTAAGGTATATATACACAACAGACAGAATTATCTTAACCACTAAGATAACAACTAAGAAGATATAGTTACAATTTTGCCCTTTATAATAATTAGAGCCCTAAATTCAATTACTGATACTCGTTACTGAAATTCATATCACCAACCTGCATAGGAAGACTCCCGGAGCTCTCGCACCACCTCATTGTTCATCACAGCATCCCAAACCGCTGTATCAGATGACAAATCCATCACCATTCTCTGCACAAGAAAATACCCTTATGACATAATTCTAAAAATTTCATCCCCTGCAAGATAGAATGTAAAAATAATTTACCGAACAGAATCAACGGTCTAAATTCTTTAAATGTACATGAACTATTCAAACTAAAATTCAGAACAAAAACGAAAGATATTAAAGAAAGGCACCTGCACAGAAGACTCAGTCTGCAAGAGATGGAAAGCATAAAAAACTCTCTCAGAACCCTGAGACTGCAACATCTTTTCGACTTTATCCGGCCTTCTCTCCTGTAATGCAACAACAGAAATCAATCATCTGTGCAGCTAATGCTCATACAAAACTGAAACAAATCAGTCATCTGCGCGTATTCTTAGCCTAAACCCTAAACCCTTTTCAAAACAGACATCATATGGAAGAGTAATTCCAGGTTATACACTTGAGAACCACATTTCAGCTGCACATATTGGCAAAACATACCATGTGAATTATGTTCCATTTCTAAACTACTCTATGTGCCGGGACGGTAACTCAAACTTAAAAGAGTAAAAAAGATTCGAACCTGGATGTAAAGAGGAAGGGCACAATTTTTTCGCTAATTTCCCAACCCACATGTGCAATCCATCTCCTTTTTCGCCAAATCGAAAATTAAAATTAAAAGTCTAAAGTCTAAACCGTAAACCCAAAAGAGGAAATTTCCATATCATGGATTGTCTAGTTTAATACCATACCAAACACACCCCTATGACCAAATTGCCACCAGAGTTATTTAACTTTTAAAAAAAGCCAAAAGCCGCGTAATCTCTTTATTGTTTTACTAGCCTCTCCGCACGCACTAACGTGCTTGCGAGAGGCATTTTTGCATCACGGGAGCTACGCGCCTCTAAAGGTGTATTGCGTTAATTTTTTTTCATTGTAATTGTCAAGATATATTTTAAATGTATTGTGCAAAGAGGAACTTTTTCTTTACCATGTAAGTCCTAATAAGTTGTCATGTTTTTCGTTTTCACTTTGCATAACATAATGATGATGAATTAGAATCCTCTCCGCAAGTCCTAATGCGTAAATACTAAAAATACCCTACTACAAAAACAAATCAAATCTCTAATTAATTTCCTAAATAAACCTAATAAATTCCAACAAAATTGACAATTCGCTATCAGGTGGTACTTGTTTGCAAAAGTACAAAAATTATTCAGAAATTTATTATTCCATTCACTACACATAGAAAGCAAAATTATATTTCATATACTCTTATATTTTTCTCCTAAATCCACATATAATTCAAAAACATTTGTGTTCAATGTTTATACTTTTGTTCTCCACAATGAGAGCAGTCAAGAACTAATCTCCATCTTCCATACTTTTTTTCTCTTTGGCATAGCAGACCTCCAGTGGTTCATTCTCTTTGCACTGATCACCATGGAAAAGAGGAATTTTATTTTTTATTTTTCAAATGAAGACGACGTCCAACTTCTCACTCAAACATTGAAGTAAAAGCATACAAATGAAGCCATATAGAATTGTTGGAAACTAAGATATATAAAACCCAAAACAAAAACCTGCTTAAGCAAGACAACACATAGTCCTGAATTCTTATTTGGATGGACTTCAAATGGCTTGTAAAAATACTTATCGTTCCTTGTCGATCCAAACAATCAAAAAGCTTTATCTTGTTCCTGGCCAGTCAAGAAAAAAAAAAAAAAACACAATGAATGAAAAGATATGAAACAATAACAGATAAAACAATCGTGGAGAACTAAGAGCAAAGCAATTGTAATATTGCAAATTGAATATACTATAATAAAAATCCTATCGTATATCAAAATGAGGGAGATCAAAACCTTATATCTCCACATACACTTACACTCATGTGAGAGACCTTTTTTAATCATGGGCACTACACACCCCTAAAGATGACGAATGCATACATCATATACATTAGATAGGTATGTCTGGTTTCAATCTAATTAAACTATGTCAATCATATCGTAGGCAACATGCCTATATTCTGATTTCCTTAAGAAAAATCAATGGACCAGTCAATACAAAATTCAGATGACCACATTTTGGGCATGAAAGATTTTTTTGCAGGGTTATTTGTCGTCATGATTGAATATGATTTACAGTTTAACTTCTCTTGTATAATTAGTGCAATGATTTAACTGTGTAAGGTTTTTGGGTAATCATATTGCATTCCATTAGAATCAGAAGTGTGGGAGCACTTTGATCCTCTTGCCATAAGTATTCATTTTGTTATCTTCAGAAGGATTTTTTATTTTTCCCATTTAGATCTCATGTAAAACTACTCGGATGCATCCCTACAGTAAGTAACATAGGAAAGAGATAAGGAAAAAAAAATGGATAGCCTAAGTTTATTAGAAAACAAATCACATGACACTTGAAAAAAAAGAGTAGGTAAGATCGTACAAAATACCATACCTTTTCTATAAGAAAAATCCACATGAGAAATGCCTTAAAGTTCTCCATTGATCTGCAAAGAAACAAAGGAACCTGTTATGCTCTACAGTTTGTGTTCGTTTTCGCAAAACTGCCCATTGCTTTACAGTTTCATCCCATGTTTATCCTTTTGAATATTCCGTTGGAGGAGACTGGTGAGCATATGGAAGAAGATGGAGGATTTCAATCCAACTAGAAACTGTAACGTGCAAATGTAGTGGGGGTGAAACTCTTTTCGAATTTTCCTCTTCCTCTTCATACTCTTTGTCATCCTCATTGTTCTCATAATCCTCATATTCATCGCCTGACCGACCAGATTCCTGTGCCAAAACAATAGAAAACAATTGTTAAACTAATTACTCCAAAAAATAATAGAGTATCGTGATAAAAAAATTTACATACAAAAAGTAAATGGAAGAAGATTGGAAATTTGCTTACATCTCTATCATATTCCCGCATTCCCATTTGAAATAAGCAATTACGAATACAGAGTACCTGAAAATCAGCACACCAAAAAAAACTATAATTTTGATTATGCTGAACAATTATGAATATAGAAAAAATCACATAAACAATCTCTAATTTTTATCACAGACTTAATATGCAATGGCCTAAAACAATGCAAAATTGAATCAAGTTCATCAAATTCAATATTATACACCAAAGACACAATCTTTTTGTATCCTAAACCTAAAATACCATACAAAAACCATAAATTTTCCGAATTTCCAAGCAGGAATTCAATCTCTCAATTCCTAAACAAATTCTTCCAGAAGAGAGTGACGTGGGGTAGTAGAAGGAGGGAGGACGCTTGGTGCATAGAAGCTACAAATTAAAATTTTTTGGTCGAAATTAGCAGAAGACCAAACTTACGCAAAAAAAAGAAGAACGGTCTTGCCATTGAAATTGAATTACCTGTCCAAGCCTTTTTGGCCCAGCATACACTATCTTCAAAATACGCACATTGGCTCCGAACTGCAAACAGATGTCCTTTACCATACAAAATAATGAAACTTTCTTCGGATGAAGATCTTAAAACACAAAGCAATTTCATATTTTTGAACAGATCGTTAGTTTAAACTTGTAGTAATTCATATACATTCACAGATCTTCATTAAAATGAACAACTACAAATTCAACTAAGCAAATTAGATATTTTTTAGAATTCAATCGAAATCAGCAAAAGATCAAAATTACCTAAAAGAACGCTCTTGGCATTGAAATTGAATTACCTGTCCAAGCGTTTTTTACCTAGCGTCCACCATTTTTAAAATTTGCAAATCGGCTCCGAGCTGTAATACCTTATCGAAATTGAACAAAACTGAGCAAAATGAATAGGAAATTTAAGACGATGAAAGTGGATGATGAAGAAGCATAAAACAGACAATGTGAGAAACGACTATGTGCGGTTGAGTTCGTTTCTCCTTTTTCTATGAATAGTGGGGATTGAGTAAGCCGTTGTGGCTTCTTGAACATGCGGTCGATTGCAGTTTCCATTGTAGCAACTGCTTGTAGAATGTCTTTCATTTGCAGGGTCACAATTTATTTGAAAGGGGGATGCCTTTCATCTAACGGTTGTAAAAACATCTCTGAATATTATATTGTGTGTATTACGATTTTAGCCCTATTATAGTTGCGTATTACGATTTTAACCGTATTTTATTAGGGTGATTGTGTGATTTTTTTCCTTGAAGAGAGGGCATTCTTGGCATTTCTGAAAGCTTCACCAAAGTGGTCTTCTCCCTTTATATATCTCCCTTTATATATATATATATTTTAGAGAGATTTAATAAAACACCACCGGTACTGTTTACTTTTAACGAAAAATCGCTTTTTTATTTTTAATTGTCACTATTCACTATACCTTTAAAAGTGACTTTTCATTAAAAGGAAAGTTTTTCAAGCCTCATTCGTTAGTTTTCTTTAGATTTTAAACAAAAAAAAAAACCCAATAATTAAAAAGATAACAAATGACTAAATAACTCACGTGCAAAAAACAAGAAATTGTTTAAGCAAGAAAAAAAAAATTACGGACAGCAACAAAGAAAGAATACAAAGTTGAAAGCTGAAAGGTGAGAGGGCTTACATTGTACTCACTCAGCAGGATCTGCGCCCGACGAGTTTCTTGACCGTCATCGCCGCCGCCGCCGACGTCTCTGCATCGATTCGCATCTCAAAAATGTCAATTGAAAAACCAATAATGGTATGAACTTTGACGAAAAATGAAATCAAATGGGAATTGGAGGGTGAAATTTTGAAAGTTACGGAGTGGGAACTAGAGGTGGCATTTTTGACCCGACCTGTTAATATTAGTAGTTGGGTGGATGCTTACCGGGTCGGGACGCTAACAGGTGAACCCGTTTACAACCCGTTAAATAACGGGTCACTTTGGGTCAACCCGTTAGACCCGTTAACACCTGTTAGCACCCGTTAGTTGAGGATGTTTTAGTAATTTTAATAAAGTCTTAACAAAAAAAAATAAACTCTATGCAAAAAAAATAAAAAAAATTGTTAACGGGTCGGGTTCAACCCGACCCAACCTCGATAAACTCGACCCATTTACAGGTCTAGTGGGAACAGTGTGTTCGCGCTTCTTGCGAGCTTGGGCTTCGGGAATGAACCCATGCTGGAAAGAAGAAGAGCAAGAATTTCAGGTCTGGATGGAGTTATGGTGAAATTGAACAAGCAGGCGGGTGTCGAACCGAGGTCGTTTTCGAAGAGGATAGACGAAATTTACCCCGCTGCCATCCGGTAACGTTTCTGGAGATAAATAATTATATATATTGGTAGGAATCCACTAGTAAAATTAGATAAAGATACTTGAAAATGTTTTATTCGTGTCTTTGTAGCGTTATGTTTGTAACGCTAATAAAAAGTCCTTAATGCATCAGTATACTACTCAATTCGTCAAATTTCGCCCAATATACTTGTAATAACAGGCTTTGTGACACTATTTTTTATTTTTAAACAAATGATATTATTTATGCTAAGAGAGAAGGTGAACTTAGTCTCACAATGAACTAATAATAAAGTGATTCTAATTTGCGTTAAGGAATACCACTAGATCATAGTACTAAGTAATTGTTTTGTGACACTATTAATGATCAACTAATCTTAGGATGGGTTATAATCCTAAATGGATAAGCATATTACGATCAGATGGTCTTTAAGTTCGGCAGACATCCGAATGAACAAGCGTATCATGATCATCGAGTCTCTTTCATTAAGGAAAGCATTGCAGCTGCCCCTCTTATGGATCGGACCGTTTTACAGACCCTTCACAGTTCAAGCAGATCCAGTTGATCCTGCAAGGAAGATAGTTAATATATATATATATATTATCTTGATGTTACTATTTCACTGAAATTATTAATATATTTAAAAGGTGTGACATAGTAACTATGTCGCTCATTTATATAATAATACGTGAATTAATAGTACTACGTGATAGCATTTCAGGTACACGCAAAATTCTTTAGTAAAAGATATCGTATAACATCAACCACTTGAACGGTGACAAATGATAGACACTTCTCAATTCTCAAAACCATGTGGATGTCCAACAACTCAAATTCAATGCAAACATTTTTCTAGGTTAAACAACTGCCCTAATGAAAGTTCTAGATGGTACCAATCCAACTTAGGGGTGAATATATATGTTCAAGCTTAAAGTCTAATTTAAAATGTAGTTTAAATTAACCAGTTATGTAGACTAAATCCTACACATCAATATTTTGTTGAAACATAGAGAGTGGACGTATATGTAAAATTTAACGAGGCAAAACTCACAACTGAGAAAATCCTTATGCTACCAAGCCATGATACACTAAGATGAATGAATACAAAAAAAAACTTACAAAACTCGTCTTAATACATCCATAACTAGAAGGCAGTTTTGTCTCCACGCCATGGCTACTTGATTTTTCCAGTCTTTGAGTGAAAGTGGAATGACGTTAACGTGGCCGTCGATCATCTTCTCCTCGAACTTTGCAGGATGCTACCGCCCCCATCATACATAATGAATACGACCAAATAAAAACTCCCCTAGCTAAAAATAACCTCTCCCCCTCATTGTCTTAGGAAGGGCCAAAGAAGGAACAAACACTAGTCATCCTTGTCGACTGAATCTTCATTTTGGTTGTCTTCATAACATCGGACGACTTCCTCTCATCCGTAACGTTGACTGGCAGTATTCTATTATATTTCAAAACACTAAAACACATCACATTCAAAACTAAAGCAACGACGAAGCAAAAATAATAATTCCATTGAACACGAGCAAAATAACATCTTCAAATCTTAGGTTTCAATTTCCTGGGTTGGGGAGAAAATGCAACGGAAAGCACAAAATTCATATGTTTTCTTAACTTTGCCAAGTTTTTCTTATCAGCAAAAACCAATAGCATCATTCATTAATCAAATACAACCTTTGAAAAATGGAGAAACCGAGAAAAAGAGACTTGTACAGATTGAAGAAATCCAGAGATTAGAGAAAGTAACGTACTAAAACTTGGACGTTTATTTAGGTTTCGGAACTAGCTAGGGTTTTATAATATTTTCCATTGGTTTTCCGTTTTTTTGTACGTGCATTGCCAACTTGGGCCTCCCTAGTGGTGATTTTTAGCCCAAACTTGTGCAAAATTTTCTGGGTTCTAATTAGTTGGGCCCTTGGGAACAAAAAGTTTTCACTTACCAAAGAAAAAAGCAAGAGAGATGAGAATAGTCGGGGAGAGAGAGTGAAGAGAAAGAAGATGAACAGTGAAGATGAGAGGGAAGATGAACAGTGAAGATGAAAGTTAATGGATTTTTAACTATTTAATTTTTGGTTGAACGGACATGATGGTAGGGATCTGGATGGAGAATATATTTCAAAAGTTTGAACCCAAGATACAGTGGATTGAAAAAGATATCTTAAGCAACAAGATAATTCACCACCTATTTTTTATATTTCTAGAGACCCTATATGTTCTGATATAATAAATTAGAATTCTGAGTTCACTGTTCATTGTCCTAATCAACAGAAGGCAGATTGTCTCTCCTCCTGCAACTGTGCCATTTCCATCCACTTTTATTTGTACAGTCACGGGTAAGCCATGTAAACATTTTATATTCATATCGTTTTTTGTCTTATTATCTTTATAAAAAAACTTAATATAAAATATTTACGTGGCTTAACATTGATCGCACAAATAAAAAAAATTGAAAAGGGCACGATAACAGAAGGACAGACAATCTGTCTCCTACTCAACCGGCCGGAAAATAATGAATGATATACATCCAAGCAAAGGAATAAACTTTCACCAAAAATAAAAGCAAACGAATAAACAACGGAAAGATATGGGGCAGCCACCTCCCACAAGGAACCAAAACGTGGAGCCTTCTTTTGTTAACAAGAAGTTGTGACGCCATTTTATATACATATCCACATCATGGCTTCGAGAATATCAACAGAACAGGAGTCAGAGGCAGACAAGCAAAGGAATCCACTGTATGATGGCTACTCCTAGGTTTACATAACGTAGAAGGAAGACACAGATTCATAGTCTGAGAACTAAAAAAGGAGAAGAAAAAAAACCTAGAAGTTGTGTGTCAATGATGTTTGGTGGGAGAAGCATGGGCGGAGGAGGTGGAGGAGGAAGCATGTTTAGGGCTGTGAGTAGGGCAGCGGTCACCAGAACTATTGCTGGTGGCCCACCAATTCAAGAACCCCTATCTTCTTCTTCCAGTTCTGCTGCTGCTAATACCACCACCACAAATACTACCGCCACCTCCACTTCTAGGCACAACCAGAAGCCCAGTTCTTCCCACAACCTCTCTCTCTCCTCACCCACTTCTCCTTTTTCCTCGTGCAATATTCCTCTGGCTTCCAATTGTGGGACACCCAGTTGGCCCTCTTCCCCTCGCTTTGATGATTTTGACTGGGTGACTGTGGACAATGGGGTTAGCAGTGAGGATGATGAGAGGCTTTCACATGGGTTTATGGATGATTTTGTTCTTGGACCTGTTCCTTCCAAGCATGAAGTTCACAATGCTGTCTCTGCCCTTCAACAGTAAGCAACTCAATACTCTTTGTCTCTAATAAATAAAACCCCTTTTGTTATTTTATTTTATGTGTTTTATATAGTAGATGCGAGTAGGCCAGTTAATTAATGAAGTCTTTATTGCCTGGTGCACTCGAATTCAAATTTTTCTGGCCGTGCTTGTAAATTAGTTTAATTTATCATCGCGTCATAAAAAATTTATGCCGGCAGCGGCAGCCGTAGGTCAGGTTTGTTGGCAAGGGCAGGTGTGCATGACCTATCGCATTCGACTTTAAATCCCCTCCTCGTAGTTTAGATTAGTTTATCAACTTGTCAAATAAAAAAAAAAGATTAATTAGCTGCCTAGTGTTGTAGTTTACACTAATCATGCCTTGTTTGATGAAATGGATTAGGGTTTTCAGTCCTTTCATCAGGGATAAGTTTGGTTCTGAGTCAGACAGAGATGTGGATGATCAAATTACAAGTCCTTCTGCTGGGTTTGTGCACCCAGCACCTTCAGCTGGGCCAATATTAGATTGGATGGAGCCTTCTGCCTATCTTCGTAATAATTCAAAAATGTTGCAGTCTCCCGGTGTTGAGAGAGTTTATGATGCTTTCCATCTCTTGCAGACTGAGTCTTCTGTGCAGGTTCCTTTCTTTAATATCTTTAGTTCTTGTTTCTCATATGTTTCCGAGTTTTTGTTCGAATAGTGCATGTAAACTTAAAGAATTAAGGCCGTTGATTCTGCTCGATAAATTATTTTCACATTTTATCTTGCGGAGGATGAAATTTTTTGAATTACGTCATACGGGTATTTTCTTGTGCAGAGAATGGTGATCGCATTGTCATCTGATACAGCAGTTTGGGATGCTGTGATGAACAATGAGGTGGTGCGGGAGCTCCGGGAGTCTTTCTATGCAGGTTGGTTTGATATGAATTTCCGTAAGGAGTATCATTGATTGACTTTTGGGTTCTAATTATAACAGTCTAACATTACGCTAGGATTTCACAAGTGTTATATTGTGTTCACGAGCGTCATTTGTTAATCGTAGATGCCTCTTTTACGTGTTGTTTTCCTGGCTTCAGTTGTCTCTGTTTCTTATGAATGTATGTATGTTCACGAGTGTTTCGGTGATGAAATGAGGTGAAATTTATAGCTTAAGAGCAATAAGCTTGAAATTTATAGCTTGTAATAGTTGACAGATGAAATACCTTGTCAATGCTTTCGATGAACGCAAAAGAGGAAATCTCCTTTTTCGCCAAATCGAAAATTAAAATTAAAAGTCTAAAGTCTAAACCGTAAACCCAAAAGAGGAAATTTCCATATCATGGATTGTCTAGTTTAATACCATACCAAACACACCCCTATGACCAAATTGCCACCAGAGTTATTTAACTTTTAAAAAAAGCCAAAAGCCGCGTAATCTCTTTATTGTTTTACTAGCCTCTCCGCACGCACTAACGTGCTTGCGAGAGGCATTTTTGCATCACGGGAGCTACGCGCCTCTAAAGGTGTATTGCGTTAATTTTTTTTCATTGTAATTGTCAAGATATATTTTAAATGTATTGTGCAAAGAGGAACTTTTTCTTTACCATGTAAGTCCTAATAAGTTGTCATGTTTTTCGTTTTCACTTTGCATAACATAATGATGATGAATTAGAATCCTCTCCGCAAGTCCTAATGCGTAAATACTAAAAATACCCTACTACAAAAACAAATCAAATCTCTAATTAATTTCCTAAATAAACCTAATAAATTCCAACAAAATTGACAATTCGCTATCAGGTGGTACTTGTTTGCAAAAGTACAAAAATTATTCAGAAATTTATTATTCCATTCACTACACATAGAAAGCAAAATTATATTTCATATACTCTTATATTTTTCTCCTAAATCCACATATAATTCAAAAACATTTGTGTTCAATGTTTATACTTTTGTTCTCCACAATGAGAGCAGTCAAGAACTAATCTCCATCTTCCATACTTTTTTTCTCTTTGGCATAGCAGACCTCCAGTGGTTCATTCTCTTTGCACTGATCACCATGGAAAAGAGGAATTTTATTTTTTATTTTTCAAATGAAGACGACGTCCAACTTCTCACTCAAACATTGAAGTAAAAGCATACAAATGAAGCCATATAGAATTGTTGGAAACTAAGATATATAAAACCCAAAACAAAAACCTGCTTAAGCAAGACAACACATAGTCCTGAATTCTTATTTGGATGGACTTCAAATGGCTTGTAAAAATACTTATCGTTCCTTGTCGATCCAAACAATCAAAAAGCTTTATCTTGTTCCTGGCCAGTCAAGAAAAAAAAAAAAAAACACAATGAATGAAAAGATATGAAACAATAACAGATAAAACAATCGTGGAGAACTAAGAGCAAAGCAATTGTAATATTGCAAATTGAATATACTATAATAAAAATCCTATCGTATATCAAAATGAGGGAGATCAAAACCTTATATCTCCACATACACTTACACTCATGTGAGAGACCTTTTTTAATCATGGGCACTACACACCCCTAAAGATGACGAATGCATACATCATATACATTAGATAGGTATGTCTGGTTTCAATCTAATTAAACTATGTCAATCATATCGTAGGCAACATGCCTATATTCTGATTTCCTTAAGAAAAATCAATGGACCAGTCAATACAAAATTCAGATGACCACATTTTGGGCATGAAAGATTTTTTTGCAGGGTTATTTGTCGTCATGATTGAATATGATTTACAGTTTAACTTCTCTTGTATAATTAGTGCAATGATTTAACTGTGTAAGGTTTTTGGGTAATCATATTGCATTCCATTAGAATCAGAAGTGTGGGAGCACTTTGATCCTCTTGCCATAAGTATTCATTTTGTTATCTTCAGAAGGATTTTTTATTTTTCCCATTTAGATCTCATGTAAAACTACTCGGATGCATCCCTACAGTAAGTAACATAGGAAAGAGATAAGGAAAAAAAAATGGATAGCCTAAGTTTATTAGAAAACAAATCACATGACACTTGAAAAAAGAGAGTAGGTAAGATCGTACAAAATACCATACCTTTTCTATAAGAAAAATCCACATGAGAAATGCCTTAAAGTTCTCCATTGATCTGCAAAGAAACAAAGGAACCTGTTATGCTCTACAGTTTGTGTTCGTTTTCGCAAAACTGCCCATTGCTTTACAGTTTCATCCCATGTTTATCCTTTTGAATATTCCGTTGGAGGAGACTGGTGAGCATATGGAAGAAGATGGAGGATTTCAATCCAACTAGAAACTGTAACGTGCAAATGTAGTGGGGGTGAAACTCTTTTCGAATTTTCCTCTTCCTCTTCATACTCTTTGTCATCCTCATTGTTCTCATAATCCTCATATTCATCGCCTGACCGACCAGATTCCTGTGCCAAAACAATAGAAAACAATTGTTAAACTAATTACTCCAAAAAATAATAGAGTATCGTGATAAAAAAATTTACATACAAAAAGTAAATGGAAGAAGATTGGAAATTTGCTTACATCTCTATCATATTCCCGCATTCCCATTTGAAATAAGCAATTACGAATACAGAGTACCTGAAAATCAGCACACCAAAAAAAACTATAATTTTGATTATGCTGAACAATTATGAATATAGAAAAAATCACATAAACAATCTCTAATTTTTATCACAGACTTAATATGCAATGGCCTAAAACAATGCAAAATTGAATCAAGTTCATCAAATTCAATATTATACACCAAAGACACAATCTTTTTGTATCCTAAACCTAAAATACCATACAAAAACCATAAATTTTCCGAATTTCCAAGCAGGAATTCAATCTCTCAATTCCTAAACAAATTCTTCCAGAAGAGAGTGACGTGGGGTAGTAGAAGGAGGGAGGACGCTTGGTGCATAGAAGCTACAAATTAAAATTTTTTGGTCGAAATTAGCAGAAGACCAAACTTACGCAAAAAAAAGAAGAACGGTCTTGCCATTGAAATTGAATTACCTGTCCAAGCCTTTTTGGCCCAGCATACACTATCTTCAAAATACGCACATTGGCTCCGAACTGCAAACAGATGTCCTTTACCATACAAAATAATGAAACTTTCTTCGGATGAAGATCTTAAAACACAAAGCAATTTCATATTTTTGAACAGATCGTTAGTTTAAACTTGTAGTAATTCATATACATTCACAGATCTTCATTAAAATGAACAACTACAAATTCAACTAAGCAAATTAGATATTTTTTAGAATTCAATCGAAATCAGCAAAAGATCAAAATTACCTAAAAGAACGCTCTTGGCATTGAAATTGAATTACCTGTCCAAGCGTTTTTTACCTAGCGTCCACCATTTTTAAAATTTGCAAATCGGCTCCGAGCTGTAATACCTTATCGAAATTGAACAAAACTGAGCAAAATGAATAGGAAATTTAAGACGATGAAAGTGGATGATGAAGAAGCATAAAACAGACAATGTGAGAAACGACTATGTGCGGTTGAGTTCGTTTCTCCTTTTTCTATGAATAGTGGGGATTGAGTAAGCCGTTGTGGCTTCTTGAACATGCGGTCGATTGCAGTTTCCATTGTAGCAACTGCTTGTAGAATGTCTTTCATTTGCAGGGTCACAATTTATTTGAAAGGGGGATGCCTTTCATCTAACGGTTGTAAAAACATCTCTGAATATTATATTGTGTGTATTACGATTTTAGCCCTATTATAGTTGCGTATTACGATTTTAACCGTATTTTATTAGGGTGATTGTGTGATTTTTTTCCTTGAAGAGAGGGCATTCTTGGCATTTCTGAAAGCTTCACCAAAGTGGTCTTCTCCCTTTATATATCTCCCTTTATATATATATATATTTTAGAGAGATTTAATAAAACACCACCGGTACTGTTTACTTTTAACGAAAAATCGCTTTTTTATTTTTAATTGTCACTATTCACTATACCTTTAAAAGTGACTTTTCATTAAAAGGAAAGTTTTTCAAGCCTCATTCGTTAGTTTTCTTTAGATTTTAAACAAAAAAAAAAACCCAATAATTAAAAAGATAACAAATGACTAAATAACTCACGTGCAAAAAACAAGAAATTGTTTAAGCAAGAAAAAAAAAATTACGGACAGCAACAAAGAAAGAATACAAAGTTGAAAGCTGAAAGGTGAGAGGGCTTACATTGTACTCACTCAGCAGGATCTGCGCCCGACGAGTTTCTTGACCGTCATCGCCGCCGCCGCCGACGTCTCTGCATCGATTCGCATCTCAAAAATGTCAATTGAAAAACCAATAATGGTATGAACTTTGACGAAAAATGAAATCAAATGGGAATTGGAGGGTGAAATTTTGAAAGTTACGGAGTGGGAACTAGAGGTGGCATTTTTGACCCGACCTGTTAATATTAGTAGTTGGGTGGATGCTTACCGGGTCGGGACGCTAACAGGTGAACCCGTTTACAACCCGTTAAATAACGGGTCACTTTGGGTCAACCCGTTAGACCCGTTAACACCTGTTAGCACCCGTTAGTTGAGGATGTTTTAGTAATTTTAATAAAGTCTTAACAAAAAAAATAAACTCTATGCAAAAAAAATAAAAAAAATTGTTAACGGGTCGGGTTCAACCCGACCCAACCTCGATAAACTCGACCCATTTACAGGTCTAGTGGGAACAGTGTGTTCGCGCTTCTTGCGAGCTTGGGCTTCGGGAATGAACCCATGCTGGAAAGAAGAAGAGCAAGAATTTCAGGTCTGGATGGAGTTATGGTGAAATTGAACAAGCAGGCGGGTGTCGAACCGAGGTCGTTTTCGAAGAGGATAGACGAAATTTACCCCGCTGCCATCCGGTAACGTTTCTGGAGATAAATAATTATATATATTGGTAGGAATCCACTAGTAAAATTAGATAAAGATACTTGAAAATGTTTTATTCGTGTCTTTGTAGCGTTATGTTTGTAACGCTAATAAAAAGTCCTTAATGCATCAGTATACTACTCAATTCGTCAAATTTCGCCCAATATACTTGTAATAACAGGCTTTGTGACACTATTTTTTATTTTTAAACAAATGATATTATTTATGCTAAGAGAGAAGGTGAACTTAGTCTCACAATGAACTAATAATAAAGTGATTCTAATTTGCGTTAAGGAATACCACTAGATCATAGTACTAAGTAATTGTTTTGTGACACTATTAATGATCAACTAATCTTAGGATGGGTTATAATCCTAAATGGATAAGCATATTACGATCAGATGGTCTTTAAGTTCGGCAGACATCCGAATGAACAAGCGTATCATGATCATCGAGTCTCTTTCATTAAGGAAAGCATTGCAGCTGCCCCTCTTATGGATCGGACCGTTTTACAGACCCTTCACAGTTCAAGCAGATCCAGTTGATCCTGCAAGGAAGATAGTTAATATATATATATATATTATCTTGATGTTACTATTTCACTGAAATTATTAATATATTTAAAAGGTGTGACATAGTAACTATGTCGCTCATTTATATAATAATACGTGAATTAATAGTACTACGTGATAGCATTTCAGGTACACGCAAAATTCTTTAGTAAAAGATATCGTATAACATCAACCACTTGAACGGTGACAAATGATAGACACTTCTCAATTCTCAAAACCATGTGGATGTCCAACAACTCAAATTCAATGCAAACATTTTTCTAGGTTAAACAACTGCCCTAATGAAAGTTCTAGATGGTACCAATCCAACTTAGGGGTGAATATATATGTTCAAGCTTAAAGTCTAATTTAAAATGTAGTTTAAATTAACCAGTTATGTAGACTAAATCCTACACATCAATATTTTGTTGAAACATAGAGAGTGGACGTATATGTAAAATTTAACGAGGCAAAACTCACAACTGAGAAAATCCTTATGCTACCAAGCCATGATACACTAAGATGAATGAATACAAAAAAAAACTTACAAAACTCGTCTTAATACATCCATAACTAGAAGGCAGTTTTGTCTCCACGCCATGGCTACTTGATTTTTCCAGTCTTTGAGTGAAAGTGGAATGACGTTAACGTGGCCGTCGATCATCTTCTCCTCGAACTTTGCAGGATGCTACCGCCCCCATCATACATAATGAATACGACCAAATAAAAACTCCCCTAGCTAAAAATAACCTCTCCCCCTCATTGTCTTAGGAAGGGCCAAAGAAGGAACAAACACTAGTCATCCTTGTCGACTGAATCTTCATTTTGGTTGTCTTCATAACATCGGACGACTTCCTCTCATCCGTAACGTTGACTGGCAGTATTCTATTATATTTCAAAACACTAAAACACATCACATTCAAAACTAAAGCAACGACGAAGCAAAAATAATAATTCCATTGAACACGAGCAAAATAACATCTTCAAATCTTAGGTTTCAATTTCCTGGGTTGGGGAGAAAATGCAACGGAAAGCACAAAATTCATATGTTTTCTTAACTTTGCCAAGTTTTTCTTATCAGCAAAAACCAATAGCATCATTCATTAATCAAATACAACCTTTGAAAAATGGAGAAACCGAGAAAAAGAGACTTGTACAGATTGAAGAAATCCAGAGATTAGAGAAAGTAACGTACTAAAACTTGGACGTTTATTTAGGTTTCGGAACTAGCTAGGGTTTTATAATATTTTCCATTGGTTTTCCGTTTTTTTGTACGTGCATTGCCAACTTGGGCCTCCCTAGTGGTGATTTTTAGCCCAAACTTGTGCAAAATTTTCTGGGTTCTAATTAGTTGGGCCCTTGGGAACAAAAAGTTTTCACTTACCAAAGAAAAAAGCAAGAGAGATGAGAATAGTCGGGGAGAGAGAGTGAAGAGAAAGAAGATGAACAGTGAAGATGAGAGGGAAGATGAACAGTGAAGATGAAAGTTAATGGATTTTTAACTATTTAATTTTTGGTTGAACGGACATGATGGTAGGGATCTGGATGGAGAATATATTTCAAAAGTTTGAACCCAAGATACAGTGGATTGAAAAAGATATCTTAAGCAACAAGATAATTCACCACCTATTTTTTATATTTCTAGAGACCCTATATGTTCTGATATAATAAATTAGAATTCTGAGTTCACTGTTCATTGTCCTAATCAACAGAAGGCAGATTGTCTCTCCTCCTGCAACTGTGCCATTTCCATCCACTTTTATTTGTACAGTCACGGGTAAGCCATGTAAACATTTTATATTCATATCGTTTTTTGTCTTATTATCTTTATAAAAAAACTTAATATAAAATATTTACGTGGCTTAACATTGATCGCACAAATAAAAAAAATTGAAAAGGGCACGATAACAGAAGGACAGACAATCTGTCTCCTACTCAACCGGCCGGAAAATAATGAATGATATACATCCAAGCAAAGGAATAAACTTTCACCAAAAATAAAAGCAAACGAATAAACAACGGAAAGATATGGGGCAGCCACCTCCCACAAGGAACCAAAACGTGGAGCCTTCTTTTGTTAACAAGAAGTTGTGACGCCATTTTATATACATATCCACATCATGGCTTCGAGAATATCAACAGAACAGGAGTCAGAGGCAGACAAGCAAAGGAATCCACTGTATGATGGCTACTCCTAGGTTTACATAACGTAGAAGGAAGACACAGATTCATAGTCTGAGAACTAAAAAAGGAGAAGAAAAAAAACCTAGAAGTTGTGTGTCAATGATGTTTGGTGGGAGAAGCATGGGCGGAGGAGGTGGAGGAGGAAGCATGTTTAGGGCTGTGAGTAGGGCAGCGGTCACCAGAACTATTGCTGGTGGCCCACCAATTCAAGAACCCCTATCTTCTTCTTCCAGTTCTGCTGCTGCTAATACCACCACCACAAATACTACCGCCACCTCCACTTCTAGGCACAACCAGAAGCCCAGTTCTTCCCACAACCTCTCTCTCTCCTCACCCACTTCTCCTTTTTCCTCGTGCAATATTCCTCTGGCTTCCAATTGTGGGACACCCAGTTGGCCCTCTTCCCCTCGCTTTGATGATTTTGACTGGGTGACTGTGGACAATGGGGTTAGCAGTGAGGATGATGAGAGGCTTTCACATGGGTTTATGGATGATTTTGTTCTTGGACCTGTTCCTTCCAAGCATGAAGTTCACAATGCTGTCTCTGCCCTTCAACAGTAAGCAACTCAATACTCTTTGTCTCTAATAAATAAAACCCCTTTTGTTATTTTATTTTATGTGTTTTATATAGTAGATGCGAGTAGGCCAGTTAATTAATGAAGTCTTTATTGCCTGGTGCACTCGAATTCAAATTTTTCTGGCCGTGCTTGTAAATTAGTTTAATTTATCATCGCGTCATAAAAAATTTATGCCGGCAGCGGCAGCCGTAGGTCAGGTTTGTTGGCAAGGGCAGGTGTGCATGACCTATCGCATTCGACTTTAAATCCCCTCCTCGTAGTTTAGATTAGTTTATCAACTTGTCAAATAAAAAAAAAAGATTAATTAGCTGCCTAGTGTTGTAGTTTACACTAATCATGCCTTGTTTGATGAAATGGATTAGGGTTTTCAGTCCTTTCATCAGGGATAAGTTTGGTTCTGAGTCAGACAGAGATGTGGATGATCAAATTACAAGTCCTTCTGCTGGGTTTGTGCACCCAGCACCTTCAGCTGGGCCAATATTAGATTGGATGGAGCCTTCTGCCTATCTTCGTAATAATTCAAAAATGTTGCAGTCTCCCGGTGTTGAGAGAGTTTATGATGCTTTCCATCTCTTGCAGACTGAGTCTTCTGTGCAGGTTCCTTTCTTTAATATCTTTAGTTCTTGTTTCTCATATGTTTCCGAGTTTTTGTTCGAATAGTGCATGTAAACTTAAAGAATTAAGGCCGTTGATTCTGCTCGATAAATTATTTTCACATTTTATCTTGCGGAGGATGAAATTTTTTGAATTACGTCATACGGGTATTTTCTTGTGCAGAGAATGGTGATCGCATTGTCATCTGATACAGCAGTTTGGGATGCTGTGATGAACAATGAGGTGGTGCGGGAGCTCCGGGAGTCTTTCTATGCAGGTTGGTTTGATATGAATTTCCGTAAGGAGTATCATTGATTGACTTTTGGGTTCTAATTATAACAGTCTAACATTACGCTAGGATTTCACAAGTGTTATATTGTGTTCACGAGCGTCATTTGTTAATCGTAGATGCCTCTTTTACGTGTTGTTTTCCTGGCTTCAGTTGTCTCTGTTTCTTATGAATGTATGTATGTTCACGAGTGTTTCGGTGATGAAATGAGGTGAAATTTATAGCTTAAGAGCAATAAGCTTGAAATTTATAGCTTGTAATAGTTGACAGATGAAATACCTTGTCAATGCTTTCGATGAACGCAGTCATGACTAATGCTGGTTTCGACATGAATTTTTCATCATAGACGCAGATGAAGACAATAGCTCCGAGATTCCACAAGAGAATTCCGATGATAACAACGATAAAGCAACAAACATTGTGAAGTGGATCTTTCAAAATACCATGGCAAAAGTCATGGAAGCAATCGAGAAAATTACAAAGGTCATGGGCGGCTTCTTTCAACCTCCAAGCAGGGAAAACGCGAGAGCAGAAGCCAGCAATCGCTTCGAGGACAAGCTGAAAACATCGTTCATGCTCTCCGTTGTGGTCCTGTTGATTGTGGTGGTTACTCGAACCCACAAGGGTTAACCCTAAATCCGACGACATCACGTTGTGTATCCCCATTGGATGACTTGCCGTTGAAGTTTTCCAGTCCTCTGCATCGTTAGGCAGTTCATGTTTCAAACTGTGCTTTGTTATGGTCTTCCAGTGCTGGTACATTTGCAGGTTGCCTACATTATGGGGATTTATGGATATTACCTATGTTTTTTATTTAATATTGTTAATTTACCTTTTTTTTTAGAGATTCAGTTTATCTTTCATTGCCACCCCAATCTCTTGGCAACAATTACAACCGAAAACACAACTCGAATGGTAATTACCAAATGGTTGAGGTCCAACCATGCAATTTTCACTTGAAAGGCCAAGAACATCTGATCACTCTTTATCTGAGTTCGAATTCCCTACCCTGTAAAATTTTAGAATATCGCTTGGAAATTGTTATTCGCATTCCACAAATCTAATTGTGCCAAACTTTCCATATTTAAAAAATATACTCTTATGATGAGTGTACAACAACTGTGTAAGTTTATTTTACACAGCCAGTCCCAAGCCAGGAGGAGGAGAGGGCGTTAGGTAGTCGATAAGCGGCCCTTCATTTTCACGTCGAATCTCTATGATACTAAAAGACTTTGTTGTTGTTGTTGTAACCACATGGATTCAGTGAAAGAAAGAAAAAAATAGTTATCCTTGAAAGAGATGGATTCACTAAAAAAAAATTGCAAACATAAAACAGTTTAACCACATGGATTCAGTAAAATTGTTTAACCATATGAATTTTCTAGTTTTCACCTACAACCGCTTACACAACCTCAGTAACTCTAGCATCGTATTTACTCTCAAGATTTTCCTCTACATATCCACCATTTCAGCCTTCTCACGTGCATAATTCCCCCATTTACACCTCAATATGCACATGATTTTGGTGACATCCCTGGATTCAATCGATGCTAATCACATTTAGGAGGGAGTCCACATCAGGAGTTACAACAGCTCGCTGGCGCAGCTCTCCAAGAACGATGCATTTCTTCTCTGCAGTGTTGGCTACCACAACATCTTGAGCAGACGCGCTGTCTGAACCAGGTGAAACCTGCGTATCGTAAGCACATAAATGAACATTATGTTCTCATAATACTTGAATCTAGCTTGGACTCTGTAGGAGGTGAAACCTAATGACAAACTACTCTGTGCCGAGCATACGAAATCATCATTCTATGGATTGTGAAACAGTAAGAGTAAGTGGTAAGTAAACCGAACGTTATTGAACTTGATAACGAAATGATTTAACATCTATATAACCAGACAAAAATGATAAGAAGTTTCTATAATCGTGCTTAATTTCAGTTTAAGGAAAGTTAATGGCTGTGACTTACATCATAGAGGGTATCTCCTAGCCTCATCTTGATTGCTCCGCTCTTGTAAACCAGCATTTTACCCATAAATCCGGCTGGCAACTCTTCAAAACTGCCTTCCTTCTTTGGAGCACCTGAGCTCTCCAGCGATGTTGAGCTTCCAACTTTCTCTTTGCCCTTTGCAGTAGCTGATGGCTTTGACGTCAATGGCAAAATGGAAGGAAGTTGAACGAATAACAACTTCGCTTTCACTTTTTCCTCCTGTCAAGCAAATTTAGCAACACCCCATAAAATATCACTCTGTTCAGTGTTTAACATTGTTGCGTCAGAAGTAAGTTACTAATCTAATACGCACCAGCAGCCCGAGTTTTGAAGCAGGATTTATCGTGCTCTCATCATACTCTTTTCCAGCATCCTCTCCGAATTCATTCTCATTAAGGATTTCTAAAAGCAAAACAAAAGGTCTATGAATTACAAGACGACTATAAACAAAAAGTGCCATCAATTGCGTAAGGAAAACCCTTGGTTTTCCAGTTTTCAGAAAGAATACCTGGGTCTCTAGAGTTGGGTTGCCTGAGAGGAAGAGTAGTAGGATAGTATGTATTCTCATAATCCTGTAGAAGCACCAGAGACGCGTTTGTGAGAGAGCGATACAGAGAGATAAGAGTGACATAGAGACAGATATATGGCGCATGTTCTTACCCAACATTCTCTATCATTTTTCTTGACAATCTGAAGTGGTTCTGCATCGACAGCATCTTCCATGGTTACATCTGTTTCAGATTCATTAGAGGCTGAAGGAAAAGTAAAGAGATTTTGCTCATCATCAGAGCCATTGAGAACTAAGCTGCCGCTTTTGCCACTGTTGGCATCCTTTGCAGCTCCAAATGTTCTGATAGAAGTTGAGGATGCATCCGCTGCTCCAGGACCAAACGCAACTTGCACGGAGGCTGCCAGATTGAACAGCAAACATGAACGGAAAGCAAACCCAGGATAATCTAAAGAAAACAAGTAATGTGCAAGCAAAGTTAACGAGAAATTACATTTCTTTTCGAGTTTAGCCCCCCGTCTTCTCTCCTGTAAATGCAACAACAGAAATCAATCATCTGTGCAGCTAATGCTTTAGAAAACTGAAAGAAATCAATCATCCGCGCATGTTCTTACCCTAAACCATAAACCCTAAACCCTTCTCAAGACAGACACCAAACAAAAGAGTATTTCCAGGCTATACACTTGAGAACCACATTTCAGCTGCACACAGTGGCAAAGCAGACAATGTGAATTATGTTCCGTTTCTAAACTACTCTATATAGGGGACGGAGACTCAAACTTGAGAGTAAGGAGGATTCGAACTTAAGATGCAAAGAGGACGGACACACTTTTTTCGTTAATTTGCCGAACCCACACGTGCAATCCATCGCATTTTCCGACAAATGAAAAATGAAACTTTGAAAGCCTAAACTTCCGCATTATGGATTTGCCTAATTTAATACCGTACCAAACACGCCCTATGATCAAATTGTTTAGACTTCACCTAACTTTTCAAAAAAGCCAAAAGCCGCTTAATCTGTTTTTTTTCTTCTTCTTTTTAAACCCTTAAAAAACCCAATAATTAAAAAGAAATAAAAAAATGAATAAATAAATCACATACAAAAAATAAGAAATTGTTTAAGGAAGAAAATGAACGGAAAAAAAATACGGACTGCAATAAAGAGAAAACAGAGTTGAAAGATGAGAGATTTACTTTGTACTCACTTAGCAGAGTCTGGGCCCGACGAGTTTCTTGACCGTCATCGTCGTCGGAGTCGGCGTCGCTGCATCGATTCGCAGCTCAAAAATGTCAAATGAAAACTAATAATCTTATGAATTTTGACGGAAAATGAAATTAAAAGGGAATTTGAGGGTGAAATTATGAGAGTTACGGAGTGGGAACAGTTGGTTCGCGGTTCTTGCGAGGTTGGGCTTTGGGAATGAACCTACGCTGGAAAGAAGAAGAGCGAGAATTTCAGATCTGGATGAAGTTATGGTGAAATTTAACAAGAAATTTGATGAGAGAGAAAGAGCTGGATGTTACCTTTCTGCGACGGGCGGAGGGATCGTCGTTATCCATGGTTTTCTCGACGGAGAAGAAGAACGGAAAAAAATGAAAATTAGGGAAAAAGAAAATGCAAACAGCTGGTGTCGAACCGAGGTCGCTTGCGGCGAGGTTAGATGGAATTTACAATGGTGCTGTCCGGCAGAGTTTATAGGAACCCTGAAATAATGATATATATAACGTTGTTTGGACAACTCAAGACACTTGTGCTAACAGGGTTTGCGACACCTGAATGGTTGTTTAATGCATTGGTTGTGAACATCTCTACTCGAATTTAATAAAATTCTTACCTTTGGGAAGAAGAAAAAAAAATTTCAATTTGGTTATAATCCAGAATGGATTAGAAGGTCACAAATCTAACAAACATCCAATTAGATAGTCTTAAATTCAATTGCACACTTTCCAAATATCATATCACGTCATCAAGTCTTAAGTTCGATTAACACCCAATTAAATAAGTGCATCCAATGCTAGAATTCCACAAATTCCCCCGGCACCAAATACAAATCGAAAATCTCCCACGCCGTAAATTAGAGTACTTTTAGATTATCCATGTATCAAAAATCGTCTCAAATGTTATGCAGCCATTATATACCAACGGTATTCGCATTGATTAAAATTCCAATTGCAAGTTGCTGTTCAATTTTATCGGTTGTATCGTTAACACATCGTGTCCAATTCAAGGTTCTAAAAAACGCTAGGCGCTAGTCGGGCAGCGGGCTAACACCTAGCGCCTAGGCAACTAGGCGGCCTATGCGGATTTAGGTAAATTTCTTGTATATCTTGTAAATAAGTGCATATTAAAACTTACAAAAAAATTATACTTATATCAAATCCATAAATAAGATAATAAAATAATGATAAAATGCAAAAAATGCAAAAAAAATATCCAACAAGTCCAAAATTCAAAAACACATTAAGCATATATGCCATATAAGGAGGAAAAGAAAGAAATTTAGTAATGTAAGATACTTATCTTTAGCATTCCGGAATTTAAGTTGATACACAACACACCTATTCTATAAAATTAACAAAATTTTAAGGCATAAACAATTAAACATAGGCACATGTAATACTAGTACCATTTGTGAATGAAAATGTTTGGACCTTAGGGTGATAAAGCAGTATGAGAAGACATTAAGTTAAGACTTAAAACAAATTTCCCGTTTTGCCTAACATCGCCAAGGTCCCCAGGCACCCAGCGCCTAGGCGGCCGCATAGGGCATTTTTTAGAACATTGATCCAATCTCATTCGTCATCTCGATAAGAGCTTTCAAGTTTTGGCACATATCAATGAACTAGTTCTTGAAACGGCCCGTCCAACATCATTTTGGTTTTTAGATTTCAAATTTTGTGCTCGAGATAGAGGCATCCTACACTCAACACGAAACAACGGAAGAACCGAACCCCGGCCTCAACAGATCGTATACCGTTTCCGACTAACCGGCACATCACATACCATTTCCTGCAAAACCTATCTACATTACCAATAGGAAGGCCTAAACATGGTATCAGTCAAAAAATGGGAGGGCCAATTCAACAGAGCACACAATGAAATAACAAAACGCGGTCCGATCGAAGTAGAAGCCACAAACCGTAAGAAACTGGTTAAAATTGCTGCAATTGTAAAATATCTGCATACACGATCACAATTGAACTATTCACTGAGCCCTAAACCAGCAACAAGAGAGAACACAGGTTCTTCTCCTCTTTCCCAAATCAAAGCTCAAACCTAGGAAGAATGATCGAACTCGATATCTAGTGGCTTCATCCGTGAGGATCCGTCAAACCTAGTAACACCAACCACTTTGAAGAAATTAGATAACGAAATACCTCATGAGTCGTAAAATGTAAATGCTCACTACCTAGTATATACACAGTTGCGTTAGCATAGAGAACACGGACCAGAACGATCCTTAGTACTTCTCTTGTGCCGCGAGTATATACCATATAGTGAAAGGAAAGGCTGCTACTGCTACTGTGCTCACACTAAGCACAACTGAACTTGAGTACATAAATTAGCCTGAAAAATAACAAGTCCGAGTCATGTGAATGCTCATCTGCACGCAGGGTTGGTGATTCGCCACTGACGGGGGAGATGCAGTCGCTACAATAAAATGGATTAGCAGTATCTCATACCAAATTACCAACAAAACAACTTTCCAAACAATGAAGGAAATAAAACCTTCTTCCCACTCACTCTAACAACCAAACTAAGACTCTAGGGGACCAAACATTCCGCACGCTGCGAGTTAGTTCAAATGTACAGAAGACCTGTTTGAAGACAACACACATATTCTTGCATATATGCATATAAACGTGTAATTGCTGTCACCCTGAGACAAGAATTACGCATGTATATGTGTATAGATGGGAAGGCGGGAATAGTAACTGATAAGTAATAAAAAGAACAATTGCAGTCTACGCGACAACATAGGAAACCAAAGCCAGAAACAAAACATGCCATATGGTATAAAGAAAGGCTTACGGAAACTTCACCTCGGAGTTCCAAAAGATAATGAAAAAACAACAGGACTTTGGGGCAAAAATATAGTTTGTTAGATAGAAAATATAAAAAGAAGAATATAAAGTAAATAACATAAAAGAAGAAAAGCGGGAGAAAAATGGAGATGCAACTACTGTCTTCATACTGCCGAGTAAAAGAAAAAATACCTCCGAAGCAAAAGAAAAAATACCAAGCAATCCAAACATACAAAATTCAAGGAAAAACTCATGCTTTATACTGCCGAGTAAAAGAAATAATTGAGAATCTAAACCCACTATCAAAACAGACAGCTATTTTCTCATCCAACCCCTGCATACAATAGCCAATCAATCACTGCCTTCTTTTGTATTCTGCCAAAAAAATTGTTCACGGATTATAAAGTAACTTGTGTTCAGAAACTTAATACAAAATACAATCCAACTCACGCACAAATGCTCATCAGCATAGTTCAATACGATCAGAATATCAAATTTTGCTTTCTACAAACAACTACTACCATCAACTATTCTATCCGCCAACATTCGTCCCAAAACCAACACAATTTGAAACTCTCTTTGACTTGCAACAATTTGCACCATATTCCTACTAGCCCAAATGAACCACTTTCTACCTCAACAAATCATAGCAACACTCAAGACTTCATAATTTAGGGTATGACCAAGGGTTAGTTTTACTAAGATGCCAATACAATTATAAAAATTTATGGAAGAAACCATAGACGCCAAAACAGGAATGATTTCTTTTACCTGCCAAAGAAAAACTAGAAAAGGGCATCAATATCCCATTGTAGTATACAGAAACACAGATAATATATGTAAAACATAACAACATTGTCTTCCACCTACCAAGAATGCCTCGAGTTGCAAGGCATGCTTACCTTTTAAAATGGAATGATAACGTGTCACTGAAGCAGCTTCATAACCATGGCAGGCAGAAAAACTTAGGGTCCTTAAGGTTAAAATTTGTTTACAATTAAAACTCGAAAGACAAAACAGTTAGGCCAATCAACAAAACTAGTTGTGCAATCCAATATAACATCACAAAACATTAGTACCATATAGTGTACGTTCAGAAGAAATTTGAACAAGGGGAAATTAGGAACAAGAATTTGTAGGAGAGATAAGTAACCAGAAAAATAACAAAATTACGTCCAACATAAGCACCCAAAATAATATGAATAATACTGTTTAAGATGACTTCTCCAACATGAAACGACCAACGGAAGTTCAAGCCCACGTCTCTGCAAAGGTCATAACATTACAGCAAGGTTAAAGATGTGAGTCCCAAACTTCAACAAAGTCATGGCAAGAGGTAAGAAATCAGTTCACAAGAGCTCCAAGAAACATCAGTCCTGTCAAAATTTTACATAATGGCAATGGAGAAGGGGTCAAGTACTGCAAAAACAAGATATAAATATATAGAAAAATCAGATATGAGTGTCCCTCAAGCATAAGAATGGAAACTATAAATGAAATCCTAGCCACGTAACTTTGAAGACCATCCCTGCACAACAAGCTTTTTGGGTGATTCAATTAAACACAGAAATGCACAATCTTCTTCATTTCCATCCAGAGGGGATGGAAACGAAGGCTTGTGTTAGCTTCCATCAAGCCTTAGTATAAACCAGTGCCATAATTCAAGAAAAAGAGAACCATAGAAAAAAATTTACAAGAGCCAGGATAGATATCCAGAACTTTACTGGGGAATCACATACTTACAACAATGGTATGATCATCTGTTGCTGTAATCAACCTTCATATATACAAAAGACCAAGTGAAGTCCCAATGTAAAATAAAAAGTGTAAAATTATAAAGTAAATTAATAAACAGCACACATCATTCACCCACCCCAATAAAAGTGAGAAACCCAAAGCTATTTTTCGTCCTACATCACTCACATAACCAGGAGGGAGCAAGAGAGACTGAGTGAGTTAAAATCCTTGTAAGTAATTGACACAGGTTAGTATTTTAGTAGAAATGAAATAACCCGGCCAGTTCAAATGGATAAAAAAATCCAAGCAACATAACAACTAAGCATCCAAAAACGCCAAAACATAATTTGTATAACCAGGACTAAAGAAAAAATGTGCAGTGCATACCTATCAGCTTGGATTATCATTTCATTTCTGCCATGAACTTCTCATACTCTGTATCTGCACCATAAGTTGTCTTTTCCGCAGAAGAAGCAGGAGGGGGAACCGGAGCACTCGTGGCCCATGGAACGTTACCAATGTTCTGAGATTGGTCTGCATTTGATCCTGGTACAGGGCCAGGGGGAGGTGGAGGTGGTGGAACTGCATTGTAGTAAGATGAGTAACCGTATGAAGCAGCAGGATAAGTGTGTTGGCCGTTTGGTGGCATTGGTGCTGAGGAGCCACCATACAAATTAGTTTGCAGAGATTGGGTAGAGACATTGTGTTCAGATTGAACTCCTGGAGGGGGATAACTCTGTTGTGCTTCACTTGAAGTCATTGGTTGAGGTGGTGCACCAGGGGGAGGAGGGTATCGTGCACCATAAGGAGACATGTGTTGACCCGGCATGGGAGGAGGATACATGGTTGAACCGGGGGGAGGTGGAGGCGGCGGAGCATAAGGAGCATAGGGAGGAGGAACAGGGGGTCCCCAAGGAACAGGAGTACCTGCATAGCTAGTAGGCGGTGCATTCCCAAGAGGACCACCGGGGGTAAACTGCTGGGATGGATAGGAAGCAACAGGCTGGGGAACAGGGTAAGTGGGCATTGCCGATGCTGGAGGTCCAGCAGGCTGCGGAGGCTTGCCAGCAACTCTGACAGCAATGGTTCGCTGCTCTAGGCGATAACCATTCATGCTTGCAATTGCATTATTAGCCATTTGAACATCTCCATACTTCACAAAACCATAACCCTTACTCGCTCCGGTAACCCGGTCCTTGATAACTTTAGCCATCACAATATCACCAAACGCTGAAAACAATCGGATTAAACCATCATCATCAAGGGTAGGGGGCAAGTATCCAATGTACAAGTTTGTCTCGTCATAGTCCTTGACCGGCTTGACTCCAATTGATCCCAAGCCTGGATGTGATGATGCACTGCTAGTGCTGCTAGTACTGTTAGCCCAAGGAGGATTGTTTGATGTACTGTTGCCTGGGCCAAGTGCCAATGTAGCGGTCTGCTTAGTTGCAGATTCAGGAACTGTCCCCCCCAACTCAGCCAAGAAGCTCTGATACTCATCATCCATTTTCTTCCCAGTTGTACCCTTCACTGGGCAATCAATGGTTGGATGCCCACCATCACCACATATTTTACAAAGAACATCGCTCTTGAAGGTCGAAGTACGTGATGGACAAGCATACTGACGGTGTCCCGGCTCACCACACAACCTACAATACTCCTCATCCCTTATTGTCCCATTCAAAGCCGCGAGTTCCCTAAGTTGCTGCCTCTTATGCTCATTCAACACCTCATCAACAGGCTGCAAGAGTTTCTCCACCATCCCAGCCGCAGCATCAAGAGCGTCTTGTGTGTCTGCCTCAACCAAAACATGCAAGTCCTCGTTCTCGGAAGGGTCAGGTTTCAAATCCCTCTTCTGTTGCGACCTGCCCTCTTTCACCGAACCTTTACCCCTAATGACAATTTTTGCACCAGTTTCTTTCTCCATCCTCTTCTGCGTATTACCCCTCGGCCCAATGATAAGTCCTATAAAATTGTATCCGGGATATTCCTTCATCGGTATGTAAAGCTTCTTATGAAGCTTGGGTGGCCTGTAATCAGCCGGGGGCTTAAATGCCGGGTTCCTCTTAATAATCTGAGCAATAATTTCCTGCCTCTCTTTGTTCAACCTTTCACGGGCACGGAACTCTCTAGTATTAATCCTAATTCCCATGTTATCATATATAGGTTCCGGCGAAGGAGACCTAGCCCCTTCGGGACGATCATCTAAGGGCAAACCCGAAGACAGCATTCGGCTAATCTCAAGCAACCTACTATTCAAAGCTTGAATTTCTGGATCAAACTCAATACCTCCCATGAAATCCGGCAGCTGAATCGCCTTCGGCTCCTCATCCGCCCACCGCGACTTCCTCTTCCTCGTCCCACTGCCCGTCTCGCCACCACCACTCTGATTCTCCGACTCGGGCTGAGGATCCCACCGACTGCGCCGGCGTCGCCTGCTGGTCGTCTCCTCCTCCCCGCCCGAGCCATCCCTTTCGTTGCCGCTATTGGTGTTGGTCAATCCGTTTTCCGACAACAACGGCTTCGTAATGGCAAGCTTCTTGCAGGCGTCAGTCGAATTACCGTTCTCAGTAGCGGCCTGGGGATTAGGGAAGGGTTTTTGAGCATCGGAAGCTAGGGTTTCAGTGAGCGGCGGTTGAGGCGCGCCATTAGAATCTGAGGCCAGGGTTTCTGCAGGAGGAGGAGGGTCGAAATCGTAGGAGGGTCGGGTTTCAGAAGGAGGGGGATGAGGATCTAGGGATTCGATTGGAGGAGGAGGGTTAGGGTTTGACTGGAGAGCAGCCTCCATGGATTTGAGATTGGAGAAGCTTCGAGTGCCAGAGAGGGTCCAGAGAGATGCGTATTTGCTCCCGAAGGCGAAAATTTTTAGTTTGGTAAAAAGATGGAGAGACGAATCGTCTCTGTGTATTTATAGTAGGATAGGCCCATAGCAAATGGTGGCAAAACTAACGACCTAGGCCCAGCCCAATACAGCCAAGCAAATGCGAATCGAGTTTGTATTCCTAGAGTTAAAGGTTGAAAACCAAAATTATAAAATAACTAAATAATTTAATAATTTTCATGTACAAAACGAAATTGACAAACAACAGATTTTAACTCAAGTAAGTATGAATTTTCGCTCCTAAACTCGATATCCTATGTTTGAATTCCTCGCTTTCGATATTTTTTTTAAAATAGGATCGAAAATGTCGCAGTAAAACATTAGGTAAGCAAGAGAAATTCTTCTACACGGATGAGACCAAGGATGGACTTAAGTGATACAAAAATATAGTTAGTGTCTTACTTTTGAACACCATAATTTAGAGGAACCATACTAAAGAATTCGTTGCAATTAAAAAATGGTTATTTGTCAAAGGAGGTTATGAGTTATATTATATAATAAATCTACAAGGAAGATAGCAGATAATCCAGTAAACATAATCGAACAAACCATGGAAGTTGATTGATATTTAAGAAAAATCTTGAAATGAAGGTTGCATATATACCATTTGTGAATTCAGAGGAGCATGTCACATCCCGGTCCAGGGCAGATCACTTCACGGGCCAACTCCACCACCATAGCACGATATTGTCCGCTTTGGGCCCCGACTACGCCTTCACGGTTTTGTTTCTAGGAACTCACGAGCAACTTCCTAGTGGGTCACCCATCATGGGAGTGCTCTAGCCCCCTTCTAGCTTAACTTCGAAGTTCCGATGGAACCCAAAGCAGTGAGCTCCCAAAAGGTCTCGTGCTAGGTAGGGATGAGAATATACATTTAAGGATCACTCCCCTGGGCGATGTGGGATGTCATAATCAACCTCCCTTAGGGCCCGACGTTCTCGTTGGCACTCCACGGCCAGGGTTAGGCTCTAATACCAATTGTCACATCCCGACCCGGGGATGATCACTTCCCGAGCCCGCTTCACCACCATAGCACGATATTGTCCGCTTTGGGCCCCGACCACGCTCTCACGGTTTTGTTTTTGGGAACTCACAAGCAACTTCTCAGTGAGTCACCCATCACGGGAGTGCTCTAGCCACTTTCTCGCTTAACTTCGGAATTCCTACGAAACCCGAAACCAGTGAGCTCCCAAAATGCCTCGTGCTAGGTAGGGATGAGAATATACATTTAAGGATCACTCTCCTGGGCGATGTGGGATGTCACAGAGCAGCTAGCTGATGTTCTTTCTCGTAGAGTATCTAGTAAAGTTTTTTAAGAATTAATTATCAAGTTGGGCATGTATAATATCTATGCAAGTTTTTTGGGAAATTTGGAAAAATAACTAAATTTTAGATCTCATATAGAATTATAACCATTATTTTAATTTTATGGTAATTATAACTAAAACTTGATGTAAAAGTATTAATATACCCTTAATACTAGGATATCTCACAACAACCACAACACAACCTTTAAACTACCTTAAAATGTTAAGGATTATTGCAGGTTGAGGCCACTGAATTAGCTTTCTCTTTAATTAGCAAGACAAACTATGAGAATGTTCTTAAGAAGGTACTAATTCCATGGCTAATTATTATTATTTTTAATTAGATACTTGGATTTAGTGTTTCACTGACTAAATTGCATACATTTTGATATATTTTTCCAGTGAATGAAGAAAGAATACGAAATTGCATATGCAAAGTGAATAGTGAAAACAAAAAAAGTGATGAAGATTAATTTCTCATTTTAAGATAGTTTAAAGGTTTGTTTTGGTTGTTGTGAGAAACCCTAATATAAAGGGTATATTAGTACTTTTACATCAAGTTTTGGTTATAATTATCATAAAATTAAAATAGTGGCTATAATTCTATATGGGGTCTAAAATTTGGTTATTTTTCCAAGTTTCCCAAGTTTTTTAAGAATTAATTATCAAGTTGAGCATGTATAATATCTATGCACCAACTCGAAGAGTGTTGATTTGAGCCTCACTTTCTAAATATTCTAGAAGTCCTATTTTAAGTAGGATTAGAATTTATAATTGTGATCTTTGTAATTATATTTTTTATAGAATAAGACATATGTATCCATATATTGTCAACCCTAAAAAATAAATAAAATAACAAAGTATTCAACGTGTTTATTTTCTGATGTGGTTTCCTTGTTTCTTTCTGCTGTGGCGCGCTCGAGCAGAGAAGATATCAGGGTTCTTTTGCCCTCCCTCCCACCGAACAGCCAGAAACAATAACCCTTCTTTCTCTTTCGTTTGCATGTGAGGGTCTACAAGAGCATCAAATTCGTACAAATAAATGGTAAGATTAGTATTTTTGTTTATATTTTCTTTGTTTGCTCTGGCCAAAGGGCAACCTTTCCTTTTTGTTTCCTTTCTTTTTCCAATTTTTTATTGTCTTTCGACTCCTTCAAAAGTCAAAAAGGGCATAACTACTGTCTTTTTCTTTTCTTTTTTTTTGATGGTGTCCTGACACACAAAAACAAATCATGATTTTTTTTCTCCGTCTATATATATGCTTTTTACCAACTGCTTTAATCATGTCCGTCTAGTGCCCCTTTAAGTTTCACATAAGCGATAGGTGGCAGGTTATTATTCCGATTAATGATTAGATTTTTTAAAATTAAGAAATGGTGTATAGATCTGCTGAGACGCTTGCCTAGACTGTCTAGGCACCTGTCTAACCTGCTTAGATCTGTTTAAGTTGCAATTCACTTAAACAGACTTGTTGAATACTTAAATGAACATACAATATATGCTCGTTTCACATGTTTTCATTATGATTCAATACTTCATAATATATATGTCATTTTATTTTGTAGTTTATGATGAAATTATATATATTTTAAGTATAAACAAACTTATTTACACGAAATATAATAGATTTACTTAAATTTGCCTAGTCCGTCTAGGCGCCTGCCTAAGTCCTGCCTAGCCACCTAGATGCTAGGCCCCAACTCTCTACTCGACTAGCGCCTAACGTCTTTTAGAGCATAGTGACGTAGTGTCCCATTTTCTTTCTTTTGTGCCGTAGTGTGCATCCTAGTATGGTGGTGTCGTTAGAGCACCTACCATGTGGCTGGTCGTCTAAGTAGACCACCTTAGTTTGATTTTGATGGTCTAATTAGAGCATCATGATCTTGTGATCTCATAGAGCACATGGAAGACTTGGTCTAGTTGTCTTCGTAGAGCACTTGGTCTATTAACCTGGTGGTTTGACTGGAGCACTCTTCTAGTAGTCTGGCCTAGCACCCTTCTGGTGGTCTCGGGCTAACACTGTATGCCTATTGCGTTTGCCTAGCACTGCACGCCTAACACTTTGAAGATGCCATATCATGAAAGGATTCGAAACTATTACAATAATTTATTTGCTTGGCGGCAAGTCAAACTGTCGGTATATGCTTGCTGGATTCCCCATCTAGTTATTTGAAGACGAAGACCCCATTTAACTTAATTTCCTTGGCCTTCCTTGTGTGGTAACTTGTTCAATGGTGCATGATGGAGTTTGTGTTATGATGTTGACAAAAGGTAGAAGACTTGTGGGCGCCATTTAGGTCATCATCTCCGCGTCGCAAATAGTTTGGTTTGTTGACAGTGACAGACACCACACCAAGCTTCTCCTAAGCTTCGTAGAAAATACTAAACATTGTCCTGCCTTACAACCAAGAATTTTAGGAGCTTAAAAGGAAAATGGGTTGAAGCCAGACCATCCCAACAAGCTGCAATTCTTATTAGCTTCTCTGGTTTTCTGTCAAACGTAACATGGCAGAAGCCGTTGTTATTTTTGTTCTGGAAAGGGTTGCTGATGTACTTGCTGAAATCCAACTTCCCAAGGATGTTCGCCCTGAAATCCTGCGGCTGAGAGATGAGCTGAAGCGGATGCAGTGCTTTTTGAAAGATGCAGATGCAAAGCAAGAAGACGATTTGCAGGTGCGCAATTGGGTTTCTGATGTCAGAAATCTTGCTTATGATGCTGAAGACCTCATTGACACATACATCCTCAAAGTCTACAAGTACAAGAAATGGAACTTTGTGAAGAGATATGCTTCCACTCTCAAGGCCCGTTCCAAGATTGGGAATGACCTTGTATTTCTCCGCACAAGAATCTCTGACGTTTCCATCAGCCACGAAGCATACGGCATAAGAAGTACAGGCGGAGGAACGAGTCATGCCAATGAAGGACTACTGAAGCTGCGGCGATCAACTCCTCGTGGTCAGGATAAGGATATTGTTGGTCTGGACGAAGATATAACAACTCTGGTGGCACGACTTGTCACGGAGGATCAGTGGCGAGCAATTTCAATAGTAGGCATGGGTGGTATCGGTAAGACCACTTGTGCTAAGGAAGTCTATAATCGTGCTGACATTCAAACTTGTTTTGATTGCCGTGCTTGGGTCTATATATCCCAACAGTTCAGAATAAGAGACGTACTGCAGAGCATTATTAAACAAGTTTCAACAAGAACAAAAGACATGGCGAAGTTGGGAGAAGACGAGTTGGAAGAAATGCTCTATAAACTTTTGGAAGGGAGACGCTATCTGATTGTTTTAGATGATATATGGAGCACCAGCGCTTTTGACAGTCTTGCAAAGGCCTTCCCAAACAATCACAGTGGAAGTAAATTATTTCTTACAACTCGCAACAACAATGTCGCTTTGCATGCCGACGCCCAGAGCCCTCCCCATGAACTGCGATTTCGTAGCAAAGAGGATAGTTGGAAGTTGTTATGCCGAAAAGCATTCACTGAAAGTATTGAGAGGATGTGTCCTCCACAATTGGAGGAAATCGGAAAGGAAATTGTGGCGAAATGTGCTGGTCTACCGTTAGCCATCGTTGTGTTGGGGGGCATGCTTTCAAGGAAAAGAAGGCTGAGTGAATGGCAAAGGGTTCTGAACTCCATCCGCGCACTATTAGCTCGTGGTCCGAATGCTGTATCGGCAATACTAGCCTTAAGCTATTATGACTTGCCTTATTACCTTAAATTTTGTTTTCTCTACTTGGGGTTATTTCCAAAGGACTACTTATTCTCTGCACGTAAACTTTTTCGGCTATGGATTGCAGAGGGCTTGATCCCATATTACGATGAAAGGATGGAGGACCTTGCAGAGGAATATCTGAATGAGCTGATTGATAGAAACATGGTTCAAGCAGCAAGGTTGAGTGCAAATGATAGGGTGAAACACTGCCGATTGCACGACTTAATGCGAGACCTCTGCATCTCAAAGGCTAAGTCAGTGGAATTTCTTTATATTCATTCGAATCCGAAGTACAGTATCTTCAGCCCATTTCCATGTTCTCACTCTCGAGCCCGTCATCATGCTATCTACTCCGGCTTTTCTCCCTCCCCAGATGAGTCAACTCCAAACCTCCGATCGCTCCTCCTCTTTAAGATTGAACAAATTGAATGTCGAATTTCTCTTTCTGATGTCTGCAGAAGTTTTAAACTCCTTAGAGTCCTGGAATTAGAAGATGTGAAGTCATTGGGAATTCCAAAAGCAATCGGAGAAATGATCCATTTGAAGTACTTGGGGTTAAGGCATTGCTCTATAGAGTCGTTTCCAAAAGAAATAGGATGGTTGTCCAACTTGCAGACTCTTGATATTCTTGAAAATGTCAAGATTATGAGGGTTCCTGATGTGTTATGGAAGATGAAAAGCTTACGCCATCTCTACATGTATCTTCATCCATCCACTGGCAAGTTGCGAATTGACACTCTCCAACACCTCCAAACTTTAGCAGGCATAAATGTTGATAGTTAGAGAGGAATAAACTCCGCCAATTTAATCAGTCTTCGGAAGTTGAGATTGACTGGAAGCATCGCCACAAACCGTGCAGAAATTTTTAATTCCTTAGCCAATCTTCTGAATCTCCACTCCTTGTCCTTCAAGTCTATGGATTCTCTGTTTCCATCACTCTCTGAGCTTTCTTCTCTTCGCGGCGTCATTAAGTTGCATCTGAACGGAGGGATAAGTAAGCTACCTAACACACATGAATTCCCTCCAAATCTCAACCAGTTGATCTTGCACCAATCCGGTCTTGAAAACAATCCTATGGAGATACTTGAGAAGCTACCTTATCTATTTGTTCTTAGACTAAAACCTTTTTCTTACCATGGAAAGAAACTGAAGTTCTCTGCCAACGGCTTTCCTCAACTCGACTATCTAGATCTTGAATTCTTGGAATGTTTGGAAGAGTTGGAAGTTGAAGAGAGTGCAATGCCAAAGCTTAGAAGTTTGCAGATCACCGACTGCCAGCAGTTACGGATGCTCCCCGAAGAAATCAAGTCCATAACAACTCTCCAAGAGTTGGTGTTCAAGGGGATGCCAAGAAGATTCATAGATAGGCTGCAAGGAGAAGACCATCACAAAGTCCAGCATGTTCCCTCTATCATAAAGTCATAATCGTGCAATTTGTCGACACCAGGTTCATCTTCGTCATCTTTTATCTTTCAGCAGAAGACTAATAACTTATGAGCTTGGATCATGTGTTCCACTCGTTCTATGGTTTGGGGCGGGGTAGGGGAGGGGTGACGCGGTGACGGTGAATGTACAACAGAAGATAAACGAGTGCAGACTGCGTCTGTCTGCAACAAGAAGCTGCAGGATTCGAACGATGGTCGCGTAGAGCTCACTTTAAGCTCAAGAAACATTCAAGATTGATTGTAATTCGAGCCATACTTAATTTCATTTTCTGGTTTTTTGTTTAATTTGAACATTCATATATCCTTGTATAATTCACATATCAATATATCATTGATTCATAGTGTTTGTCACCAATTTAGACGCCAATGAATTTTCAAGTAATTTTATATGCTTATCGAAGTAGCCTCCTTTTTTTTCTCAGAAAGATGTTGAAACTGTAACAAAAGAGAGAGAGAGTGACAGGTTTCTAGAAATTTCACTGTCTTTATTATCTTGATGACAGTGATAGACTACACCAAGCTTCCTCTAAGTTTCCTGAAAAAAAAAAAAAAAACACCCGCAATGCCAAGACTTAATGGGAGCTGGGTTGAAGCAAAATCATCCGAATAATTAGTTGTCGGTTTTGTTTTAGCTTTGTTATGATTTTTCTTTTGAACATAATGATGAGTCCATATTATCCTATATATTTTATTCTAATTTTAGTTATAATTTATTAGTTATTTTGGTGAAGTTTTGATACTTTGGTTTATATTTTTAATGTAGAACATTCAACTTTTTCTTAAGCAAAAAGATTAGACGAATGAATTTTGTAGTGATTTTAATTGAAAAATATTCCTGAATTTTTCAAAATGACTGTGGAGCAAAAAATAATCACAAGGCGACACGTGGACTTTTGGACAAAAGAGGACTAAAATACCCTTGAAGTATACCGGGATTCCTACGCGCGAGCAGTGGGCAATCATCTTTCAACCAAGTCAAAAGTGCCCAAAATAGGTAACAATTTAAAACCTATTTCATCAAATCCTTTCTATAAGGTAATTCCCAAAATCTAAATTATTCTATATGTTTTATATTCCATTATTTAGCAAATAAATTAGCTAAATAATATATTCCTTTCTTATTTCCTAAAATTGATTAATTAAGGGATTAATTACCTAATCAATCCCTTAATTATCAATTAAATCACCCAAATTAATAGCCAAAACCGGCCACCTCCCTTTGCTCCTTACCTTTTCTGATTTTCTCCACTTCATTACCCAAATAAAAGCTAGTCATTCAATTAGGTAACCCCCCCTATTTTATTCCTCTCATATCTCATATTTAACTAGCCAATTTATTGGCTAATGAAACCACAAAATTCAACAAAAAATAGACAAGTTGGCCGGCCACTTTCTCTCCTAGGTGGACCGGCCTAGCCCTATAAATAGGCTCCTATTTTCACCAAAAACTCATTCCAACACTTTGGCAAAAATCCCAAAATTCTCTAAACACTCTTTCTCTCTAAATTCTAACTTTGGCATCGGAGGTTTTTCGGCCAAAGCCCCCCCCATTCATCGTGGGCGCGTGAGGCTCTTGGCCTTGATCTAAGGTGTTAATTGTTTTGTAGGTGCAATATTGTCCAAGATCAAGGAGGAGAAAATTTGCATCCACAAATTGGTGCTTTCATTGAGAGTTGAAGATCCATACTCTTAGAAGACTCTCGCATAAAAAGGTTTTTTTTCTATTTACTAGTCCATTTGAATATTTTCTTACGTTCTTATTATTAGAATTTTTTAATTTGCAAAGATTCTTTGATAAAACGTGAAAGAAAATTCATACGTTCTTATTATTAGAATTTTTTATTTAAAAAGATTCTTTGATAAAACGTGAAAGGAAAATATAATGGCTAGAAATTTAGAAAATTCCACAAGTGAAAATTCTCATATTCAAGAAATGGGACCGCGGCAATCCATGAGGCTAGATGTGGTCATGGGTGGAGTGGCACCACCACAAAATTCCGCCACGGCAACCACCCACGACAAGATCCATGGCACCACCATCATAGCCCAAGCCATGTCATCCAAGCTTGCACGGGCCCGAGCCCAAGCCTCGCACTCGCATGCATCATGCACTAAGCAGCCTGCTCCCGCCGAGCAGCCTTCTTTCGCGGCCCTGCCTGCCCACGCAGCCCTGCCTGCCCACGCAGCTCTGCCTACTCATGCGGCCCAGTCTGCTCACGTGGCCCAGCCTGCTCCCGCCGAGCAGCCCACTCTTGTGGCCCAGCCTGCTCCCGACGAGCAGCCCACTCTCATGGCCCAGCTTGCTCCCGTGGCATTCCAAGCAGCCCAAATCGGTCCAAGATTATCTCAACCATTCGGACCAACCATCAAGCCGGGGGCATTTTCACCACGTTACTCTGCAGATTTGACATTTCCCAACTCAAATTTCACGCCCAGAGTCTACCACACTTCCACTGCTCAAGGAGATACATTCATTCCAAGCTCTTCCAACCCAAATGGAGAACAACACTTGTCTCGACAAGTCATAGAGTTAACGAGCGCCATCGCACAACAGACGACCTTGGTGAACCAGTTCTTGCAGCGCACCGAGATGCAACGTGCCCTAGGTGTGGTGTCCCGAAGTAGGACAAGAGTAGGCGAAGAAACTCTCCAGCAGCATTCTGGCAAGTAGCCACTCGACCAGCCACGAACCAAGCATTCTGGCAATGTACATTCCCGACTGGGCCCTCGAGATAGCGTATACTCTCGTCTTAGCGCGCGGCGAAGCGTGCACTCTCGACTAGGCCCACGGATGAACATACATTCACGGTTGGGGTCACACTTCGATAGTCAACATGAGCCACCTTCCAGGCGAAGTGTTCATTCACGGCTAAACCCGTAAAGAGCATCCTACACCTCATATCGGAGTAGGAAGCACGACGGACGGAGAGAAGCGGTCACTCAATCCAGCTCAAGTTCAACTAACAGCCTGCGAAGAACTCGCTCGCCTGCTAAGAACACACCACAAGAACCGCATCCGCCGCATAGAAGAACCAAATACATGAAAGAGCAGCCTAGACCAACAGGTCATGACTGGGGGCAGCCGAGAGCTTCGCTACCCCAAAAGCAAATTCAAGAGGAAGTAGAAAGACTCTTAACCAAGCGATTGCGTAACTTTCAACACAACGAGGTTACCTACGAGGCACTACGACAAAACATGACCAACATAAGCAAGTCACCCTTTATGGATGAGATCGAGCAGGCAGAGCCCCCACGCGAGTTCAGCATGCCACATTTCACATTTTTCAAAGGGGAAGAAGACCCGGAGGGACACTTGAAGCACTACCGAAGCGCAATGATCCTCTATCAAAACAACGATGATCTTATGTGTAAGATATTTGCCACCACTCTACAAGGCGAAGCGCAAGATTGGTTCTACACCCTGCCGCCACAGTCCATCCGAAATTTTGATGAACTTTTTTTGGCTTTCATCAAAGAATATTCACCCTATCGCTCGATCAAGAAGAAATCCGACCATTTGTTCAACGTCAAGAAGAACCCAAATGAATCACTTCGCGACTATGTGAAGAGGTTCAAAGCAGAGAAGGCAAGGATAGTCGGATGTAACGACTTGATAGCTAGAGCAGCCTTCCAAAAAGGACTTCCAGCAGACCACCCATTGTTCGGAGAATTGATCATGAAAGAAGATCTAACCCTAGCAAACTCCTTCTTTCTAGCAGAGAAACACGCACTTTGGGATGAAGCTCAGCCAGCAGACAAGGCACCCGAGCAGCCTAAAAAAGAAGTAGCTGTAAAGAAAGAAGACTGAAAGCAGCTGAACAAATAAAACAAGCAGGGGGCCAAGCGCAAGGACTGGAGAGTGCGAAAGAACATTCCAAAACCTGAAGAAGTATCTCACATCACCTCTCATACTATCCAAGCCAGGAGTAATGGAGGACTTATACATTTACTTAGTAGTCTTAGAAGTAGCGATAAGCTCTATCATCATACGAGAAGAGCTGGGGGCCCGACTACCTGTATTCCACAGTTCAAAAGCTCTCCTCGATGCTACCAGAAATTCAAAAGCTAGGATTGGCAATAATTGTTGCAACTTGGAAGCTCAAGTTTTACCTTCAGACGTAAGCAGTCATCCTTATGACGCACTATTCGACCCAAAAAAGCGAGCCAACGGCAGACGAACACTAGAAGGACACACTCGGAAGCAAGTTTTGTCCTCATTGCCTTAAAAGATTCTATTGGCGGTTGAACACCATCTTCTGCTACGTGTCACATGGCCTCAGCCGAGCCTTATTCTATAATTCTATTCTAGAGTGGCTCAAAACTGGCAGTTGAGCATCTCCTACTATGTGTTACTTGGTCCAGTTCTATGGTTCCCTACTACGCATTCACGCCTAGCCTAGGCAACGCAACAGAACGGCCCAACAAGCTTAGTACACCCTAGCTGCACCTGCTCCACTTGATGAAGACTTCTAGCATTTGCATATCGACGATGCACCCAACAAAACGATCCTCGACTGCTTCAAGAAATCCCTCACCAACAAGAAAGGAAAATGGCTAGATGAACTCCCCGGATGTCTATGGGCATATCACACCACCAAAAAATGAGTAAACCAAACAATAAGGAGATGGCCACAAGCTTAGATCTGGCAGAGGA